>JAFIDM010000003.1:43222500-43297165 GCA_023159025.1 Thereuonema tuberculata
ATACACTTCCGTGCAGCTAAATCGACTCACCCCTTCAGAGCGCACAAAAAGGCGTATATTTTTTAAATGGCTTAACCGATTTTCAAAAAACTTTTTTTTTTGAAAGCCTAATGTTTTTACTTTACAATGACACCATTATCATTAAAATCTGTACAATATTTTGTTTTATAATGCATTTTGAATGAAAACGCAAGCAAAATGCATGCTTAGGAAAAAAAATTGGGGATACTTAAAATTAAATTACAACAAAAAATTCAAGCAAAACAAGGAAACTTTTATTAATCAATACTTGGTATTGCCTCCCCTTGCCTTTACGACGGCTTGCATGCGGTTCCTCATAGACCCTGTAAAGATTTTGACAAAGTCTTGGGGGATCCCATTCCACTCCTCCTCCAGCGCAATCTTGAGCTCGTTTTTATTAGACGGTGCCGGATTTCTGGCTCGGACCCTCCGTTTGAGCTCGTCCCACAAATGCTAAATCGGATTCATGTCGGGACTGAGGGCTGGCCACTCCATCGTCTCGAGACCAACCTCCTCCATGAATTGCCGAGTGGTTCGTGCTGAATGACACCGGGCATTGTCATGCACCAACATGAAGTCTTCCCCGATATATCCTGCGTAGGGCACAACATGATCCAGGAGAATGTCCTCAATGTATCGTCGAGCAGTCAGACCCCCCCCCCCCCTCCGGCCTCCATCAGGTATGAAAACAAGATCTGTTTTTCCCTCAAGAGATATGCCAGCCCACATCATGCAGGAACCACCGCCGTACGAGACTGTTTCAGCAAAACAGCACTATGAAAATCGCTCTTCTGGACGCCGGTAGATCCGGCCTCTCCTAAGATTACCATGGAGACACATTCTGCTCTCATCAGTGAATAGGACGAACCGCCATTGCTCGATGCTCCAATTGACGTGTTCCCGAGCAAATTCGAGTCGGGCTGTGCGGTGACTTACGGTCAATTTTGGGCCTCTAGCGGGCCGTCTTGGAGTGAGGTTGGCTTCCTTCAAGCGTCCTCTGACTGTCCACTGACTAACAGCTACTCCACGAACTTGTCTCAGCTCCTGTTGCAGATAGACGCCCGTGAGATGGCGATTTCGCAGTGAAGTTGAAATGATAAAGCGATCGTCCCTCTCAGATGTGAATCGGCGCCGTCCAGTATGTGGTCTGCGAGTGAAGGTACCAGTTTCCTGAAACCTTCTGAATACTCTTGAGACAGCAGATTGGCTCAAGTTTAGTTGACGAGCGACTTCTCGTTGACTCTTGGCCTGCTTGCGACAAAGCAACAACTTGTGTGGCGTCTTCTGTCGTAGTATCCATGGGTTTGTGAAAACAATGAATTAAACTTGCAGAGATGTGTACAGATGAACGTCTGATAAGCGACTGATAAGAAATATTGGTCCACGTGGGATTTTATAGGGGATTTTATAACGGAGTTGGTGGTTTCCGTTCAGACTGCATTTTGCTACGCTTACGTTCAGATCACATTTTGGAAAATATTGTACAGATTTTAATGATAATGGTGTCATTGTAAAGTAAAAACATTAAGCTTTCCATAAAAAAACGTTTTTTGAAAATCGGTTAAGCCATTTAAAAAATATACGCCTTTTTGTGCGCTTTGAAGGGGTGTGTTAATTTAGCTGCACGGAAGTGTATATATACACTCATGGACAAAAAAATTAGCGCACCAAGAAGGAGTCGTCAAAATGAAACGAAAATTTACATACGTAATGACTACGTTGATATAAGTAAATGATAAGAAAATCAAAGAAAAAGGATAATTTATTTCAGAGAAAAAGGCAAAAGAACGGAGGAGTTAATACTCCGTTGGACCCCCTCTAGCGCGAATGCACGATGCGATACGATCGGGCATTGAGTCATACAAGTTCTGTATGATGTCTTGAGACATTTCGTTCCATATTTGCTGTAACCTTGCCTCTAGTTCGTTCAAACTCGTGGGATGCCAAACGCGTCGTCCCAAATGATCCCAGATATGCTCGATTGGAGACAAATCTGGGGATCGGGCAGGCCAAGGAAGGGTAGTAACAGTGCGGAGACAGTCTTGTGACACCCTTGCCGTATGAGGCCGAGCATTGTCTTGTTGAAAAATGGCTCCTGGGAGCCGTTGCATGAGTGGCAACACATGTGGTTGCAGGATTTCATGAACATACCGCTGGGCTCTCATGGTGCCACGGAACAATACTAGGGGTGACCGTGAATTGTAGGCAATGGCACCCAATACCATCACACCAGCTGTGGGAGCGGTGTGTCGCTGTACAGCAAAGGCAGGATTGAAGCGTTCACCACGGGCTCTCCACACACGAATACGATTGTCATCACTGCCGAGATTGAATCTGGATTCGTCGCTAAAGTCGATCTGGTTCCATTCCGCTGCAGTCCAGTTTCCTCGTGCGCGGCAAAACTCCAAACGGAGGCGTCGATGGGTGGGCGTCAAGAGCAGCACACGAAATGGGCGCCGCGAGACCAACTGTTCTTCAGCCAGGCGCCTTCGTATGGTTCGAGATAACACAGAGACCCCTAGTGAAGGTGCTACCTGTGCCTGGATGGCGGCCGATGAAGCAGTTGGCTGTACGCGTGCATTTCTGACTATGTGGCGGTCTTCTCGGCGACTGGTCTGTCGAGGGCGTCCTGAGCCTGGTCTTCGTGTACATGACATCTCTCGGGTCCAATGGTCCCAACACCTCTTCACAACACAATCAGAGCGGCCTAATTGACGAGCTACTCGCCTAGCTGACCACCCAGCTTCCATCATCCCGACGATTCTCCCTCTCTCAAACTGCGACAACTGCGTATACTGTCTTCGAACACGGCGTAATGGCATGTCTACCTCAGCTCTTCCTTTGTAAATGATTCAGCACACTCAAACAAGCTTTGGTTACCTGTTTTATACTCCACAGAGTACGATGTTCAACGCCCTCTACCGGCTATACGTAATGCGCAATCACGCTGCATTTCTAATCATTTGCATATCTCCCCGACATGTACCTTCATTGCAAGTTTCGTTACGATCCCGCAATTATTTCTTGGTGCGCTAATTTTTTTGTCCATGAGTATATATATATATATATATATTTTTTTTTTCCTCATATTTTTTTTTTTTTTGAAATTTGAAAAGAAATGATAATGAAGACGAAAGTAATAATGCACATATCTACTTCCGTCCAGTCTGAGCATATCATCGACAGGAATCCGGAACAGCTGTTTCGTCTTCGTTAGGAACCGGGATTACCCTCGATGACAAGCTCAGACTCTGAAAGTCATGGATTTCTCTCCCTCTCCCGAATGTGATCTCCCAACAACAATCAAAAAATAACCGTGATAAACAAGGACTTATGTCTTGCCTTGATCCTGCCAAGGTCGAAGGCATTTTAGGAAAGGATCAAAAATCCAAACAAGAAACAATTAAATGAGAAATAAAGCTTATTTTCGTCTTCATGTAAATTTGCACGCACATTAAAACTTTATTTCTCAAGAAAAAAGTAGGAAGAAAAAGTATGCACTTTAGAAGTACTTCTAGAAGATTCTCCTAAAGGCTTTTCAATGTCACGTACAAATGGATAAATGACGAATAAAGATTTTTCATTTCAATTGTTTCATTTCCTTTCTATATACTTGTTAAGGCTTACGCAGTTTACTGTTACAGTAGAACCCGTCTCGTCCGCCCTCGGCTGGTCCGCCACTCCGGTTGATCCGACCGTGCTCGAGCCGGCCGAACTTGTCCCCGACTCGTCGGTGACTCACCACCCGTCGTGCCATTATATTGTTTACTTGCATATACAGTGACGGTAGATGGTGAAAACGCTCTTAAGAATCGCAAAACATTGAAAAAGCCTAAACTTGAACTGCTTGATAACGCAGTAAATCCATATATTTTACTGTAAATCCGTATTTTTCTGTATTTTCTGATAATCCGACCTTTTTTGCATTCCGACCATACCCCCAGTCCCAAAGATGACGGATTAGAGGGGTTCTACTGTATTTTCATTACGTCGAAATGAATATTTATTCGGATGTTATTGTTATTATTTAGGTAACATTAAAAAATAATAATTCAATATGTGATTTACATCACATTAAGAGAGATTCCATTTTAAAACAAGTAAAAAAAAAAAAAGAAATTTCTCCTAAAGCATAAACTTAAGGACGACCCATTAAAATCTAAACTTCATCTAAGGAGCGTTGGAGTGTGGCTGATCGCCGCACAACGACAGCCAACTGTCCACCGGAAAAAGGGTGAAGTTTGGGGAATTTTTCCTGGACAAGTACTGACTCGATCGACTTGAAAATTCCGATATGAATTAGTTTAGAGTGTCTACTATACAATGAATATTTTTATTCGACCGTATCTATAACAATTTGAGGCACAGTCGACTGTTTTTTGCGGAAACAAACAGTCGACTCTGTCCGTATTTTTCCGAACAGGCAAAAATAAATACCGCATTCCTACGGTGTTTGGGCCTTTGAACACGATGTCCGTTTGCCGAACCGACCTTACGTTCAGGAGTTGTTAAGGGGAGACAGACACGGACGGACAGGACAAGCGCAATAGCTCCCATATAGGTCGCTAACTAGTAAAACATACAAACGGAAAAATCACAAATAAAATAAATACAGGTGGGCAGAATTAATACTCACTTTTTTTGGTTTAGCATCTGGATCTGTTGGAGCTGGAATCACTGCATTATAATTGGCCAATGTATTGATGAGGGTAGACACTTTTGGTCTATCTTGCATCTCCTCCTACAAAAGTAGATTAAATAAGAAAAGTTCAGGTAGAAAAAAGAAGAGAGCCTTTCTGTTTAAGTGAACGAATAATATATATAATAAAAATAGTGCACAGCAAAACCTATCGACCACAAGAGAAATTTATGCACAAAAATAATAATAAAAAAATTTTGAAACCTTTAAAAGCATAACAAATTCCTATATGTTATATGCATTCTTTTTATACAATTTAATTCTTTACAAGCTAAGCGGCTGCTGACGAGAATTAAATGTCTGTCTTTTTATATTCTTAATTTTTAAATTGTTGTCTTTTAATATGAAGGGCCATTACATTGCTGAATTTTGTTTTCTTTATATGATTCTTGAGATCACTGAGCTGTAGATGCTGGGCGAATCCAGCTGATGATGGCTTGGAAATCAGAAACAGCTGTCCTGGATTTCTGGTATCCAAAATACTAAAACAGCTCAGTGAATCCTTACTTAGGTGTCTGTATGTTTTTTGTTGTGACGTTACAACAAATTCAGTTGATAAAATGGACTGATCGTCAAAATAGATAAATATAATAAATAAATAAATAAATAAACTTTTACTCTTAGCGTTTATACATTTTCAAATCATAATAATACTAAAACCTTCATTTCAAGTTTCAAGAAACGAATTATTAAAAAAAAAAATCTGAAAAGTTTGTTATGAAATTGTAAAGTTTAATTTGACTGAAAATTTTCTTTTCTTCCTGCAATGAAATATCCTTCCAACTACTTCTGAAATCCTTCAAAGCCTTTAGCTTTGAAATTCGTTCAAGCCTTACAGTTCTAGATTACCAATGAACTTTAGATGTAAGATCTGGGCTGACCATTGCACAACATCGAACACCATAACAGGGTTAGTTTTTGTATTGAAAAAAATATTCCGGACCAGCATACGAAAAAGTTTCCTACTAGTGCATCTGGAACAATACAGTAGACATTACTTATCTGCTGTGAAAATGGTAAACCAAGATCTTAAAACATCCGTACAAAAAAATCCTTACACTATTTCAAGCTGAAGTAAATATGATATAATAACAATTCATTTATTAAGAAGGTAAGTAAAAAAAAATAAATAAAAAAGAATAATAGTATATTAGAAATCTTACATGATAAAGATACAAATTCTTTTCATAACCAGACATTCCATCTTTACTGACATCGACAACAAAGGGGCGTTCATCAGCACGGGTGGCATCCCCTATGAGCAAAAAGAAACAAATAATTAGGAACTTGGTAATACACCAATACATTAATAATACATTAGGAAAATAAATAAAATCATACTAGGAACTCGGTAGTACACGTATCAGATACATTGTTTTTTTTTTTTTTTAGTTTCTAATCAATTAATAATGTATCAATTATAATATGAAATTAATAAATCTAGTATCAATAACCTAACTTCTACAATAACGGGAAACTTTAACAACTTTTATATGGATAATTAATTGTAGATATTAGTAATTAAACCGTTTTAATTATTAATCAACATCTGGTGACAATCCATGTGAAATTTATATAAAAAAGTATTCTTGTCCAAAGTGAAAAATACCTCAATAATAAATTACGTTAATGCTAATTAAATGTCATGTTGTGGAACATTATAATTTATCATTACATTACTCACTTCACGTATGATTACTTAAATTATGATAAAATATGATAATCAATTATTAACCAATGAATCATTATTTAAATAAATAAGGTTTATTTTAATTTTACAAAATTAAAAGAAATATTTATTTCGCGAATAACTTGTCGGAATTCACTTTTTTCGGTGTTTGGTTCCGCAAACGAAAGATTTCCGTTTCAAAGCACATTGTTACGATAGATTAATGTTTGAATTTTGTCGATAAAAGAATGTCCTCTATGTTTTTTTATTATTGTACATACTGAAATTCAAATTTGCTTTCTACCAATCATAGAACAGGATATTTAGATCAGTTAAAGTTATGTGGGGGAAGGATACTTGATGCTATTTAAGTAACAAGTCTGTAAGTTTAAGATGACATGAATTGTAGTAGATAATATATTTTAATTATAAAAATCTTAAGACAGTTCCTTGTCTAAGTATTTTAAAAGTAAAATAAATTAGAAGTCCATTTATTTTTCCTTTTAAGTTTCCTGATCCTTCGTTCCGATTATATACGACGTCTAACCACAATTAAAAGAAAAAAAGAAAAGAATTTATCTTGTCGCTAAGTGAAGTTTGAAAAATAACTTCTTGAAAGCCTTGTTCGAGGCAAGGTAACTAGCGCCGTCTCCAGAATAAAATGACAACTATAGAAAATTCTCCTTTAGCAATCTTTAATCTTTCACTGGCCTTAAGCCATATTCTCTATAGAAGCAGGCGAAAGGAACGACTTTTTAATACGGTATCAAATTAAAAAAAAAAAATTCTAAATCATTCAAATTAAAGAAATAAATATTTCATCATCAAATACCATGTTACTGATATTTATAATTAATATAGATCTGCTGCATATACAATTAGGTCCAACTTTAATCAAATATAATACGCTAAAAACTAGTTTATCCGAATTTGATGGGACCGTGCCCGTTTCAGATAAACAAAATTTCGGATAATCCGGAATATATTGTATTAAACATGTATTGTACATGTTATTAATATTAATTACATTAATTACTGTACAGTAATGCTATTAATGGAGTAAGTTCCATAATTGCAAATACATAATCGCTGATGTACGCTGTTAAATATTGATTATAGCGACGGAAAAATGATTTTGTGAATTTTTAAAATATACTAAAATCGTTTCGGATAAATCAGATTTTCAGTTAAACGAGTTTGTTGTGTATATAGATTTTATTTAAAGGATGTCAGCCAATTTTTTTTTTTTTGTCAAAAGTTTGTGATCTGTTTTTTTTTTTTTTTGGTTGGCCGATCACTTGTAAGTTTATATTCGTAATTTTTTAATAAGATTTATATCATAATTTACTTTTTTAAAGTCATAAGTACGTAGGGTCTTTAGATCATACAAAATTCGTTTTGCAGATTGAAAAAAAAAAAAAAAAAATCCTTCTTGCTACTAACACTGCGTTGATGTCGTATTTTTTGGAATTTCATTCGATTGCGACTTTAAAAATTGGATCAAAAGAAATGAAAAATAATCCTGCTACATTACAAGAAGTTACGAAAACTTTCCATACGTGCAAATTTGATAATGACTGCATAAAGGTTCAAGAGAGAGAGAGAGAGCGAGAAAAAAGAAAAAAAAGAAAACAAGAATAAATTTAAAGTCAATTATGAATGACACTGAAATTCTTCCGTAATTTGAAAAACTCGTTCTTCTCAGGTCAGTCTTTCACGTCGAAGCAGGAAACGACTAATGTCACCTGCGGTTTTATTTTTTTGCCGATTGACGCAGGAAGATACGGAGAATGCAGATCACGCAAACCCGCTTTAGCTACCGTCACCCTACGCACGAAAGCAGCTTTGTTTTGAAGAAAGCGTACATCCATTATTCAGACCGAATCTTGTTCGGAAAAGGGAGGAGTAGAAGAAGCCTTCTATTTTTTTTTCTCTTTCTTTTTTCACAGTTCGACTCCCCAAATCTATATTTTTGTTTTCCTTTGGCTTTTTTTTCTATTCTCTCCTCTTCTATTCCTGATCCCCTCCCTTGTCCTTTTAAGATACGAAAGATTAAGAAGAAAAGAGGCACAGGTGCGTGCGTGCGGGGACGATTTTAGTTGCTGGCAATAAGTAATGGGAGGAGTGGGCCGCAAAGAGGTATTGCCGGGGAATAAGCATTGGTTATGAATAGACGCCTTTTTTTATGCCTGACTTTAAATCAGCTCCTCGGCCTCGTTTTCCAACAATATTTGGGAGTACCACGCATACCATTCTATTCTGCTGTCCGGCTGGCGTTCCAGTTCCAAAGAGATATTCCACTGTTTTGCATCTAATAAAGAAAAAATCAAACTGCGTTTCGTCTCTGCCGATCCTTCTCCACATCAAAGACTTCTCCCGAAGTTAATTAACTCTACTTTAACAAAGCCTCGCCTTAATCATTGATGAGAATCCGAGCATAATTGAGACTGTTTATGATGTTGATTCTGTTTCGAGACAAGCGCTGTGGCCAATGTTTTTATTGTTAATTGCTGTTTGGTCATTGGAACTGACAGGGTTTGTTAAGAAAATAAGACACAATTCAATTGCGAAGGAAGTATCCTGGATACATCCAAAACCTTTTAGCTGGTATTTAGTCTGAGTATTTGTTTTTGTTTTTTAAGGAAACAAAGTAGTTCAAAAAGGAAAAGAAAATAGAAAAGGTCCAAAGCAAAGCGGCCCCTCCCGATAGATGAATTTTATTAATTATCGTAACAGATTTTATCATAACATTCGAAATCTATCAAAATTAAAAAAAAAAAAAATCAAATTTTCATCACCATAAATTACTTTTTGATTGTCTTTTCTAACTCTTGAAACATTTATATCCACATTTTCAAAGGCAATAAATTAATTATTTTTTTCTCTATAAAATAGAAAAGAAAAATCAATTCGGCAAAAGTGTGTTGAATATGATATGTTCATGTTGTAAAAAGAGTTATTAAGCAGTTTCTTGGCCCTAAGTCTTGTTCATAATCTTAAGTCCTGTTATTAAGCTTAAAATGCTTCGTAGAAATTCAGTTAGTACACATTGTTATAGTTTTATAAAAATCTTCGACTTTTGACCTTCTTATAAAGTCTCTTGCCCTTGAGTGGAGAAAGTCACACGGAGCAACCATTCATATCGCCACTTTTTTATTTTCTTTTTGACCTAGTTTTTTTTTCTTTCACCTGGAATTCCAAGTGGTGCTTTGCCAGGATGCGTGGATGGTGACACATCCTCCCGCAGCTATTCCTGGATTTTGTCTGAGCTAATCTCTTTTGTTCCTTCACGTGGTTCTCGGCTGTCAAGACGCCTTCCAATGATAAGCTGATGCTTGGGGCAACTGTTGGACTGCGTTAGGCGAGATGGAAATTCAACATTAATCTGTATTCGACAGAGTGCACACAAATGCTCAGAACGAAACTTACAATGCAGAAAACTGATGAACTGAGCAATGAAATAAATAATGGCGTCGATTATTACGTTCCTGTTAAGACGATTTCTCACGTGCAAAACTTCCTCACGAACACCTTATTACACAGATCCATTTCTTTCTCAATAATTAATACAAAGAAATAAAAAACTGATAGATGGATCATGATGCCTACAAATTAACATGAAATGAATATACAAAATTTAAAGTTTAATTCAGGTCATACTTTTGTCGGAAATACGTGTGGTTCAATAAAATTCTTAACATTAATCAATGAAAAACAAAAATTCAAAATATCTACTTCTCCGCTTTGGAATAGATGAGCAAAACATGAAGATGTAGAATCGTAAGGTCATTTAAGATCATCTTCTTAATTACAGAAAACGTTTTTATTTACATTACTTATGTAATTACCACAAATATTTTAAGGTTAGAGTCAGCAGCTATTTTTGTAGCTGAAACTGCAGTTACAAACTTTGATCTTCGAGATCGAAAACAATTAAAAAAATGTTTATTGAAATGCGGCGTTTCAATCCAGACGCAACTGATATGCCAGATCATACCCTAATAAGGCAAATACATATAGTGCCAGCATTAAAATTTGTAATTTTCTAAATTCAGATATCGATTACGTTTATTAGTGAACAGAAACTTTCCTTAAAACCTTTTCTTAAAAACTTTGTGCCTTACCAAAATAAGTTATCTAAGATGTAGAATTACAGTGGAATAATCATTGGTTTCTTCGTTTCAGGCGAAGTACGTAATTTATATTTGAATGCTCGATTGAATCAGATACAATATCACAAGAGGCGAAGCTGGATTCAATGCATCGGTTCACTGATGCAGAGAATTAGATCATTTATCCAGAATAAGGGCCACCCAGAAGCACGGGATTAATAGAAGAGGCATTAGTGTCTCTTAAAGCAATGACGAAGTCAACAGTCGTAATTTCCCAGCGGAAGACATCTTGTGACAGATGGAAAAAGCCAAGGAAATGGAAAGATGTCAGCAGAAGGATTTAGAAAGATAAAATGTTTTTCTTTTCCCTCCTTTCTTGTTTTAGTAAATGTTGGGATCAACATGACTATGGGTCAGGAAAGGATGAAGGGTCAAGAGGCTAGAGAGATTTCAAACGCCACTACATAGAGCAAAGGTGTAGAAGCAGATGAAGACAGTGAACAACCGAATTAGGAAGGAAAGAGTGGTAAGTTCTCGGAGTTAGAAACAATTTCCGTTTTATATCCGCGTGGAAGTAAGATTGTACAACCGTTATAAAGTTTGTGTAATGTAGATAGGAGAGAAAAACGGTTAGAATAAAAAAAAAAGCACTGTAAAATACAATTAAAAAGACGAAGTACGCATGTCTATTCACGATTGAGATAATTCCAAAACTGCACGTCCTATGAAACTGACATTTACAAGAAAAATATAGATTGGTAAAAGGAAGTACCCTATTGATATTGGTACATAGCGTCCCTTAAGTACGGAGCTAGAGCAAAAAAAGTATTCTTTGGTACAACTATTGTTGGGGCTTCTACAGTTGGCACATCAACTAATACTTGCTTTTTCATTGATTTGTAAAATAAAAGGACATACACGTAATCGGCATCAAATCAGAATTTTCTTGTCCATTTTACAATTCGATTTTATATAGTGCATTGAATTTCTTATATTAATGTTATATAACGTTGTAGATACCTGGCAGGGTATGGAACTCCTTCAGTCCACTGACAAACATTGACGATTATTAACTAGCACTAAATATATTACTTTTTTCTTCTTATTATTATTATTTAAAACTAAAATCTTAAAACTTTTTGCAATTCATTCTTGCCTTAGTATTCAATCCCACCTCAGTTTCGCACTTAGAGGTTCTTTTCTAAGATCTTTCTCGAATGAATATCCATGAACATTAAATGTGTCGAGTGACCATTTGGTAACTCAACAAGAGCATCGTTGGCAGAGTTGATTCGGAGCGGTGGTCATAGAAAAGCCTTTACTTCAGTCTCTGCGAGCGAAGTCAATAGATGCACGCCCATTTCACTGGTAGGAATTAACGCTGACTATATTCGTCTTCAAGAACCGCCTCGTTGCCGAGATTTGTAGCCAAGAGGTTTCGTTACACAGGTAAATAAAGCAGACATCAGCGTTTCACAACCATTTCAAAAGCCTCAAGTGTTTTCATTAAGTTCAACCGAACTGAATTCCAGTGTGAATTACATTCAGTCCTTTTCTTTTTGTAGGGTTTCTCTTTTGCAGAATTGTATACTAGTTGCCTTAATGTAGAAGATCATTCTCCTATTTCTCGCATAAGGTACTGAATTGCCGGTAACTATCATTTTGTTTCTAAATCAACTAGCAAGTCATCACCGCCATCTTGAAACAAAATGGCCGTCATTTACACAGAGAAACGGCTTTATTAGTGGACGAATGCCGTAAAAGAAATGTTTTAAAGCAGTGGTGCCCAACCTTTCGTAATATGCGGGCCAAAATTGACTTTGTTGTGAATCTCGCGGGCCACAATGTGGCGGAATCTCCTATTCAACAACCAAAAAAAAACCGGAATCTCCTATTCAACAACCAAAAAAAAACCGAAATCTCCTATTCAACAACCAAAAAAAAAAACGGAATCTTCTATTCAACAACCAATTAAAGAGCGGGCCACATGTAACACCTTCGCGGGCCGTAGGTTGGGCACCACTGTTTTAAAGGCATATTAGTTTTTAGAAGAGCACTCTCAAACTTTATGTAATTAATACAGTTCAATAAGAGGACTCGAGATCTAACAGAAGATTGTGAAAAAATATCGAAAAGTGAAAAGTAAAGCCAATAAAAATACCAATTTAAATTTTTTTTAAATTTAAGTAGAAAAAAATTGCAATTTTCAACAGAGTTAGCTTCATTGCTTCAATAGAAAAAGTTTTCGACACGAGAACTAACTCTACCTACCAATTTTATAAAAGAGCCAAACGATACAGGTTTAAAACGATTGATTAGGATTTTTTTTAAGTCAAATGTAATTTAGTAAGAAAATGTCAGATAAGTTGGAAACAATATTTTTCAGTAAACTTTTCTGTTAAACCAAATACAATTCCAGCATTGTCATTCCGGATCAGTCGCGATGGCGTCGCTCTAGCAGGAGAGTCGATAAACTAATAATCATTTTTATTCGAATGCAATTTTATAGATTACTATCGCATTATTGTGAAGATTGTTGAAGTTATTCCTGTGTACATTCCCACAATTCTTTGCTAGAAAATTCTATCAGATATAAAATCGTCACATTATTATGTTGCCCTTTTTGGCAGCCATGTATGGTAGTACGAATAATTGTCAAATTCAAACATCGATCTTTTACTACTAGAATGTGGGTTATCTTTTAAAATATGATCAGTATTAATAATTCATTCCCTACTAAATAATTTTAAGGACAATTAACTAGTTTTTCTAGCCTTTTCCTTTATGAATAATGAATCTCTCTTAATTATTTGCGTCAAGGAAAACTCCCGCAGTTTTAATGAAAAAACGTCACAGGAATCTGAGGCTTTCTCTTGACTGAAATGTTTTGCTTGCCGAGATGACATTTTTATTTAAATTTCTGACGGTTTCAAATGGGGATTCGATGAGATTAAGGAACGACATGCGACAAGATGCAGAACTCGACCGTCTAAATTTGGAAACGCGATGAGCTTCGCCGGCGCCCTCGCTCGTCGGTTTGGAACAACAGAGCATTCGGTGACTTTTAAGACCGTTTTCATTTTGAAATACGGTAAAATGAGACGGCTTCTCTTATTGCTCGCTCTGTTTGGTTGCCGAAAAAGACGAATCGCTTCCCGCAGTGATATTCAAACCTCCCCGTGGTGCGATGGGGGGATAGACGGCCGTGGAAACATCACTGCCGTCGCGACCTCGATTTCGTGTAGAAGGCATGTTCCTTCTTCCGTATCTTGCATCCGTTCCCAAGTTAGCGATTCTTTTTCTTTTCGCTCTTCCTTCTTCTGATTTCCTTTTTAAATGTGAGTCTTAACATTTTATCGCGAGGTTCCTAAGATCGGAAGGTTGTCCCGAGAAGCAATAATCCGTCGCTGAATCTCATCATCGGATGACCGGACACTGAAGGATCTAAGTCCGCTCGATGTCTCTGAGTTCGGAGCCAAAAAAAAAAAATTGTGGACGTCCGGCCGTTTTTATGAATTTAAGAACGGTTCACGAAAGGTCGGATTCATATAAAATCTGGACAGGAGGAAAAGTAATGGGGTATCGTTACACAGAAAATACATAATTCACCATATTTGCTAGGAAGAGAGAATTTGAAACACAGAGCTGTAGTAGATAAAAAAAAAAAAAATGTTAAATGTTGTTGAATAATTGCCTTAAATTCTGTAATATTGTTTCTTGATGATTGAAATTGTTTTCTGAAAGCGTTCCTACAAAGTGAAACATATTTGTTTACTATAGATCCCTTTTTTTTTTTAGAGAGATTTCCCCCACTCCGGTGACCAGCACTGTGCTCACCACAGCTCGGAATGAACAATCATCCGAGAAACTAACAACGGAAGCTGTTAGATTTGCGCCCACCTTGATATAATTGATACACCGGGTGATTCATAAAGTACTGGAAAGTACTGGTGGTTTTCACCGCCCCATATCTTTTAAACTATTGCTCATAAAAATCTGAAACTTTTTATATAAAATCGTCAAACATATAAGAGTTTTATTTTCATGTTATTATTTATTCACTGTTATTGAAATTAATTTTATTTGCGTTCAAACACCCCCAATATACCGTATATTTAAATAACGGTTGTGATATTGTTTAAACTCTAAAGTCTGGATCCAGTATTCAAATAATACAGAAACCTAATTAGGAAAATTTAATCTAAACACTTTTGTCATTAATTCCTTTGTTTAATTTAAAACAACTGTATTTTTTTTTAAATGCATTCTGACAAATGACTTTTTTGGGAGACAGTCGAATAATTGTTTTGGATAATAATTTCGATATATTGCGGGTGTTTGAATGCAAATAAAATGAATTTCAATAATAATGAATAAATAATAACATGAGAATATAACTTTTATATGTTTGACGATTTTATATAAAAAGTTTCAGATTTTTATAAGCAGTAGTTTAAAAGATATAGGGCGGTGAAAACCACCAGTACTTTCAGTACTTTATGAATCACCCGGTTTATTCATCTTCCGAAGAAGGCCTGAGGCACCGGGTCGAAATATCAAGATAATCTCATCCTGGAGTGGGGAAATCCCTCAATAAAAAAAAAGGATATATATATATATATATAGTATCATGTCCCACTCCTCCTTCAGAACCCAAACTATATATTTGTTTATTTTTCATTACTTTCGTTTTCAGCTTTACTTCGGAAGCTTGAACATTGTTTCAAAAGATATCTGTTATTCTATATATATATGAAAAATATTCTGCATTTTTATTGAGACAAGAGTATCATGCAATGATTTCTACGTAAGTCTAAGCAGAGAACAGGCCTAAGTTACAAAAGGAATGTCCTTGCATCACGAGTACCTTACTCTCAGGTATTGATAACCATTCGATTGAAATCATGACGATTCAATTATTTTCAAGACTTACAGGTCGTCTGGTTGTCAGTCTAGTTTATGGTGTTAATTAGTTACATGTTGGTAAAAATGTGATACATGGGAGTCTCGTATAGCTTACGCTCTGACAGTTTTTGCAGACAAAGTCAGTTCTTCCAGTAAATGGCTAACCCTAACACGATAGAATAAAATCACTTATAGTTACATCACACATATTGATATATTACCTGTATAATAGAATACACCTACGAAAAATAGCCTAAAATTTTAGATGCCTTTAATTTAATGCAGAAAGGTAATTCGAAAGTTCCAGACTGCAATTCAACGAGGAACTGACAATAATGCACCTCATCTTTTCCCTTAATAATCTAATAAACATTGGAAAATTTCAAATCAGTGATAGCTAATTGGAAAGCTAGTAGGGGAGGGAAATTGCATTGAACAAGAGAATTACTACGAAAAAAATAAATAAAATAAAGTACATTCACGTTTTTAGCTACTGATAAATAACATTCTTAATAAATTTTGAGTCAGTAAATTGAATATTACTGCATAATGACTGTACCTTTTTTAATATTTTTTAAATTTACAATTATTTGGGTTTCATAAAAAAATGGCTTTAATCACAAAAACTCTTTTGGGATTGACATGAGTAGATTCAAAGGTTTATTTTCAGATTACTGTAAGTTTAGATTATTTTATTCAAAAAGATGAATTGATTGGGATTTAATCTAAATCAAATGAGAGCTTAAAATAAAAATATTATTCCTTCTCTTCAGTCGCTTCAAGAATGCAGTTAAATGGACTGAGAATAACGAGATTTATTGCATCTATCTTAAGGAGAAGAATGATTAGAACAGAGAAGGATGAAAGAAATAAAGAATGGATAAAGACATACACAGGATAATGAATCAAAAAGCTATTACGAGAATCATAAAAAATGGAAAAATGCAAATACTAACTTCAAAAAACCTAAATCCAGAGCTTTTTGTTAGATAATTCAAAAAACACACTGCGCATGCTCAAAATGAATAACTGATCGAAAAGTAAACGTAAACATACGAAAATATGTAAATCTATAAGATTGAAGCCAAGTTTACTTGTCGACTCTGTCTCCCTGTTTTTGGGATTAGTAAAAGGTCACATTAAGATTTATTTATTTGTTGTCTAACAACAACATGCAAAATTTTTAAGTTTATGAATTGTCGAAAAATTTGACATTTGAAGAATATGTTGTAGAAAGGGAAAAAGCTGAAAAAAAGCCTTGAATTCTGTAGGCTTCCGGAGCAACAGAGATATTGTACAAGGATTACATTAAAAAAATAACATGGGTATGACTGATGAGTGGACCAGAAGTAAACAGGAAGTCAATAATTGGCAAACGATACGTAAAGAGATTTTGTCCCTGATCTTCAAATATATGCAGATAAAGGACTGAAAAATGGAATATGTTCTCTCAATTTGGTGAATTCTAGGAGATCAAATCCCGACATGTTGGAAAAGGGGGAAATATTTGGGAAATTCGAAATACGGTCTGATCATATTTTTTGATTTCAGTATTATTTTGATGAATATCAATATCTGTAGTTTTTGGAGATTAAATAATCGATTTTCTGGATTTTTTACATCGATGTTCATTTTTTTTATAATGGTAGATACAAAATGGCGGCTCCAAATTCATTGGATTGAATATTTTGTCAGATTTTGATAATAAAAGTATATTCTTTTTTTGGTCGAAGTTCAAGATTAAGAATCACGATATTGCTATATTTTTTAATGCTTTTTTTTTACCTTTAGATGAATCTATTGCGAATGTTTCTTGGATAAGAGTCTATGAAATGTGGAGTAGTGGATTGACAATCACAGATAGGGCTGCTAATATATTTATTAATAATTTCTCTTCATAATTGCACAGCCTCCATATGGTAAAGAACTTAGGTCAAGTAAAATTTGCCTAATCAGGTAAAAATTCCAAACTACAGCAAGGTACAGCAAAGTGTAGTAGACTTTGGAAAAATTCTAATAACCGATATGGTCTAGTATGGAATGATGGTACATTGTAGATTACTGAAATCCGTGAACGATAAAACAAGTTGCTTATTATAAAGGATGATTCATAAGGTACTGGAAAAATAGGCTGGACGTTTTTGCAAGTTTACCGTAGCTTAAGCAAGCTTCTGAGTTCAGCCATGGCGTTAGTCGTGGGTTATTACGATGTTTTATTTACCCCCCCCTCCCCCGGGGCTCCTTTGTGTTTGAAATAAACCCAACGGAATCATTACAATTTGTTTTATTTACCCCACCCCCTCCTCCGGGCTTATTGTGTTTGAAATAAACCCAATGGAGTCAATACTCCATTTAACTTAGCCTATTCTAATCTCGTTTCCCTTTCCTTGCTCTTCCCGGTTGTGAAGGGTGTTAACTAGACCATTTTTTTTTTCATAGGGGCAGAAAAAAGGCTAAAATGGGAACCCCATCATCCGATTCAGAATCGCACTTTCGATCCGGAAATCCATTTTTTTTACGAATTTGACAGAAATATATTTCGATGATCGTTCTTTGTAGGTCTATTTTTCCAGTACTTTATGAATCACCCTGTATATATACAGAGGACTTAGGTGGCAACTTCAGCTCAAAGTATCACGTGACACGGTCATGACTGACAGTTCAGGAGAATATTTGATTAATTGATTTATGGGGTTTTAATGATGCATCTATATTAAGACATTATGGCGTAGCCGGAATGTTAACTGAATCGTGGCATATGAATGCAAGTGAATCTTCACTTTACAAAGCAAAAATATGAATTATTCAAAGGCGAGCGGACGTTGAAATCCTTGATTGCTGGAAACGTAGTAGATCTTCAAAATTAAAAGCTGACATTTAATATGAATTTGCAAATTTGTTTCCGAGGATTAAATCGCCATTTTCCCTTTGGCAAAAGGAACGAAAGTAGACAGATGAAAGGAGAAATGAAATTAAACTGAATAGATGATGATGATGATGGGGGATTTTTAATCATCAACGCATGATGACGTGGTTAGGAAGAGATAGGAACAAATCAAACATAGAAAGTCATGAATAAAACATAACAGCACAGGAGCAATCTGTAAAAGACAAAGAATCAGTTTCAGATATGACAGAACATTTATTACGTAACCTCTAGGTCATGTAACTAAGCTTCCTCTTAATTTTCTATTTAATCAACACAGTTACATCAATTTTAATTTTTTATACATCTACAGTAGTACAGCTATCGAAGGGAAGTCTAAAACATTTGGTTTAATGCAGCCTTTCTGAAACTTTTCTAGGAATTACTGCTACCAAGATAACTCAAAACTATTTTTCCATATTGAAACTTAACTCTTAGGTCTGGGTAATTGGAAGAAAAATTTGTAATGAAAAATAGTGGATATTCAGTAAAGAAACAAGAGGGTGAACACTTGCAAAATACAAAGTGGCCATTTACGGTAACTAAGGACTTGCTTGTTTTGGTAGGATAATGAAACTTATGCTAATAACGTCTAGGGATCTTATACTACTTATGCTAATAATATATAGGGATCTTATAATAGTATATTTAGACTATGAAATGGATAGATCTCCGAAGCATTATAGAACTGAAGGAACTGTAGGCTAAGAACCACCAATTTACATCAACCCCTTTTAAATACGATCCGTTATAACGCGAATCCGCGTCTAACGCGATGCAAGTGTAGCTCCCAATTTTTGGTAAACCGAAATATGTTTTTAGCCAATAAACATAAAAAATGTTGACATTTCGAATACACGATACCTATTTTCGTTTTATTTCCATGAAAAACAACAACGACAACAAAGATCCATTAAACTGCTTGAACCTTTACTGCAAAGAATTTGAAGTTACTGAACATAAGCTTTGTATTCCTTGTGAGGGCGTGAAGGTATTTCAGTTTCATAAGAATCTGCTTTGGCTTTGCTTTACAAGTAACTAAACTTGTAACTTTACAATTAAGTATTTGGAAATATTTTAAATTCGCAAAATTGACAGTAGGTACAAAAACGAATGCAGAAATATGGCTAGAATTTCCTAAAGCGATCCGTTTATATTGCGATGTGATTCTTAGGACAGCTACAACAGAGTTATTCGGGGTTGTGCAATGAAGCAGGTTGGAAACTCTAAAATGTCAGTTTGTTTGACCTGCAAATATCATCACTTCTAGGGAAGTAATTAAAACAAGGTTTAGACGTATAGTTATATCGGTTGAAGAATCACCCTTACTGCATTTGGTCATGAGGTTCTTTATGTATTCTGTGTCCTGTTCTGTGAGCTGAATCAAAATATGGATATTCGACAAGTGATGCTTTATGAGTTCTTTACGAGGCTTAGCAGCAGCTGAAGCGAAGGGGAGCATATGTAGTGTTTTCGGTTAAGACCATGTAAGCGAAAGGATAGTGAAGCGTTGGTTCCAAAAATTCCCTAATGGAGATTACAACATAAAGAATGCTCCTAGAGGACGCCATGAAGAAATAGTCTCAGCCGAGGAGGTGAAAGAACTGATCGAGTCTGATCCACAAAATTCACGGGAGTTGGCTGAGAAACTAGGGGTATCTCACACAACTTTACGCGGCCTGGAAAAATTTGGCAAAGTGCGGAAGATGGACAAGTGGGTAGCTCATGAACTCACTGAAGGAAACAAGGCTACGCGTTACACAATTTGTTATTCACTCTATCTTCGCGATGAAAAAGAGCCATACTTGGACAGAATTGTAATCTGCGAAAGTGGATAATGTACAACAATAGGAAGCGCTCATCTTCTTGACTTGATAAGAACGAGCTACCGGCAGCAGCTCCTAAACCACCTCTTCACCCACGAAAAATTCTTTTGATTGTTTGGTGGTCCACGGCTGGAATTATCCATTTCTTTCTGGGGGACAAATCATTACAGCAGAGGTATACGCATTAGAATTGACTGAAATGCACCAGAAGCTAGGAAAGACACAGCCTACTCTGATCAATCGAAAAGATCCCATTTTGCTTCACGATAATGCAAGACCCCATACGACAGAATAAACCCGCAGGAAACTTTACGAACGTGGATATGAGATTTTGTCTCATCCGCCTTATTCACCGGACCTTTGACAACAAATTTTCACCTATTCAGACATACAGACAACTTTCTGAAGGGCACGATTGCCTCCAAGATTGTGATCTCAAAAAGGACATCAAAGGATTCCTGCAATGCCAAACCACGAATATATACAAGAAAGGAATTTATAGCTTAAGACAGCGTTGGCAAGATTGATGCAAATGGAGCCTATTTTGAATAATAAAAATTACATCCGATACTCAAAAACAGTTTTTGAATTCGTTCACTCCAAACCGACAATCTTTTAGGGTTTCAAATCTGATATATTGCTACAAACACGGTAACTCAGAAACTACCTTTATTAGAAAAGTGAAACTAATGATGGATGAATTTTACTTTATATAATAATATCGTAGATGAAAATTTAATACTTGAAACCATTGTTATCACGGTAAATAGTTGACTATATATATATCAATAAAAAATGAAACAAGAATAATTTGAGACTATTAACTGTGTCTTTGAGTACTTAATATTTCGATCTTAATATTTATAATCAATCTGAAATTGATTATACTTTTCTAATTTTTCAGACTCATCTTAGGAATTGTAATACAAATCTAGTTTTAGTAAAATGTTGTTCAAAGAGACAAGAAAGTCATTCACGAAAAGAGACATTGTAATGAATCGAAAAATCCGTAACTTAACTCTGAAAAATGTTTTTCAGGGAAATGAAGCTATTATCTCAACGTAATTACGAAGATGATGACGTTATATTTTCGACTTTTCAATTTCCATTCTTATTTCTCCACAATTTACTTTCCATCTCAATAGGCATCAATAATTTACTCTGAGATCATTCATAAAATAATCATGAGCTAACAAGCAAACAGCCTAAATGCATCTAGACCGTAATGAGAAACCATTACGGGTGGGGGGGAAAGGAAAGCAAATTGAACCAACTTGCTGATAAAATATTGATTAAAGCTCCTTTTCTGTGGAATTTTTTCATAATTAGGAATTCTGAGGCCCAATTCCAAAGACTTAGCAATAATTTGAATGATGTTTGGAATAGGCTTAAGCGAATTTAAAATGATTTACACAAATTAACAGTAAAAAGAAATCCGATTCATAGAAATAAAGGCATTTTAACAGTTAAAACAAATTAATAATTTCTGTAATTTTTTTTTTTATTTCACTAGTCTTAACAGTTGAAAAGTCGATACGAAATTTAAAGGAATCGAACAAAATGAAGACCTAAGACATTATGATTAGTTTTCCAGATTCTGACTTTATATAGAAGACATTTTTGAATCAGGAAGATAATGGAAAGGAAGAGCGAGTTGGGCGGCCGCACCGGGCGACACTGATCTAGAAGCGGGAAAATGGGCTCTGAACCATTACTTTGTTTTTGTTTTTGAATGGTAGCTTAGAGTTCAAGTCTAAATCGGACAAAGTGGAACAATGTAAGCGGGTTTTTCGGGAAAAAGTAAATTTCTGTGTTATCTCCAATATCCAGAATACATTTCTTTTATTTGCTAGCAACGCGAGCTCCACTTGTCATCTTGGCAATCTCGTAAAAATTGGTAGCACTACCCTCGCTGCTCTTTTGTTCTCTTCCTATTAAACTATGTAATGAAGCAATCCGCCATTTTTGAATCTTCTTCCCACATTAGCATCCTATTATTTTGAGTCATAACATTCAAATTTCTCTAAGGCTTAAAGATAAACAACCAATGATTAATCAACCAAATGTATTACAGAAAGAGGGGTCAACTTAAACCAACTCAACTGAATACGAAGTTAAATTTCCAATTCTACCAAAGTATGTCTTTAAAGTGAATATGGAAAAGTTGTTTTACGCAAAGTATTAAGATGTTAATTACAGTCTGCAAAGGTTTCATCATATTTAAGATTCTTTATGCCAGAACTTCTGACTTATTAGGCCAGAATTTATTTTAATACATCTAAATTAAGCCTTTTTATATATCCGTGATTATATATCAGTTTTAGTGGTGATTGCACACTTTGCACTTCAAGGAGGAAATTAATAAACTTCTCAATTATTTAAGGCTGTGAAACTAAAAGTTAACTAATAGTAAAAATTGTAATGTCATTGCAATGTAGATCTAGTAGATAGTAACTCAGCAGCAACGGATCCCAAATAGCTGGACCGGAATGGTTTGAAAGTTTTATGAAGAGAAATGAGGGTAGTTTGACTACATAAAACTGAAGATCTCTCGCAAGGAGGATGTAACGAATGAAGGGTTGGAAAGTTTTACAGCCTACTGTTCGCCAGAATCCAAATGCACGATCACCAATCATCCAATTTACTTTGTAATTAAGGAGAAACAAAGTAACTTTGTGAAATTGCAGAATATGTTTTATAATGTTGATATATATATTTTTGATATTATTATTATTAGAAAGAGCAATACTTCACATCCTAAAATTTTGCTTTTTGGATCGTGTTGATTTCTGAGATGATAATGTAACATTGAAGTACATTGATTCATCTCTTCTAGAGGGTTCTATTAGCTTTCAAAAACACACTTTGTTCTGATAGCTGAAAATCAGCATGAATTCACAAAACAGGATACAATTGAAAGACAAGACTGTGAGCTGAATTCTTTTTATTGAATGAAAAAAGAAGCCAATAAGTATGGCGGGAATAAGTATGAACATGGTTACTGAAAAAGTTTAGTGATATATTTATTAGTCTGGATTATTCTGTAATAATCTATTTATGCATTTAGGTATTTATTAATCTATTAATCTGTAATAAAATAATAATTTTACTTATTAATAATTTTTAAAACTTTTTCCTTTCAACATCGCGGAGCTGTCCACTTCCCCGAAACGAGGTTAAATAATCAGGTGATTGATTATCTACAGTGTTCTTACGTTATTTTTGTTTCTTCCTGATACTATTATATTATATGTTTATGTTTATAATTACAGGTTTGTATGTAATTGTTGTTTCTTATTTGTAAATTGATTTCATGTATTATTATTATTATTAAAAATATAGGAAAAATTTTAATATTAAATTACTGTGTTTAGATGTAAATTTATTCAATTGTCAGAGAAAAGCTTTATTAATAAAAATTATCAAATTTTACTAATATTTATAAGCAACTGGACTTGTTATTTTGTTATATTTCCTTCTCAGTGCCTACAGCTAACAAATAAATAATTTGTCATTTTAAAATTAATAGAAGATTTACCAATAAAGAGTTAATGATTCTAAATACTCAAATCAATCTTCTCTTGCGACCGCTGGGCCTACAGTCCCCATTGGGAAGTGAATAAAGAAAGGGGGGCTGACAGATGGAGGATCTTGAAGACCACGTAGAGTTCTTCTTCAAAGATTCCCAGAGACCGTGGAGTTGAGTGGGAAAATCGTTAAGCAACAGCCATCCTATTCTCGAGAGAGAAATTCAGATCCAACTGCCTCTGGACATGAAAGAAGACGCTAGCTTCTGATGAGACCCCAGACGAGGTGGTTTTCATTTGCTTTCCATCCTGAGCCTGACTCTGGGAGGGAGTCTTCATCAGTGAAGGGGAGCAACAGATCACCGACTCAGCGGGGGTTTCTCAACGCCAGCACCAACGCTTTCAGCCTTTATTTGCATAAAAGACAGATTTAAGCCGACGAAGACTGAGGTCTTGAAAAAGACTGATGCAAGATGGAAAGCCTGGCTGCTCATAATTCATAGTTTTAACAAAAGGATTCTGACACATGCTAAAATATGGATGCGAAGGATATCTGACTGAAATACACAAGGAGGAGACTTTTTGTATCTGGTACATAAACATCGAAATTAAAATTTTAGGAAAGTTTGAAGCAAATACATCACATACACACACATATGCAACAAGTATAAGCCCATATCAATATATATGGGCAGCTCGTTAAAGGATGTAAGTTGTGAAACTATACAGAAAACACAGACATAACAATAAAAACAATGAAAAGCCTTTAGTACAGAAATACGCAAGAAAACAAGAAACCATAATCTGTAGAAACATTCCAAATAGACAAATCTACTCTATTACAACTGTCCTGTAGGAGAGTGTGAGCTGACATTTCAAATAGTTGTCATCTTAACATTTCTTAATTTCTTAGGGCTTTATTAAAATTAAGGCGTTTCTTGTGCTTTTATTGGTTTGTGTTTGCTCCCTTCAAGATCTCAACTTTCTTCCTTTTAAAGATCTAGACGTACTACTGTACATTGATACAGATTTTTGTTTCTAATACTCCACAGTACTGTGTTGAAGTTAAGAAGTTCGTTCTGAATCAATTCAGAAACTCATAACTCATTACATTTAGTTTGCTACGGGATTTTTGTCTTTTTTGTAGGCCATTTAATGATATCGCAACCATGTTTTGCTTACATTAGAAAATCAATAAGTTTTTATTATCGGTTTCAAAAGATTTTACATTAAAAGTCAATCTGATGCAAAACCATGGTTATTTTAGAGACAATTTTCTTTTTTAATGACAATCTCGTCTCAAAAAACTGCTAACTGAAAGTTGAAAATAAGAGGTAATACAAAAAAAATTAGATATTTAGATAATCTTAATGTAAATTTCATGGTTGTTTTTCTATAAATATGTTAAAACAGCAACAACAACAAGAACTTCAACTTTATAAGCGGAAGGAAAAACACCGAATATCTGAGAGGATAAAAAAAAATATCTTGGTCAATATCACTTTGAGAAATACAAGATGGTGTGAGAGGGAAATTCGCTAATACAAGATGGAAGAGCGCGCGGGCAAAGAAGGATCGACTGAAAAGAACCAATCCTGTTTTCGAATGGAATTCGGCCGCGAAAACTGGCTTTGGAATCGGCGCCCGTTCGATAGCAGGTGACAGGAAGCAATGGACGAGAGTCACTTCCAACAACGCAAAGACCCCTACTCCATATACGTCAACTCAGACCCACTCTTTTCTATCCCGTCCCTGATCCTCTCTCCTGCAAAACCCACCCTCGTAGTTAAGAACCTACTCTGTCAAGATGACGGATGCAATGCACACACTCTAATCTGCTCTCTCCGCAGACAGACTTGCAGGTGATCTCGTTTAACAACGCCGTGGTCGAGAACAAAACGAGATAAGACATCTCTATCACCGGAACTTTGCAATTCTTATCAGGAAATGAACAATTTTACAATCAAACTCCGACAGACAACGGGGTTTGAATGAAAACGGTTTTTAAATACAAACTCCCGATTTGTCTCACTTAGTTCTCTGAACATCGATAGAACTGATAAGGCAACTATCGCGAGGAGATCTAAGTCAATTTTATTAAAAAGTTTTATTATTATTTTTATAACTTTCGGTAGTTATATTAAAACGTCCCTCTGATTATGAAACCTACCGTTCTCCCATTTAAAGTCAAATTGCCGAAATAGTTATTTCAGCAACCGAACCCTTTTTTTTTTTGGCAAAGCTGTGTTTGGGATCAAGCACTTCTATTTCATTTAAAAGTTATTTTTTTCTAATGCTTAAAAAGATAATCTCGCGTTTTCCTATTGTCATTTGAAGTCTCACTCCGCCCATATGGAAAATACTGTTCTTAGGGCAAGTTTTTCTCTCTCTTTTTTTAAAAAAAAAAAACAAACAAAAAACAAAAACTTAAATCAAATTTAATAATACTTCTTTGTTCCATTCCTACATCTTCTTACACAATATTTCTTCCACATCTAGGAATATTTCCGAAGCCTAATCGACTCTCCTTCCTCAGCAGATGTAGGAATGGAATAAAGGAGATTTAATTACGTTAATGTGAGTTTTGTATAAAAACTGAAAACATTTATATATAACATGTATACATAATTCCCCTAATTTCTTCCATTTTTTTTTTTTTTTTTTTTGCCTTTTTAAAAATTTGTAGAGATAAAATTACATCACTGCTCTGACACTTAACATTACATTATCAAAAAAAGGAAAGTATTTTTTTTTTTTATGTGCAAAGCTAAAATTTAAGTTTTTGAATATCTAATCTTTGATCCATAAAGCGGAATCAACGGTTACTTTATTATTAACGAGAATTCCTTAATCCAAAATTAACAAAAATTTTAAATTTTCATTGAAATCGACCGGGATTTAAAAGGCATTAGGTTTTTTTCGTTTCCAATTCTTTTTTTCTCTCGGATGCGTATTAAGGGGTGTTAAAGATGTTAAATCAATCCTATAATATCCTTCGGGTAGCCATACTTTCCAAGCGAGTAAAGTAGAAAAAAAACAGAATACAAAACAAAACCTTTATAAAATAAACTCAAATGCTAAATTAAGTTGCTCCATTTTCTCTATTCGAAGTCTTTCTTTTTTCTTTCAAGTAAAGTCCTATCATATTTTTCCTTCTTCCTTTTTTTTGTTGACGTTGCTCCTCTCTTTCTTTATTCCGTTGAGATCACTGATCGTTTCTTTTTAAAAAATAATTTCCAAGAGAAAAGCGATTTCTCTTGCCAAATCGCACTGCCATCTTCATCTTAGTTTTTGAATGAAGCTGTTTGCATTTGAAATTGCAGACATTCATTTGAAATAATGTAGAGAATTACTTGCCAAAAGAAAGAACGAGTAAAAAAAAAAGCCTCATCGCCTGCTTTCCTCTTAATTTATGAGGAGTTGTAGAAGATTCAGCTTAAAGATTCTCTAGCAGTACATCTTCAAAACATGGGAGTACAGAGCCTGGAGACATATCTCTTAGATAAAAAAAAAAAAAAAACCCAGCAAATATAAAAAGAAGAATGTATGAAAAAAAAATATTCCAATTTGCTTTTCCGCTTCCTAAAAATCTATAACGATTTGGAAGGCAGAAGAAGCCATTAAGAGAGGTTGCCGCATCTTGTTGTTAAAGGCTGGTGGGTTTTTTTATTTTCATTTTTTTTTCTCTTCTTTGAAAATGTTGTCGAAAAAACGTAGGTAGATTTCTGAAATAGGCAGTGCCTTTTCCTTTTCTTTTACGAGCCAATCACTGCTGTTTCTTTTGTCTAACAGTTCTTCACTGCTGTTCTCACGAAGCTATCAACGCACAGATGTCGAGTTTTAAGTCACGCATCTCCTTTCCAGTAGGAGATAGGGGGCGACATAAAAATTCCCTTTCGCAGCCTCTGAGGCTTTTATAAACTTGTCGCGTGTGAGATGCCCACCGCCCCTCCAGCGACCATGGATTAATTCGGTTCGCCATTGATTCGTTCCTGTTTGTCCTGAAATTCATCAACCTCTCTCTCCCACCACCCCCAGCCCTCCCCTGGAGGACCGTTGTCATAATAATCCATTGTCGTAAGGGGCATCGTAAATCGATTCCAGCCTTGCATCATCAACAGGCAGAGGTCGGACCGCGACGTACCCTTGAGTGGTTAAACGTAAACACGTTAAGTTACCGGAAGTACAGGCGGAAGTTGTTAATCGGAAACAAGAGCGCTTCACCAAGGAAAAAAAAAAAGTGCAAGATTGATTAAACCAATGATCTTAATAGTTTCGGTAATGAAAAATTACGATTATCAATAACAAAATATCCTATTCACTTCTCTAAAGTTAGTTTAATTTTTTTTTCGGTAATATTTAGAGCGCTACAATTAGAAGGCGAAACGGAAATTTTAACTGAATCAATAAAATTTTTGTTGCTTCTTTGAAAGTATTTCACTTGTCATTTCTGGATAAGATTAATATCTTTACGCATTATCTTATTAAGACAAATAATTCGCGTTGTTCAATTAGTAATGAGACCCTAATTAGAAAATAATAAAAATTACTTACCCATATAATCTACACAGGAAATAATAAATAAAAATCATTTAATCTTAGGTTAACTTTAAAAAACAGCAAAGAAAAACATAAAGAAATAAAATTTCATATTGTTTTTTAAATTTAAGAATAATGAAATTCGACTATGTGTAAGAAGTTCTTATCAATATCCTTTAATAGAATTTAACGTGTGGCTAAATTTAAATACTGAAAAAATAAAAAAAAAAAATCTTTTAGGACACACATATTGGTTAAAAAGTTCTTTATAAGAAAAAATGTAATAAAAATGTGGACGGTTTCGGCCTGTTCAATATCTCACAGCTATCCTCAGCAGAATATACAAAATTGAATTGAGGGAGTAATTATATACAATTTTTTAAAAAAATAATTAACCAATAAAAAATGGTTTATTATTTTATCGGTTAATTATTTTGAAATGAATTATTACTGAATTATTATTGAATTATTAACAATTCAATTTTGTATATTCTGCTGAGGATAAATACATGATACCAGACAGGCCGAAACAGTCAAGGATTTTATTGTATTTTTATATTATAAACAACTTTTTAACCAATATGTGTGTCCTGAATGATTTTTTTATTTTTCAATTCTTTAATAAGAAAAATAGGAAAAATAAAAAAAAATGAACGGATATTTTTAGTTTGTTAGTTTAGTGCCATTTGTACAGCTATTTTTTAATATCTCCTCAATTTGTAACTTGATAATGTATGTAATGATGTATTTTCTATTAATTAATATAATAAAACCGCGCATTGCTGTATCAGCGGTATCGATTTGTCTCCGTACTGAGGAGTCGGGTTCGATTCCAGACAGAGATTAGTTGTTTGTTTTTTTCTCTAATAGTTCCTATGATTACCGTCTTACAGTTTACGAGGAGGTTCTTTCCTAGTGATAAGAAGGAGAGACTGACTTCCCGAATTCCATTTTTTTGTCCCGTTGCGTTGTCGAGAATCATCGGAGACCTACACCTCTCACGCTTCAAGACCATTAAACTTAATTCCTAATTAAGGTCCTGATTCAAGCAAATGCTTGCGACTGCAGACCTTTTTCCAATGCACCTAAAATTCTGAAAATTTTAAAATTAACTTGTAAAGCATCTGGGATTTGTATTTTCTTGTTTTTAATTTTCAAAATATTTTACAATTAATTACATTTAAATTAAAAAACAGTCATATTTTTGGGTGTTTTCGAGGTATTTTCAACTCAAAAAACTTTGACGAAAACCTTAAATGATAAAAAATATTTAAAATAATGATTTGTATTTAAAATATTTATTATTAGTTCAATAGTTAATTAAAAATATAAATTAATCTCTCACAATTTAAAAAAAACAACACAATTAATGAGTTTTTTTTTTTTTTTTTTAAATTAACTGTTGCACTATTAATAAATATTTTAAATACAAATCCATTTTACGAATTTTTTATCATTTCAGGTTTATGTCAAGTTTTTTTAGGTTGAAAATACCGAGTAATACCTCGAAAACACCCAAAAAATTGACTGTTTTTGAATTTTCATTTAATTAAATACAGAATATCTTGAAAATTAAAAACAACAAAATAGAAATCCCAGATGCTTGTTTATGTTTAAATTTTCAGAATTTTAAGGTGTATTGGAAAAAGAAATATATAAAAGAAATAAAAATTTGCAGTTGCATGTATTTGCTTGAGTCAGGACCTTAAGATTAGCCAAGACAAAATTAATTAATATTATGCATTATTTTATTTAGCTTCAGCTAAGGTTTATTATACTTCGATCTCTATTATAATATATTCGGCCATTGAAGATTTTCCTGTGAATAAAATGTTACAATATTCAGAGTATGGGCCAACTTTGGAGTCAATTAATGTAATAACATTCCTATTCAATCAATAAGGATTTATTATGATTTATAAGGAGAGTATGTCATTGACGACAACTTGTTGTAAACTATCACTGGATTTTACGATTATTTACGATCGATTCCGATGTTTACACGAAACCTCCATTTCATTAAAAGCTCGCTCTTTATTCATTTACGTCAACGTTAATAATTTCGTTCTTTATTGAATTAATTGTCGAATGACTTTCTTCTTAATAGGTTCTAATTGTTTACATCCTTTTCATTTAAAACATAAAAAAAAAAAATCATTTCTAATGTCATTAACTACAAAATTAACATGTTATTTAATAAGATAATAATATTATATAAAACGGAAAACTTATAAATTAAAAATTAGACTTCTAAATTCTAATTTTCAATTAAAAACTTTAATTGACTGAAAATTGCATTACTGTAATTTAATTACTGTAATTAAAAGACTAATGATTATTTTTATTAAAAGAAAAAAAATTGGGATTATTTATATTTAAATAATCAAGGAAAGCTTAAAATAATAATTGTAGAAATCCTATCTTTTTTTAGATGTCTGAAATTTAGAAAAAAGACGTAAGGAGTCCTGTGCGGATATTTATAATACTGTATATGCTCCAATAAACGCCGAGGCTCTTATTGTCGCCGGTCTCTAATAAGCGCCGGACTGCAGAGGGGATACGGCCAAATAGTAGCCGGTCTCGTTAACAGTAGCCGGGTCTTTGATATTTGCCTACCGGTCTACTAGTGAAGTCGTGCGTAATACCTTACGGTACATTGCCTTACAAAATGACGCCGAAATGGTCATTTGACATTGCCTTTAAGATTCGCGCAGGTGGAATACGCGAAAGAAACTTCCGGTGAGACGGCCGCCGTCATTGCGGATTCGGACGACGAATACCAGCGAAAGGTACAGAAAGACATTGCCATTTATCTTTAACAGTCTTAGGTAACATGTGAAATTCAAATAAAGTAGCTGTTTGTAATATTAGCCGGTATTTATGTGTAAAAATAGAGCATTCTGAAGGTTTTTGTTAATAATGGCCGGCCTCTAATAGCAGCCGGTCTCTATTAAACGCCGGGAGCCGAGGCTGGTTTTGCAAATAAACGCCGGGGGCCTCTATTAGAGCATATACGGTATTTATAATATTTATAATATTTGTTAATTGGTGGCTGTATTTAATCTTAAATAATTATCTTCTGATTTTTAAAAAAAAACCTCAAACCCTAATTGAAATATAACAATTAAAGGGGATTAGAATGTTAATTCTTATAATCTACATTATTAAAAAAAAAACTGTGCGTGCATGTGTGTGTGTGTGAGCGTGCCTATTATAGTCAACTCAACTACGCAAATTTTCGACTGTTACAAAATGGTTTTAAATATTGTATTGCATGTACGTTTTAGAATTTAAATACTAATTTAATTTTAGTTTTAGTTTTAAGTTTACTTGATGTAATTCGTCTTTTTGAATAAATAAAAAGTTTTTTTTCCTAACATATGCGAGACTTCCGGAAAGAGCGACTGGCAACCGTCTAGTATTAAGATAAATATTTATTCCGATTAATCAATATCTATTATATATTGATCTTAAGGATAAAAAAAGACTTCTGATTAACAAAACGCCGTAAGTAAAAAAATTAATATAATCATTTTTATTTGTTTTCATTTTAAGAAGAACTCTCATATAGTTTTAATTAATATTCTAATATTGTAACAAAATATTAATATTGAACTTGAGTGTATTAAATAAATTTAAATATATATATCAGCAACATCATTAGTATCTCAAATATTTGCATCAGTGTTACAAAAACACAAATATCCACAATCAGAAAGGAAGGACAAACATGAGTTTACGGCTTAAAAGCTCTTGGCCAATGAAAAGCTTCTTTTGTTGCTTCAGGCAATCATTTATTTTCATGGCATCATTAATAGGGTTGCTCTTGTAACAGAGAATATTGTCAACTATTGCTTTCGAAAGAGAAATCAATTTCCGCTCAATTGAATTAAAGAGACAAATTCCTCAGAAAAATTAAAGAGTTTTAGCAAACATTCAATTAGTACGATAAATAAAAGTTTTCAGTTTATTTACGTTACTTATATAAATGAATTATAATTAAGTTTACCCAAGGTTTATAAATATTTGGTTATCAGTAATTTTACTTACCCATGTAATCTACACAGCATCAAAAATAAGTAAAATAAATAAATAAATAAATAAATAAATAAATAAATAAATAAATAAATAAATGAAGATTCGGCATACGTTGTAACTGGAATTCGATACTGAAGGAGCAGTGAGATTAGGTTTGATTAGTTTAATTTGCATTCACAATAGAAAAAAATGCCTTCCTTTAAATTTTCGCTTGGACGCAGTTACCAAGGCACTTTGCCGTATGCTACAACGTATTCCGAAAATATTCCAAATAAAATATATGATAAGACATTTATTTTTAGAATAGGGGAGCAATAGAATATTAATAACATCTCTATTACTTTATACTGGTATTTATAATTAAGGAGGTGATTAAAGCGTTTAAAATGAAGTTCCAAACACTGATTGGTTGTACAGAGGAAAAGAAATTAGAATAAATTAAATAAAATAGCAGGGCTTGATCGGGGGGGGGGGGGAGTTGGTCAAGCGCTCCGAATGGCATTTTTGTTTTCTGTTTGGTTGTAGAAGTAGTTCGGTGAAGATTCTCTTTTTTTTTTCAAATAAAACAAAAAAAAAAAAATTAGTCATGGAGGAGGGGGAGGGGCGCAAAATCGTTTGCCTCCCCCCTACAAAATTACCTAGATCCGGCCCCATAAAATAGTAGCCATATAGTAATACTTCGGTATTTCAGTGCTTCGTAACATTGTAACAACAATAATAATAATGGTTAAATTTAGGACAGAACTTCTATTAGAACATATAAAAAAACCTCACATTTCGGGAGCTGCGATAATGTAGCAGTAATTGTCCTTCGCATGTTTTTCACGACAGTCTGTGCAATGAGATCCAGAATCCTGATCATCAATAGACGTGCAATGCACTAGTTTACTTCAACGGCAAAATAATTATTAGATGATTACGCAATTTAAAGAAAGGAAAGCTCTGGAGAGTGGAAATGAACAGGAAAACCTTTGATTCCCTAGTTTCCATTATCCAGAGACCGGTAATCGAAGTCCACAGGGAATTTCCCATCACTTTTATCTATAGTGATTCAGATTGTGATTTCCTGGTTAACCGGCATTCAAAAGCTGAACGCTACCTGTGTTATTAAATACTTTTATTTTCTGGATTATTTAAAGACAGTTTTTAGTTTTATTATAGATAGATTAGAGGTATAGATAGTTTTATACGCGTATTACATCTTTTAAAGTTAAACAGATAACACCCAGTCCTGTTTTTACACGGTTTTACATGGTTTGAAATAATAAGGTTTACAAGGTTATAATAAGGTTTTGTAAATCACTGTTTTTACACGACTTTTGTTTTTTTTTACGCAGAAACACACAAAAAAAAAAAGAAAAGGCGAGACTTTTGGAAGAGTTTTGGTAGGAAATTAGGTAAGTTAAAAGATTAAATATTACTCGGTAGTGTTGCGGAAGTGTTATTGCAATTAGTTTTTAAACTCATATTCCTGAATTGTGATATTTGTTTGTTTTTGAAATTTGATTTTTTTTTTGTTTTATTTTTATTTCTAAAAGATTGTTAAAGTACTGAATTAAAAGTTAATTTATGTTTTTTAAATAATCAAGATTTTGATTTTTATTTACATTTTTTTTGTTAAAATACTGTATTAAAAATTGATTTTTTTAAAAAATAAAATATGAATTGATTTGATGAAATAAACTTATCTGATATGTTCTATATATATATCCTGTATGTCTTTTTTTACGTGATATTCTTTGGAACGTATGTACCGTGTAAAAACAGAATTGATTGTATACAGTAGAACCTCGATTAACCGCAGTTGTCGGGACCGGACCTCAGGCTGCGGAATTTTCGAGTTACCGACGAAGAGAGAGCACAAGGGGGATGGAGGAGAAGAAATTGTTTCTTTACCAAAAAAAAAAATTAAGGAAACCGACGTCGGTTAAACGAGGGTCCGGTGAAAAGAGTGTCGGATAATCGAGGTGCTACTGTACTTTAAAATATAACTAACGCCATACAGAACCAGTTGTGGAAACGGAGGAGAGATGAGAATACAAGGGGGCCAAAAAATAAAAGAATAAAAGAATAAATCTGATTTGCTTTTATGAGATAAGTTATTCACAATATTATTCATATTTTTGAAGGAACACAGAATTAATAATGTTCAAAATGGGTTCCAAATCTAATTATTCCTTCATATCGATCGAATTACGCTTCAATTCAGTCATTTCTTTCCGCGAAATTGACTTGTTATAGTATTCATATTCTTAAATATTAATAGGCCTATTTGAAATTTACTGAACACAATCGCGAAAGATTTAAATTCCCTATGAAGCGATGAATAAAATATATATATATATATATATTTTTACGCCAATATCTGATAGCTTTTCATTGAGTGATCTAAGCTCATGTCTCTCTGAGGTTTAAAAAGAGGAGTTAGATATAGAGCAGACGGTAATGAAACAAAGATAAACTTATCAGAATGAAATATAACGTAAGAATTAAAGATATCTGTACAATTGATCACTTGTACCGAAAAACACCGTTTTCTGAATAAAAATAAAACAAAGTTTCATATATATTGCTTGTTGACTGAGTTTACAAACTCTTTACTATTCAATTTTCACCTGTCTGGTCTGTCTGCATAACGCTAGAACGACTGGACCAATTTTCTTAATGCTAGATACAATTTTTCGTTACAAGGGTCCTTGAAAGCCACCACACACATATAAAAGGTTAAAAATAAAGTTATTTACATTAAAATGTATTTAAAGTGAATTTTATTGTAAATAAACTTTATTTTTAATGAACCATATCTTTATCTTCATTATCATTTAAAATTCCAAACAAATACAAACTTCATCAACATGTCTTCAATATTTCGTCCTATTTTTCAAGGACTTTCTCAAGATCCATATGTTTAAAACTTAAATAACGAAAAATACAAAATATGAAACATTTAATAAGGTATCCTTAAATATATTTAGAAAATCATTAATAAAAAACAAAAGATTAAAAAGAATTTTAAAGATTAGTTAAAAAAAAAAAAAAAAAAAGTTCACATGTTTATTCACAAATATTTATTTTAAAATTAATTGTTTATTTGTTTTCAGTTGTTTATGATTATATTGTTTTCAGTTGTTTATGATTATATTTGATTTCAATTGTTTATGATTATATTTGATTTCAATTGTTTAATTTACAATGTAAGATCTCGCATATGAGAGTTTGTTATAATTTGTAATGTTAGGAATGAGAAAAAGGATTTTTCTCTTTCCTTTTATATGTTTCATATTTTGTATTTTTCGTTATTTAAGTTTTAAACATATGGATCTTGAGAAAGTCCTTGAAAAATAGGACGAAATATTGAAGACATGTTGATGAAGTTTGTATTTGTTTGGAATTTTATTTTTAATCTTTTATATGTATGGTGGCTTTAAAGGACCACCACACATATGAAAGAACACACGTTAAAGTATTGTACAATTTTTCTTTGATCGCCAACTTAAATTTCTTCAAGCATATTTTGGCCTTGGAAAAAAAAAATTAAGATTATTTTTGTGCATTAATGTTGATGATGCCGCAAGTTTAGTTTATACCTACGCAATCCTGGGCATCCATATACTGTTTGCATAAACTATAATATAACTACTTTAAATTGATTATTACTTTCCTGGAAATTAAAATAAATCCCTTTTTATTATTAATGACCCATTTTCAATTTCTGAAATGAAAGAGAAAACTGAACAATGACGGTTGACCTATATTGAATTAGGCTTTCAATTATAAAAAAATCAAACATTAGCCCACGACCCACGAAATTCCGTCGAAAGCAACGAATTTGAAACCACCGGTCTTTGTACTAATAAGAGTCCACTGGCCACCAGTTCTGAAGGGTGGGCAAAAAACAATTTCGAATCATTTCAAGTCACCGCATATAAAAGCTGGAAGAGAATTTATTAGTGGCACTTGTTAAGCTGCTACCGAATCCTTTCTGAGGACTTGGTGGCTAAGTTGACTGTAGTCCCAGACGCCTTTCTAGGAACCGCAACCTACAATGAGGATGAAACGAAATTATCTTCCGAGAAGGCCATCATTTCTGTAGGGAGCAGGCAATTCTGGTTGAAGAATTCTTCCTACCATATATAGCCTATAAAAAGACTCGGCAACGCTGCACAGAAAATTTCCCTCGGTCGCTACTACTATTTCTTGCAGCAACATTATCTATATTTCTTGGCATAAAAGCGGTTGCTACGACATAAAAATACTAAATTCATAGCAGAAGGAGACGGGAGACTTCAACTAAACTCATTTCCAACTTAAGCTCCAAAGACAAAGCAGTTCCAAAAACGTTAAAGTCAGTCTCTGAATCCCTCTATTAGATCCTAATTCCAAATTACAAAATATCAGGCTAATAAAAAAAATAAAAAGTATGAAAGCAAGACAAAAATCCCTTACTGTCGTTCATTTTTAGCACCTTTTTAAAAATTAATTATGTCCATAAAGCGCCAAATAAGGCATTTGTTGCAAAAGACCATGCTGAATTATGACCTAACCCAATATATTTTTTTTTTATGATAAGGATAAGAAAACTTTAATGTAAAAACAATATATTATCAAACAAAAGTTAACAGTATTTTTAATAAATTTAGATGGTGTAAAGTACATGGACATTCTTTTTTATAGCTTATGAAACATATTTTCGCCAAATTGCTTACAATAATAGAGAAGTTCGTAACACTATGTAACTTCTTAAAAACTTTGCATAAACTTAAAAAAAATACAGATTCAGTAGAAGAATTCGACTTCCTTCATCACTTCATAAAAAAAATAAGTCTTTCGAAACTAATTTTTGTAGTTTTTTTAAAAATACTTCTAAAAAATTATAAAAAACTGTAATATACATTGTTAACATCGACAGAAATCCACCCATTCGATTCTAACGCTTTCTATGGGAAAGAATATTACATTTGATTATTTCCTTTAGTTCACCTGTAGTTTTTAATATTATGTAATGATTTTTGCTTCGTTGTTTCTAAAAAGAAATACGTATTTCTAAAAGGCGCTTCTTTCATCTAAGACATTTCCCTCTTAAATGCATTTTTTCGTGTTCTCTTGTAACCGTCTTCAAATGTCAATACTTCACGCATCGAAATAAATAGTTGTGTCTTTCCCTGTGGAGATCACTTTAATAGAATTCATTTCCTTTTTGTCTCCTCCAGTAAATGAAAAATCCTGACGAAAGCTCTAACGACATCTAGCAATGCTGTTACTTAACAATAAAAGATAAAAAGAAAGACAGGAAAAGGGAAATGTTCTAGAATTCTGTCAGACTTACACAACGAAATAATTCATATTATTTAACGAACAGAATTCTTGTAATTTATCATTGCGGTTAGATCGGGGGAAGTTCTTGGAAAAATTCTAGTAAATAAGTAAATAATAAATATTCAATAAAATTTTAATGTGCTTACAAAAAGTTTGCAAGGGAATAAAACGCAAAACAAATAACTATCACTGACTGCTTTATTTATTTATTTATTTATTTATTTATTTATTTATTTATTTATTTATAAATAATTTACTTCATAATTTACTTATTTATAAAACGACTGGATTAAAAAGATAAATTATATATGAAAAAGATGATATCTTTTCATATTTGGCGTCTCTTTTGTAACTTGTTCAACATCTAAAACTGCATTAAATGTGTGACCCTGAAATTTATGTACAGATATTTATTAAAAAACATTGGACCTATTGTAGTGTGAACGGAGTATGTATCTTTAATGTATTTTTATATATGTTACTAACACTTTTTTAATTTTTTTCTTTCTCTCCAATAGGTGTTAATAATTTAATTAACATAAATCACTCTGTTATAATCTTTGAAGTAGTCTTTGCGACATTAAGGTGGTGTGATGTATTCTTTTAATTTCTGTATTCAAATACGGCTAAATAGGAAAGATTTTCATATCCATGTAGAATATCTTGATTTTACTTTTCGATGAAGATAAGCAGGATGTCATTTATATTTCTATGAAATCATGTGGATTTTATTAACGCTATCCATTTTTATGGAAGAAAAGTTTATTACTATCAGTTTCATAACAATGCAATAGCAAGATATTGTAAAAAGCACTTTGCAAAACCTAAAACTAATTGCATTAAAATAAATTCATTTCCAATTGAACAGCAACACTACAAATATATTATAAAATCTTACAAGAATAATACTGCTTAGAAAGGAATTCCATCAGAAAAGTGGTTTCTATTTATGATATCTAGATTTCAAAGTGATTTAGATGTTACAGCAAATACCAATCCCCCCCTCCCAAAAAAAAAAGATAAAATAAAAAGCTCTTAAACTTTCTCAAGCTAAAAACATATAATTCTAAATATAAATTATAGTTTGAAATAAACAATTTGAGACCAATCATCCCTTATTATTATTATTATTATTATTATTATTATTATTATTATATATTATCACATGTAGTGTATATTATTATATATTATCACATGTAGTGTATATTATTATTACCTTTTATAAATTTCAATTATTATTATAACAATTTTTAAGTCAATATTGGGAATATCTCCGAAAATTTTACTCTGTGAGTGTTATTTATTAATTTGTGGTTCCTTAATTCAATAATTATAATAAATATAAGAACAGATTTAACTATTTTTCCGTAAAAGATACATTGAGGCTTAGAGAAAACTATTGCGAGAACAGTCGGAGCAAAAAAAAAATATAATAATAATAATAATAAAAAAAAGTGGATCGTTGTTGAAATGCCTGTGAACAGGAAGCCACTCTGTTCTATTGTCGATCTTATGAATACATCTCGTCTCCTTGACTTTATTCCTGTCTTCTTTTCGTATCCAGAGAGAGTTGTTTCTGTGAAGCAGCTGCAGAGTGAAAGGCCCTTTCAGCCGGCGAATCGACTTGTCACTCTTGATCGAGACCAAGCGGTCGACAAGCCTGCATTGCAGTTCTGCACTGCTATCGCAGGTAACCATGCATGCAAGACGATCGCCGTGGCCATTTCCGAGGTCTGACTGCGCAGTCGACGGTGTTGATTTACGAGTAAAGCACTGACAAAACGTGATGCCGCGACGTGTTGTCTTTCTTTTTTATTTTTTATCTTTGCAACCCTGCGAAAGCTCTCGCGGGAAGGAGGATGGAGAGACAGGAAAACAAAGAAAGAAAAGTAAGAAAAACACACACACACGTCAATGGCGCAAGAAATCAGACAGAGACTCATGAGAATCGAAGTCATCTCGATAATGAAGTGTTTGGCTGTGTGGAGGCGGATGGACAAGAAAGCAGAATAACAAATGGCTCTCTTGATCGAAGAGGAATGTCTCCAGCCACGAGGCAATTTAACCGGTGTCAAATAGTCATTTATGCTAAAATGCCTTTTAAGCCAACAAGGAATGAAGTAGCTGTGATTCTTTTCGCGATCGTCTCCTACCTTTCTCTATTCTCTAGCTTCGCAGACTTAATAAAAGTTTAACTGTAGGGCTATGAATTTTCGATAATATGTAGTTAATCTGCTAATCTAAAACACAGAATAAAGAAAATGCTTAAAGATGCTAAATATGACGGAATATTCTTTTATTACAAAAGAAACAGAAGATTAATTCCATTCCAAAGAAATGCGTTTCTAAAAATAAATAAATAAGTGAAAATAATCTACTGTACAAAATATACTTTAAATAGCTTCGCAGAATACGAATACAGTTAGCGTCAGTATAGACAGGTGATGAATAAATATTTCTTTTTCATGAAATAAAAAATATTAATTTAATGATAATATTTCAGAAATCAGATTGAATCTGTTTTGTGGACTTAGTACTTAAAATACATCTGGCACCAAGAGGAATTTTGGTAAATGATTTAACATTACATTCAACACAAAGATGAAAATTTCGTGGTATGCCAGTAGAGGAATTTGATGATGCAAAATCTATAAGACAGATACCGAACAAACTGCAGTAATTAAAAGACCCTCAGGAACCCGCATAACTCTTATTTATATATATTTTTTTTTACTTCTAATATATTTTTTTTTACCAAAAACTAATCGAATTAAGAAAATTTTGGAAGTTTTATTTGATGTCTGCTGTATTTTATTCAACAAAATAACACAGAATCAGAAAATATATTGCTTCTAAATATCTGCTAATTTAGAATCATAAAATAGCATTGTTATTTGATGTTTGGGATAATTTATAACAAAAAGTAACTGTAAGTTAAATCTTCATCTAAACAAAAATCCGATGATACAAGTTATGAAGTCAAAAAGAAGTTAGTATGAGTTTCATCTCAAAGTAAAGAAACTGAAATTAAAAATAGTTCTATAGTATTTTATTTATGGGAGATAAAAAGTACAAATCAAAAAAGAATTTAGCCCTAGAATTCGACGTTTTAGAAAGAAAATTCCAGGAGCAAATTTAGGATTTAGTCTCAAACTTAAAACAGTTCGTGCCCAATTCTTTGAATTCTGAAAAAATCAAATGACATCAAATCGTCAATCTATCGTTTAAAAGTATTTCAGCTACTTTTTATTAGCAACCAAACTCGATAGATATTGCGTTTATCCTGTCCTTCGTCCGTGTCTATCCACCCCTAACAACTCCCGAACGGAAGGTCGGATCGACAAACGGATTTCACCATCGTGTTCAGAGGTTCAAACACCACAGGAATGGGGTATTTTCAGGGGCTAACGTCTCCCCATGTTCGAGATATTTGGCATTTTTTAATTGGATTTCCACTATTAGCTTAAATGTTAGAAATGCAACAATCTTATTTCAGTTGTCAGCTTTAGCTTGGTGCTAAAGGTCTCGGACTATATTGAAGTTTGTCGATTCGAATCCGCATATCAACTCGTTTTTCTTATTTTTTTCCTAATTTTTTTTCCTTACATTAATGTACTTCCTTTATTATTATTATTTTTACATTTTTTTATTATTATGGGTCGTCCTTTATGGGTCGTCCTTAAATTTATGCTTTAGTACAAAATTATATTCACTACTTGTTTTTGCTTTAAATATTTTTTAATGAGTTAATTCATATTAAAGGTTTTCATATGAAATTTCGTAAAGTTAAGGTGTATCTAGTCATTATCGTTCATTGTGTTCATCTTGAAACAAAAACATGTTGTATTCAGAGCTGTGGTTCTTAAAAGTGCTATCGATGCTCTGTAATAATTCTATTACATCTGGGGGTGGAAAAGGACACAATTCCACAGTGCAGCTCCAGTTTCGTTTGGACTTAGATAAATGGATTTTGACAGACTTTCTAACGCATGTCCATCTCTGAAAGCCCATTTCTCCTTTTCTGACATCGGAAACGAGAGGATTTAACAAAAAAAATTCTCGTCGACTTATTCCAGTCTTCGCCTTCAGGTCAAAAGATGTCCAGAAAGAGGAGAGAAGAAAGAAAAGGAGAATGCTTTTGAAATTCATCACCAGTAAAAATAAGACAAGATTCCTGGTGCTGAGGTTCAGTTTTTAAACCGAAAAACAATGTCTGTCTTTTTTTTTTTTGTTTCCATATATGTCGATAGGATTTTGATGCACATTTTAGAAACTTATTAGTACACGTGTAGCATGTCATCATTTGTGTGACCTGGAACTTGTTGGATAATGGAAAAATTGTCTCAAACCTAAGACGCCAGAGAACGTTACAAAAGTAATAAATTACCCTTGTATAATAAATATTACAAGTAACAATAATAAATGATAATAGTCTATAATGTAAGGATATCACCTTTGCTAACCTTCTATGTTAGTGACCCATTTGGGAGCTGTTGGTTGGCGACCGAAAACGGTAGCTATTGCGTTTGTGCTGTCAGTTCGTCATTGTCTGTCCACCCCTAACAACTCCCGAACGGAAGGTCGGTTCGACAAACGGACTTAACCATCGTGTTCAAAGGCCCAAACAACGTAGGACTAGGTATTTTAAGGGGCCAACGCCCACCTATGTTCGAGATATTTGTCATTGTTTTCATTGAATTTCCGCTATTAGCTTAAATGTTAGAATGCAACCATCTCATTTCAGTTGTGAGCTGTAGCTTAATGATTAACGTCTCGGATTCATATACTGAAGGTTGTCGGTTCAAACCCGTATATCTACGTTTGTTTTTTTTTCCCTCAATGTCCGTGTGGATTTTGTTGTTGTTGTTTTTCTTATTTTCCTAAAGTTTTTTTAATTATTCCCTAACTTTTCTTTTTATTTTCCTTAAGTACGTTAATGTACTTCCTTTTTTTATTATTATTTTTAAATTTTTTTATTATTATGGGTCGCCCTTAAATTCTTGCTTTGGCACAAAATTATTCATGAAGATCCATTCAAAAGTCACTTTAGGGAGTAAAAATAGATAAATGCCAACAAACGCAGTACACATACACAGACATACTAAGACATAAGTCTACTTTTGCTTGAAAAAGTACCGTAATAATGTCAAATAATGTCCGTGCTTTATCTTATCCACATTGTTACTAATGTTCAATAAAGAAAAAGTGGATAAGTGTAAGTAGACGAATTAGTTTGATGTTGTTATTTAATATTAAAAGCCTTCGATAAATGGGCTAAAAAAAAGAAGTATAAAACATGAAAGTTAGCAAATTAAAATCAAAATTTTTATATAGAACATTATTAAGAAACAATTCGTAAATATTAAATGATTGTAAAGATATCTGTAGAACTATCTAAATACTACAAAATAGAAATGAAAATGAAATAAAAACTTTATAAATAAAAAGGATAAAACATTCTTAGAGGAGTGCACTAAGTAATTCTGGAAATTCATGAGAATTTTCAAAGTCTACGAAGCATTAGTGATGGATGGTAGCAACTTTTTTATTTGTTTGTTTGATTTTTCTAACGATTAGGGGATACGCTTGGGTTCCCCCCCCCCTTTAGATGTCTATTTCCGGTTTTTGTGCGATTCAGTCGCTCACGCAAGTACTACTGGAATCGTAATCTACTTTGCGCAGAAGTAATGCGGAAATGATAGACCAATACTGTCATTCGAATTCGGGTTAGTTCGGCAATGATCGGAAATGATCGGGTAATTACCTACATGACGGTTGAAAATACAGAAATAATGTTGAGTACAACAGATAATATTAGGTGGCAAGAATATCTTGGACCCGAATATGAAATCTCCATATGCTATCTTTCTTTCTACCATGTGATGGCACTTTAATAACGAATACCTCACGATAAAGCATTCATTCATTTGACATTTGGATATCATTAGTAAGAATGAAATAAAAAGCATGAATAAAACAGAACCTGAGGATAGGTCCTTTTGAATATCGTTCGGCGTTCTCACAAAATTACAAGCCCTGTCCATCATTAACATCAAAGGAATGACAACGTCCATCTTTGTCCCTAAAAGACAGGTATCTCCATCAAATGAGACAAAGGGATTGGGCGTAGGTCGAGGATCACGACATCCCAAGGAACATTTCTCCAATCCCTTAACTTTACTTCGAAACTTGGGAATGAGAAATTAGTGTTCTTTCAACAAAACAGCAGACGAACTTTTTCGAACAACGACAAAGTAAAAGCAGCGAAAGGAAACGTAATTAGGAAAGAAGATAATGGGTGAATCAAGAAGGTTATTCTGGTTGTTCTTGCATCGGTTAAAGAGTTTTCAAATTAGTGTAAATCGACATTCAAGAAAAAAAACGTGGACTGTACTTTTCATGTTTCGTGCGACAGATACGAGCGAAGCCAAGAAAGCTTTTACTTATATTTAACCTTTTCACTGAATATACAGGTTAAATGGAATTACTTCATACAAACACTATTTTTAAAGATTTTGAGCTTTTTTATTACTGTAATAAGAGAACTGAACTTTCTTTTGTAACCTTACAAAATCTCATTATGTTAAAATGTAATATTAGTTAACATAACACATTTTAAGAAACAAAATTGTATTTGTCTTTGAGAAAACATCGTCTTAAGTTAGGAATCTTCGATCAATACTACTTAATTTTTGTAATATACAGGGCGTAAATGAATACACGCAACAAACTTAAGGCGTATATGATTGTGAAAATGGAACACTTTTTTGGTAAGGAATACGGGCCCGGAAACGCACCGATTCCCTTGTACAACCCCTTTTTTTTATCACTTCAACATTTTGGACGTTGTGGCTTTTTTCACTTATTATAAGGCAGTAGACTGTTGCGTATACCATTGTTGTTGTTAGTACAACATCATGATCACGTGAAACCAGTAAGATATCTAACACAGGCCAGGTGTACCAGAACATGCTTCGAAGTTGGTGGCCGTCACTTCGAGCATCTCTTCGTAAATGTAATGCAATGAAACACAACAATAACCTCCTGTTTAGCTTACTGGTTTTACTTGATCATTATGTGTTATACTAACGACAACAATGGTATACGCAACAACCTACTGCCCTGCATTAAGTAAAACATATCAAACCGTCCAAAAATATTGAAGTGAATAAAAAAGGGGGTTAAAAAGGGAATCGTGCATTTCCGGACCCATGTTCCTTATGAATAAGTATTCCATGTTCACAGCTTTGCACGCCCTAGAAGTTTGTTGCATGTATTTATTTACACCCTATATATTGATGATAGATTTTTAGATTACGGCATTTAAGAAGCGCTAAATTAATGCAAATTCTGTGATTATGTTATAAATAGATTATAGTGATTAGATACATACGATTAAGAACCGTACCAGATCACTCAAAATCTAAAAAAGGATATTGAAATCGTATGTAATAACGTAATTATAGCATAATAAGCAGTGTTCTTAATTAGAAAGCATATTGTGTATTGTTTCCTTAAATTTCACTCCAGTATGACTTTGAATTAACAAACCATCTGAATTTTGATCTTATTTAGCAATTTATTACCTAATTTTAACTTATTACAAACATAGTAAATAGAAATTAGTCAGAACTCGTGTTTGTTGACGTTAAAAAACTGCTGCACATGCCCTATTATAAATGTTCTTTTTAAGATGAATGTAAATCCTTTCTCACAGCAAAGAACTCGTGTGGAAATTGATATTAGACACAAACAACGAAAATATGTTAATTCTGGTATTCACTGAGACAGCGAGGTTTAATCTTTCTGAAGATCAAGATAATGATTAATCAATCTCAAATAAATACGGGAATGAATGTATTTTTGTGAAGCCTGCTTTTGAAGGAAATTTTATTCCAGAGGCAGAAAGGTCAGGTGATGAAGGTTTGAAAGAGTGGGTTGCTACCCTTACAATCCCTCTTTCTGACAAATAAAACAAAGGACCACGGATGTAAGGAATGGAGGACAACTCCCCATTTGAACTGCTACCACAGGAAGACATGAATAGGATTATGTTGTATAATCTACAAAGCTTACAGTATTAGAGGCCTAATTAAGTAAATCAGACGCTAGGCTGTAGAGAAACCACAGTAAGACTAATCTTATTTCATTGATCGTATTACGCGTTTGTGATTAAGCCGATTTATTTCGGCTAAATATTTAATGATAATAAAGAGAATAGAAAATGCAGATGCCGTGCAGAAAGAACACTGGAAAGTAAAAAATACTGAACAAAACGTATTGCAATTTAATGGAGGAGATTTCCATTGCTTATTCAAGTACCAATGATTTGGAAACCGGAAGTAAGTTGATATTATTGCTAACTATATAACAATACAGTATACGATAACGTTGCATTTGTTACATCAAATATAATAATAAATAAGTAGATAAAAGCTTTGTTATTGTATTGAAATAATAAAGTATGCTTATACTATAAATTACAGGTGTAACAATGGTCTGAAGCTGAGTTATCAACTTCTTGTTTTTAATATATATACACTACAATCTCGTTTATCCGGCCCTCGTTGATCCGGATCTCCGGATAATCCGGATCAGATTTGTAGACATTTTTTAAAAATTTTATTTAATGTTCACATAGATAATAATTTTAACTATGATAACAAGAACATAATTATAAGTACTCCAAACATTCGCTTTTTATTTTAATTAAATGTACATTTCCCGCGTAGATTGTAAAATAAATTATGGTAATAAAATGCTTTTTGTCGAGTTTAAGAAAGCTTTACTAGAGTGTCACAGGGCGTTGAAGCTACAAAACATAGTTTTTTATCGTAATAAATGGTAAGTCTGTTTATTTAAGGATTTGTTTTGCTTATTACCCATATTACCCGGATTATCAGGATTTTCGATTTTCCGGATTGCCTTTGGTCCGTATAAACGAAGTTGTAGTGTATTGTGGTAATGAAATAGGTGAAATGCCTTTGTATCTATCGTATTGTTGAGTGGATCTTCCAACAAACACAATGTGAAGTTTAATATTTTTAAAACTAAATTTTGTTAAGAGGTAGTTTATACCATCAATTTACAATGCCATCAATAGACGGAATTTCAGCTTTAAATTCTCATTACATTCTTTCGTTAAATCCGTTTGAAACTGACACCAAAGTAGCGCTCTCAAAGTTTGAATTTGCTCTCGAAAAACTTTATAGCATCTCTTACAAGTCCCTTGAAAAACGAATAAAAAATTAACCCTGAGGTAATAGGAAACAGAGGAACAGTAAAGCTGGTACAATAAGGATCCAAATTCAGTTTTATGCGTTCCACAACTAAGCCTAATGGAGTTTTAAGCAGCAAGAGTGCAGACTTGACTCCAAGTTTCCGTGACTTAGGCAAATTTATTTCGTTTCGATTGATACAATAACGAGACGGGAATGTAATTTCAGACGCCCACTCCTCCATCGAGCCTGGTTTTGTGTGGGTTTTAAGGGAGCAGTAATACGATTTTCGTAATTTGAATTGCCAGTCTGTACGAGATATTCATCCTCGTGCAATTCCAAGTCAATTTACATTCAGGAAATGATAATAATAACAAAATAATCTAATTGGACTTCGTGTGTTCGAAGGACTTATTAATAAAATAAGAACAAAAAAAAATTCTTAAACCAATTTGTTCTTTGTTATTTTTTATTATTATCGATGAGCAATGCTACGCACGTATTAAAGAGAAACATCACGAAATTGAGAAGAAAACAAAATAATTAGGGCTTCAATTTGTGAAAGGTTATGATTATTATTGTATCCGTTTCTGAAGAATTCAAAATGACATTTGGTGGAGTTCGTTCACGGATTAGTTAAGTGTTAAACTGAGGTAACATAAAACAGAAGATACATATTAATTACCCTAATAATAAAGTAATTCCTGCCCTATTATTACTTAAGAGAGATAAGAAATATATATTCACGACGAAATGACCTTGATATGTAGTGTAGACTGCAGAGTTTTCTAGGGCCGTGGGTACATCGCACTAGCACTGAGACGTTTTTAGGTCAATTGTAGAAGCAAGGATAATTTTCAAAGGAAGAGGAACGTACGCCGAAGAGAGAAAGAAAATCCAAGCCCACGCCGGGATTCGAACCAAAGTTCAGAGCGTATGAGCCATACGCAAAATCTTCGAGTTCACCATTTCTAGTTTAAATTATGATACGTTATAGTGACCAAATAGACGAAAACTCAGCAAACGATGAATACATTACTGCACATCTATGAAAACAAACAAACCTTTTAGAATAATGACTGGGAGAAATAAGGAGTTCGCTAGAATTTGAATAAGAAACAGTAAACTTCACATTATAGAAACATCGCGACAGTGTTTTCATTGACAGCCACATTTCTCTTCAGTGGTGATTAGGGGGATTATTACTTTGATCTACCCAATTAAAAAAATATATATGTAAAAAAAATAAAAATATCAATAAAACTAGCTACTACTTTTGATGATAAATTAAGAAGCGATTATAAACTTATAAATAAAATTTCCGAAAGATCGTTTTAGATTAAAAATTGATTCAACGAATAAAAAAGTGATCGCAAAGCAAAAGATAGACTAAAATGATAGAAAAATTTCTATTTTGCCTAATTTAAAATTATGTTTTTATCACAAACTAAATATTAAAATCAGCTGTTCATTTTTAACTTTTAATTTCTAATTTTAATAAAAAAAACAAATAAACAAATAAAATGAAATACAATCAAATTAAGCTATAAAATTTAGTAAATATAAATATTAAAATTTATATGTATTATTTGTTAAGTATTTGGATTTAAAATTCCATTAAAGTATGAATATAATTTTTATCGTCACATGAAGTTTAATAATCCAATTATCAAAATATAACTGTTTTTTTCTTAGACTCATGTGAGCAGTTGTGTCGTGCCCTTCAGTAATTCTGGATTTGTTTTAAAGACATTTTAAACCACCTACATCTCAGCACCTTTTATTCTGACTTAGAGAGAGCTCAATATATGGATGACCTCTGCGACTTCATCGCAGTCGCAGGTTATTAGCATTTTCACGTGAAAATCCCCTGTTCCAAGGCGTCATGTTTGTCCTTTCAAAGGTTACGGTTCCTGCTCGGAAGGTCAACAAGGCAGACGAACTTAACCGTCAATTACTTTTCTTCTATTCTTTACGCCAAGAAAGACGAATTTTGACAGCAATTTTAGGTAATTTGTCCTGGTTCGTGAACTCCTTCTATTAAAGAACAGCAGCAATGTTTGAATCATGTTACTTATGTAATTATTGCATTTACTTTAATATCTTTGTTTTGTTTTTTCTGAATTGCAGACAGAAAACTTCGACTGTCGAAGATGGAAAACAATTGTCAACAAATCAAATGTTTGTTGAAACTTTGACGTTGCATTCCAGACCTGCTTAAGTAATCAGATCACACCCATAAAAGGCAAACAAAAATCGTGGCGCCAATCTTTTTATAGCAGATGTGCATCGAACTGAGACCTGCTACAATAATGATCAATAACTCCAAATTGACTGACATGTTTTCATTCTGCATCGGCCTTTTTATTTCAAAGTTGATTTTCCTGAAGCCAGTTCTCGTTCTCTTGATGCATAAAGTAATGACGCTCAGTTTGCAAATACTCTCCAACAATGTTAAAGGTAATTTCATTCACCTTCAGATGTTTCATTTCCCCAGTGAAAGCTGAAAAACAAATTCCCTTTGATCCTCCGCAGTCCCAACACCGGTTGCCCTCTCGCGGTTGAACTCTGACCTTTTTAAATATTCGCATGATTAATACGGTGGACTCCTACGTTGTCTGCGGAACGAATAAGGAAAATCAATCACAGGCTTCAAATGCAAGCAAATATATGCAAAGCATCAGAAAAGAAATAATTAAAAAGAAAAAAAAAAAGTTAAAGGACGTAGTCATGCAATCATTGGAACGGCGAAGACGAATGGAGTTAATGAAGGGCAGTGTAATGGTTGAAAGCCGAGCGAGGATAATTACTGATCGATTCAATTATACATCTATGGTCTTCAATACGGAGGCACGTCGATGAATACAGTGCGCAGGCGCAGAGGCGCTGGACTGATGACACTTGTAATTACGAAAATGAACTAATTACAAGAGAGAGACAGAGAAGCGGAAAATCGTTATTCGGAATTTAGAAGACAAGCTGGAATGGTGTGAAAATTGTTTGAAAATGTCAGATTATTAAATGACAGTCACTTTAACTCTGTACTGTTGTGGCTGTGATGAAAATCAATAAAACATGGTAATGAATACACTAAGTAGTTGGGATTTCTATAAATAAAATTATGTTAATCTGAATATCCTTGTTTGAGTTCTAACTGACTTACATTCTTGTGAAAAATTGATTGAGCAACTTATTATCAAAACACCACACACACATAAAAAGGTTTAAATGAAAAACCATGAAATCGAAATAAAACTGACATTTCGAGTCTCAAATGATGTAAACTGATCTGAAACATTCGATACTGAAATGGACCTGCATCTCTAAAATAAATAAATAAACAAACCACAAAAGTGCTTTTATTTTGACGCTATATGGCCGTGGTTCCCAAAAGTTTTGGTTAAACGAAATACGACATTTGCAATCTTAAAACTAACTTTAATGTAGGACTTGGAGGTTAAGGGGTACGTAAGCAGTTATTCGTAGATTGTAGCAGTCGGGTTCGATCCCAGGTAGAGGTTGTTAAGTTTTTCTATTTCTCCTCTAGAAAATCATAGAATTCACTCAACCCTCTCTGTAAAAAAATAATAATAATAAGAGCTGGTTTGTTTTTCAGGTGTTGTGTGGAGGTGCATTGGATTTGCCGTCAATAATAACGTCCTTGCCGCGACTGGCCACTGTTACGTCAAAACCGTTATCTCCTCTATTTGAGTTGGAAATCTATTGCTACAATACAACCATTTACAAAAAATTTAGTATAATTTGACATTTGATGACTATCCATTATATGGGAAAACTGTGATAAGCTATAATTATTAAATAGGATTAAGATAAATTCAGTGATCATTGAGGTTTTGGATGTCTGAAGTGTTCAATGCTTATTTCAAAAATTGGATCCACATACCTCATTATCGGCTTCGATTGATTTTTAGATATATTGATCGTCATAATAAACTAACAGCACTATACGTTAACTGTAATAATGTTAAAGATAAAGCAATTTGGTCTTTGGATTAATTAAGCAGAAACTGTTCCTTAACTAAGTTCATCACCTGACTTTACTTATGTTCGTCTCTATATCTCACCTGTAGACTTGTCACTTTCTCAAAACGTTTTCGAAATATATTTTTATATTATTTTTGGTTGTAAAGATGGATATCTCGACATAATAAATGCGGAAACTTCCGAATCTCCATAGAAACATGAAGTCTCGCATTGTCTTCCAAAAAGAAAGTTTGTCATTTAACAAAATGACCGTAACTCTTAGTTATGCCTGGAAGTCCAGCCATGACAACAATTAATATGAATTAAACAAATCTATAATAAGTGAAATTTATACTTAAAAATTACGAGTAAGTTGATATATAAATTTACAATAATAATATGTACAACCAAATACCACAAAAAACAACAACATGGAATTGTGTTTTACATTCATTCACAAAACTGCAATGAGAAAGAAAAAAAAAAAAGCAGTTTTTCAGTAATAGATATCGTGGCGTCACCTGGAGTGATTAATCCATTAGTAACTTCCACGCTCCTTTGCGTGGAATCTGTATGACAAGAACTGAAGTCGCAACTTCAAGTTACAACAATCCTCTCTTGTTCCCTCTAGCAAGAATACATTATACTTTTTGTTGTTTTTCTTATCAGCAATTTTCATATCATTAATTTCTCATTAATATTCCTTTGTAATTATTACCACTATACTAAAAAAGAAAAACATAACAGCAAAGTTTAGTTATAATTTTAATATTAGTTATAAAATTAACTAACATGCGAATCGAAATATATGAAACTGTAGAAAATAAGTCTCGCTTAACGAATTTTCATGTAACGAAAGGCACTTTTTTCAGCGCTCTCTTTGTTTTTAGCTGTTGTATTCTAATGAGGACAACAGGCCATTCTCAATGACAGCAATGTATTTTTTTCTTCTCTTGATTCATGTATTCCTACTATTTGTAAGTAAAAACGTTTGCATCAACTAGTTTAGTTCCTAACTCTAATTTTAAATAAATCTATGAGGAATTTTTTGTTTTACTGTTAAGTGAAGTGGAACCTTAAATTTGCCTTCCGAGATCAAGGTTTTCTATTATTTTTGTTCAGCGTATTTTAATTTTCTTTCTAAATTATACAAACTTTCGCTAATATTTCATTTCGTTTCTTGATTAAATGTAATTCCTGTAACAACTCAAAAGAAAAAAGTTCCTTCCCAAGCGCAATTTTTCTTTCTTTACCAGCGATCAACACGAGTGATGCCTGATTTCACTTGACTCTACTTCAATCATTCCTTCCAGAAACAGTTTCCTTTGCTTTGAAAGTAATTCAACGATTGGAGATCGGTGCATTAATTATCTTAATGGCTGACATGAGCAACAAACAGCTACTTCCTGCTTTATTACAAATAAACAACCTTTAGTCGGAGTTAGATGAGTGGAGAGTGAATGAGAAACCTGCACAGCAAAGACGCTAAAAGTCAGTTCGTCTTAAGCAAACTTTGAACTTCAATGGAAACCAGAAATTCTTGAAAGAACTTAGTAGAGTCTACTTCCTTAAAACTGTCTTTTTTTTATAGATGGCGTAAATTTCATAAACAAAAAGACAAAGTAAACACACTGGCTATTAATTCACGAATCTTCATCAATACCAGTTTTATTTCAAAGATTGGTAATTTTTTGGATACATTTATTATACGACAAACAAAATCTATCTTCAAATTTTCCATTTGCCGAAAATTGATTAATTCCGAAAAATAACCACTTTACGAATACGACGCACTGTTAGACATCAATGATTATTCATTATTTTATAAGCGCAAACTTCTCCAGAGGAAGAAAACAAACAAAAGATAGTTCAAGATTCAAGATCTATTTACGGGTTCAAAGATTATTAGAACGATTATTAAACATAGACACAAAACCTATTTATATCAGGAGCTAATTTCGGAATGTAAGCTAAAAAAGTTATTAGTCAGCTCTTGATATTGGAGAGAGTCACATTAAGAAGTCGCGAATATAAAACTTGCAAATTAGAATTTAATACTCCCTCCGTGCGAAAATATGGTATACATTTAAAAATTATCTTTGTCCGAATATATGGTATATATTTAGAAGAAATTGCAATTTCAGTTAAATAGGTTAAGTGTATTGGCAGTATTTATTCAGAAAATTCAAAATACAAAATTATTTTAATTGAAATGGGATCTAGACTTTTCCAGGGCATTCAATAATTTTCAACGTATTTTAAAATGTAGGCCTATATCATATTTTCGAACGGAGGGAGTACTTTTTAAACTTCTAGGCATAAGAATTTCGCTATCGTGACATTACATTCCTCAGATCATCTTACCCTTGATTTGTTAGGATTTTTATCTTTTTTGCTTATTTCTTTTTTTTTAATATTTATAACATAAGCAATTTAAATTCATCTTAAATTTTCCTGAAAAAAATATATTAAACCCTATAAATAACAGTTAATCAGTTCAGATAAAAACTTACAAGAACAGCTGTTTTACCAATGGTAGAGAAACGTAATTTCACTCAATTTCGATAAAATTTGGAAGGGGTAGATAAATTCAGTAAACTTGCTATACAGCCACATTTCATAAAAACTGATTCAGTGTGACTCAAACTATCAGGGAAAACGAAGTCAACGACGCTAAGAGAACGTGCTTCAAAACTTGCAAAAGTCACAGTGATTACATTCTGATGAGAAATCAGGAAAACCAGACACGGCAGATGCAGTCAAAAAGAAAAGTAAAAACGATTTTTTTTTTTCAGAGAGTTTGGGACTGTCAGCGTTTTTACTGGGACAGAATGGACGAAAGTAATTGTAATTTCCATTCAAAGACTTCGACTCGACGGTAATTTGAATTTCCGTTCAGATACAACTTCTTCTGCCATTTCCTTATCCTTCGTCCCTCACTTCTGCAGAAGTCTTAGGGAAAATGAAGTCATGGCGACATCGAAAAAAGAAGAATTTCTCCTGAAGGTAAAAATAAGGAATTGGTTTTGGAGAATTGCTCACAAATGAAAAAATAAAAAAAAAATGTCTTTTCTACTTGAAGAAGCTTTAGTCTGAGAAGAAAACTTTTCACTGCACTAAAGTCTGGTCTCTCAGTGATAATTCTTGTAATTAACGTGACTGACGTGAGTCAAGTGAAGCTCAGTATGATTCAATAACACGTTATAATTATGTTTAATTCGCAACAGGAGATAATGACAATCCTACTGAAATTAGGTTAATGAGGTCATGGAAAGGTAAAAGGAAAAGCTCCCCTTAAATTATCCGAAACTAATTAATTTTAAACGATACCTTACCTAAAAAGTAATATAGAAACAATGATTTTTTTTTTAACTAATGATTATAGGTCTTGCTAACTGATCTTATCAAACCAACCTACAACATTTTTCGAGAAAACATAAATAGCTGAGACAAAATGTTATTTCTTAATCGACAATTCCATTCTGTAAACGTTTTGTTGATACAAATCAGTATAAGATACAGCAGGTGTAAGACTTGCTGACCATTAAAAATTGCTGATCGACAGTGGCAAGAGCTCCATCTGATGGACTTCAGCAAAAAGCAGGATAGTAGAATAGAGATTGACGAACGCCATTTTCATGAATGCCATTCTGAAGTTAAGATTTGGTGAGAAAACCATTACAAAGTTCTGTATCTGATATTGTAGGTGAGTAAAATTTCTCTAGATGACTTTCTTATCATCATCTGCGGAACAATTATCCAATATTGCGGTAAAATTCCTGAACCATTAATTTCTGTAATAAAAAAGCTATTAAAGTTTTTCACTTTATTTTTTGACAAAAAAAAAAATGTTGTGTTTAAGTTTGTCAAAAAATAACATTTTGTAAGATATCCGCTTGAGGTTCTTCGTTAATTTTAAAAAAGGAAGCTATCTTGACTCATTTGTACTCATTTCTTAAATACAATATTATAAAATTTTGAAAGGGACTTGAAAATGACGAGCATGATTAGACAAGTTGTTCATAAATCTATAATCTTCGTTTAATTATGAGATACACAATACTTCTAAAATGTCTTCTTTAATAACAACTACGATATTTCATTTTCTTTAACAGAAACCTTCTTAAGGTTGAATAACTGAGGGCAAGAAATCTCTTTTTTCTTCCTCAACTGAATTCGTTATGATACATTTTAAAAAGTGTTTACAATACAACACGTACAAACATAAACCGTCCTTGTTTACAATACAGAAATCGCAATTTTTATACTATTTTTTGCGTTAAATGAATATTTAGCTTACATAAAATTTACTATTATAGAAATCGAACTATATTTTTAATATAATTTTTTGAACCATCCAAATGTTATATCGCTGATTTTTAAAAATTTATCTTTATTAATACCTGGAAATTGATTAATTATATCAGATTCTATCATTAATCTTTCTTTTTCTTCTAGTGTGTGATATAAGATTTCTACTTTTGGGTCCGGATTATGCTTCAAATCTCTACAATGATCAGCCCATGATTAGAGAAGTTCTTATTTCTAATTATACTGATAAAGACATGAACCATAATATTCCTCTTACAGAATGCACCATAATCTCTTAAATGTCAATTCCTAAATGCTTGGTTTTTCACTACTGAAAAATAACCCAAGATGAATAATATACTTTCAACTAATCTATAAAAATGTATCCTGATACTAAAAAAATTAAGTAAATATATATAAAGTTTAGATAAATCAACTGTAATTTATGATTCTCTACGGTGACGTAAATTAAAGTTTATTTACGTTTTTCTTTTAGTATATGTTTTTTTAAGACTTCAGAAATGATTTTTGTTTTTTTGATTGCAGATTGTCGGAGGCGAATGGCTGCAGGAATTTCTTTTTCTGTCTCTTTTCCCATCAAGAAATAATAACAAAAAACTATCTCGAAGAAAATCAATTCCAAATTCTTCCTGGAAATCGTTGCAGCGAATGGTCTCTGTTCTGAGTGAAGTGTTCGATGAAGTCTTAAAAGAAAATATAAAAAGAAAGTAGAAAAAAATAAAGATTGAAAAAGGTCTTGGCTTTTTTTAATCGTCCTGAAAAGCTGACGTTTTTATATAAGACTGTTGCAATAATGGAAGCAATAAATTCGGGAAGGAAAAAAAAAGAGCGTGCGTTTGTGCTTGGGGAAACCAAAAACACTGTATCGGTAGAAAGCTAAGCGGATGCTCTTAGGTGCTTGAGGATACTTTTTAGAGAATGAAGGAAGCCAGATTCCTCAAATTCTGTATCTTCCAGTGTAACATGTCAGCCACGCAGACAATGCCTGACTTGCAGAATAATGCCTATAACTATGTTCTATTGATTTCGCTATGATTTATTATTCTATAAGATGTTAATCTCTATTGATCCGGTAACATGATAGATTATCGTTATCTCCAAATCATAAAGGTACTATTTCCCGAGTGATTTTTTTTTAAATGATAAAGCTTGTCAAATAGATGCTAAAGAGACGAAAATGGAGATTAAAATCAAGTCTTTGCTAGTATTATACAAGGAAAAGGGCAACTCAGAATAAAAAATATTATAATAAATTGGGACGTGTGAATTACAATCAAACTAATATATGATAACAAGTACTGAAAGAGTGTTAATCACAGTTTTGATTACAAATAGTTTTGGGATCACCGGTTTCAACCCATATGGCTTCGACCAAGTTATCTCAAAATATTTATCGTTGACTAGTTTGAAAACTATATCTCTTTCAGCATCATTCTGTCTCATCTGTTACATTCTACTGCCAGACAGTACGTAATTGCAGCTATCACATAATATTTCATCATAACTCTACAAAATGGAGGCGGTGATTATTACAGTCAGCCCTGTTGGGCGTATGTAACAATGCTGCTTCCTGTAAAATATATTATCAATTACTGTAAATTTCTCTCTCTCGTCCAACTGTATTTTGTACTTTTATTCAGTAAGGAGAAATTTGGAAATGTGCCATTTCGAAACTTAATTATCTGCGTATTTATTATTTTGAAACTGTTTATATGTTGAGCAAGTATGGATGCAGCTATTAATATCTTTGCCAGAATCCAAAAAAACATATTCACCAATAATCAGCCTCCAAAATTATTATTATTTTCTTAAAAAATAAGCAAAGTATCAATCTAGTTTTTGAATGTAAAACTTTGCTCTTTTTTTGCAGTGAGGGAACTGATCTACTTTTTGCAATTTCGTGATATAACTAATAGCTACCTTAAACCACACCAGGGCACTGTCAGTAAAAGGGAAGCGGAGAAAGAGAGGGGGAGGGAATTGCACCCCTGCCTCTTTCATTTTGAATTACTTCCTGTCATTTCCTCAAAGCAAATGCGAAAAAAAATTAAGAGTAAATGTAGTAAATTATTGCTTTATTCAAGTTACTTAATGCAATTTTACAGTTTTAACTTCATCCCGGCAACATTTCTACAAGACACCCATTAGCCAGACGTAAATCTCCCTAGAGAAACTGTGGATTCTTCCAAATAAAATCTACTGAAAATGTGCAGATGGAATGATAACATGCAGTGGAGGAAATAAATTGATAGCAATCCCTCCCGTGTTAGACTCACGACTTGTAACTGAACACATATCGTGACCTGAATATGTTAAGACTAAATTTGTTCCAATCTTACGAACGTAAAAACCTTCCTTGATACTTAATCCTGGCTGCTCAAAGCTTACACAAAGACAAACATCCTTTGCTACAGCAATAAACAACAACGACATAACTTATTATGAAATAAATGAGAAGCTTAGGATACTCTTCAGACTACAAATTACAACAAAGTTCTTGTGTAAATGTTCTTATGTCTTTTTTTTTTACCCCACTTCCTTTGTTAAGTAATACATATACACAAAAGTTGCAATTCTTTCCTCCTCATTTTAGTACAAAAAAAGAGAATAGTCGAAGGTTTGGCCAATTACGTTTCTTTTTCGCCTCCTTCTTTGTTTCGTTCAATTTGGAATTTGATGAAAGAGGCAGACGAAAAAGATCAGAGATGAAAAGAATGTTACGCTGGATTTCTAGAATGAGAAGAAAATGAAAACGTTTGCATAGTAAATGAAAGCATGTAATTAAGTCTTGTTAAAGTTCGAATGGAAAGAAAAGGCTGAGACAAAAAAAGAACTGGGAAAAATCAAATTGGAAAGATGACAGTTTCTTCAGTGGATCAACAGTGACGATTTTCTAACTCATCAAATAGAAAACCAAGCATCTACTTTAATATTTTAAAGCCCAACAATAGCGCTTCCATTTATGAGCGCTAGAACGACTTAAAACAAATGAAACACAGTTGAAAATCGCTACGAATGGCTCCAGAAAATTCGTTCGTCCAGTGGGCTATTTATTGCAGTCAGTGGGTGAGCGAATTTTCAGTCTCGTTCTGACCGCTTTCAAAATATGAGATACAAAATATTATTGAGAAGAAGTACCTTACTTCTTCGCAATAATAGTAATTAATATTTTTTATAATTCTAAAACAGCTTCAATCGTTATCTAATTTGATAGCAGCCAATTAAAGCAGCATATTAAAAAAGTTCAAATTCCAAGTAGATATTACATTAAGTAAGGAGTTTTGTAAGTTAATTCCTTCCCAGACTATTTTTCTTTGCTTTGTTTCTACGAAGATACTCTCAAAGATCTTTAAATGTGAAGTAAATCCATTCAAGAGATGCTACATTAATTTCTATTATTTTATTTATTTATTTTTATCATGGCCAGTAGATGTACTAACATTTAGTCAGTTCTTTAATAGGAGCTGTCTTAGGACGTACTTTTAAAAGCCAGTATCTCATAAAACTATTTAAATCTGTTATAAATTTCCAGGACATTTCAATTCCCTAATCACGGTCTGTCTAATTCGATTCTGAAAAGCACTAGTTATGAATGGACACTGAGCAACTAAATCAATCGATAAAAGGCCTGTGTTTGATACTGGTGTCCATCGAAGCGCGAAAGAGGATTAACTGTACAGTAGGCACCGGCGCCGGGCAACAGAACTGACAGAATGAAAGCCCAGTACCCTAATGGCGATGATGAAGTACAGCGAAAAGAGGCTTTCCGTTCCCCCGACCCCCGGCGGTAGACCACTAGAGGCACCTGTCTTGGCCGCGATCAATAATAATATTTCCTCGAGGAACAACGATGGACAGACGCCTCAGATGTTGGCGCCAAACTAATCATTCCCTCAACTCTTGCAGCTGGAGGAAGATTGTTTGATTCTAATAGACTATCAATACTCATATAAAGCAACAGGATATCAAGAACAGTGATTACATCCTAATGCTTTGTTAAGAAACTTACTCCAAAAAAATCTCTAAATATTAACATTACAATTTCGATTACGGTTAAAACTGAAAACGAAACATAATCAAACGCATTTTTAACAGCGAATACAAGTATGGTATTGTATTAATATAGAAGCGAGGTTAACACAACCACATTTTCATGGTCTCACATATGATAGAAGGTGAAACCATAAAGGTTTGATATCAAATATGAACTGATATGAGTTCTGTCCGTCACCTCTCTACAGCCCAAACTAAAGTCGGACAGACATTACTGATACCTTATTAAAAAGATTAAGACTTTGTGGAGGTGAGGAAGAATATGAGTCCCGTCTTTGGTCTCAAAGGAAATGGCCAAAAATTAAACATGTCACCAAATCTACAGCTCAAAATACACATCGGGCAGATATGAGCCATTGGAACACCTATGACTTGTTTACAGGGAGAAAAATAAAGGAGTATTTTTTACAGGATCTGCAGTCACTTTCCTTTTACACACGAAGTGGTCGAAAATTAAACATACACGAAATCGCTATGATTTCTTGTGCAATTTGAAACCAATAGGTTTTTTTTTTCTTACTTATTTATATTTTTTGGTTTCTGTTTTTTGTCTTTAAAAAAGGGTTCCGGAACGAAGCGACGATACCCGGCTAATAATAAATAAACTGATTCTTAAATTAAAAAAAAAAGTAAATAAGTTATCAGTTACATAATTAAATACCAATGACATTAATAGCTTTTATTTGATTAAAAAACAACATTATTTTAAAGCAATTTTGTCGTTATAACAATTCATCTGATTTCGTAGCTGATTTTAACTTTATTTAATTTGCAGTTCATTGAATCACCTAACTATTAACTTAATTAACATTAATTCTGTCTTCATTTAAGTAACGCAATGTTTCTTTAAAATATTAGCTTTTCTGCAAATGAAGATTTAATTCTTAATCAAGCACAATCTGATTCAGCAGGGAATGGTAAATCTCAAAGTGATCTTAAAGTAGTTTTGAGAGAGTTACAACGAACTGTTTCAGAAGAGGGAGTGGGGCAAAGTATAGAGGGAGTTGAATTAACATTGGTAGATTTAATTCTCCTTTAAGTTCGGAGTGATGTTCAATTGTTTATCATCTGTTGGGATCGTTTGCTTCTCGCTGAGTTAATTACAAGCTTTGTCCCGTAGAATTAGATGATAATGCGATACCTAATGAATACTGAATGTCACAGAGCGTCATCATTACGCAGATCGAATCATGACTGAATGGAAACTTCGCATGCGCTAAATACTGTTGCTTGCTTCGAAAAGTAACCAGGAAATTAAATCTCTCCTATTATTACTGTTGTATTTTGGGATGCGTTTTCTCCGGATGAACGTCGCAACGTGACCTTTAATTATGCGCGTCGCCAAGTTTTCTTAAAAACAATGCAATTAAGTACAGTTTTAGCGGCCTAATCTTCATTAAATGAAATCATCTTAACCAAGCCGGTTAGATGATTTGTGAAATGACCACAGGAGGCGAAGACAACGATGGCTTATGAAGTAACTGAAAGGCGTATATTTGTATAAAAAAAATATTATTTCAAAAATGCCATTGGATGTCTTGCGACAAAAAAAATTCATTATAAATAAGGAAATGGTTGAGTTTTCACTGAGATAAAAATAACACATCTAATTTTTTCAGTACCAAATCAAACTTTATCAATATGTAGATGAATATTTCAGCATTTACTCTGTCTACTTACAATTTATTAACACAAGGACTTTTGCAATCAGTTGTATTAATTCGGTATTGTCCACTGACTGCTTCTCTCATTTCAAAATTGACCGCCAGGATCGCTTGCTACCGAGTCATAACAAACCAATTAACAGAGCAAAGAAATAAGAATGGGGTCTACTCAAGACGGTCAACGGAGCTTGTTTTTCGTAAGCCGTGACAGTGCCAAATTAAAAAAAAAAACAAATTCAAATCACCGGTTTTCCATGAGTATGACAAACATCCTGTTTCTGTCTCTCTTTGTTCTTTATACTTTCCCATTCTCTTAACCTCACATCCTGTGCTTGTAAAACTCGAGTTCCAGTAGAAGAAAAATGTGCCAAGCACTGTGACAGAATCGATGAGGCATCTTACAAACCAGAAGTTTATTTTATTTCTTCAATGAAGATTAAGAAAATTAAGAACGAAAGAATGAAACAAAATAATTTTAAAATAATTTTAAAAATTCATGAGATGGGAAAATACGTTTAATATTATGGGCAATGTTTTGAACTTGATGGCTAGATAAATTAGAAATATAAAAATTGCTCCAAATTCATTTTATTATCATTTGACGACGAACATTTTAAGAGATGTAATGATTTGGTTCGTCTGTAGCGGACCACTCTTAGAGCAAGTTCTCAATAAAGGCAGCGCCATCTGTAGACTTTTTCCTGAAATTTTACTTAATCAAGGTTTTCTGCAATCTAAATTTTTTTATTTTCTTTTATCAGACGAATGGCGGTATTTTAAAAATACTTTACTCCGAAATCAATAAATTTAGAGAAGGCGAGTTTAAATCTGCGACGGGAAAAAGCACCGACGGAAATAGATCGATTTTGTTTTGTTTTGCTCAACTTTCAATTTTACGAAAGTGTATTGAACGCAAATCTACGAAATTCAGTTGAAAGACAAATCGTATCGATTCAGATCAAATTAAAATGAAGCTTATGACGTTCTGAGATTTTTTTCCTTCGTTTTTTTGGATCTGGAAAAAAAGTAATCTTTATTTTCCAAAACAAAATATCTTAGCCATTATCGAAAGATCGGTTCTAGCGAAATACGTACAGTGGCAAAAGCGAGAAATGCACAAGCACATAGCACAGCTGTAATTAGAAGAAGTGAAAATTTTTAAGTTTCTTTTTGAACAAATCTCGCGTTAAAGTCAATGTTCATAAATCTACATTTTGAATCGAAAATCTAAGCCACTAATGAAATGAAAGACGATAGGCAAAATAAAATAAATAAATAAATAAATAAATAAATAAATAAATAAAATGATGAAGATATTTCAGTAAATATTTATCGAAATGACCTATAACAGTAAAAAATTTCCGTCCTGGAGTTACAGACAATGACAGTTATGTATTAATTTACAAAGATCTACTCTGGTCTTAGATACAGAGGAACTTTCTTTCTGAGATCTAAAGCATCAAAATTATATTCAAACACTGCGTGAGTAATCCTCTTCTTACACTGAATCAAAAAGAATCAGTTTACATCAGCGACTTTACTACATCTTAAAGAAAAAGAAAGAAAGTTTTACGATTGCATTGTTTTACGATTTTTCCAATGTGATATTTTTCCTTTGAAATCTTCCTTTTTTTATGTGTCTGAAAACAGACTTATTGCTAAAACTACGCCATTCCAAACCCAACTTCTTCCGTTTATAACGAATTCTGTTTATAACGAATTACGTACATTCTTTTTAAAGAGACTATCATCTATGATAACTCATAATAATTGTAGATAGGTAAAGATAACGATCAAAAACATATCTTTCCGTTAACTTTTTTTTTTTTTAAACATATTATTAAAGCGACTCATTTTCACGGAAGCTGTACGAGCATCTCTGTCGATTTCCAGTGATCCTAGATCAGGGCTGAGATCTACAATATGGCACTTCATGAACTTCTTCATCTTTACTATCCCTCTCTTTAAAAACAATCTGACATAAACTAAAGCAAAAAATTTCAATAAAATATTAAACATATCTATTAAACACTTTTTAAAGTTAAATTTAGTAGGACTTAAAATTTTTATTTCATTTTTTTTAAGAGACACATATCTTCCATCAGTTTCATAAAATTAGAAAAGATGATAAAAAAGTTTACGATTTGTGCAATTTGTTTTGGAAGGTTCACATTTTTTTCTTTTTCTTTTTTTGTTATCATTCTATGGTTTATTATGTATTAAAGAATGTTTTGCAATTTTTTTGTAAACACCTTCATTCATAATAGTAATGATAACGTGTACTGTAAATGTTCATAGAAAGTCTTACTAACGCCTGTACACTTGACTAATTATTTTAATAAAATTAAAAACTTTAAAAATTAAAAAATTACATTAAAATTGAATTTAAAAAACATTAAAAGTCACAACCAGGTTTCCTTCCCGAGAGGGAAATTTTTCAAGAGATAAAAAAGTCACTGCAACAAGTCCAAATAAATAGATTTAATTGTCCAAATAGGCGGGGTCTAATCTTGTATCATATGAGCTGCAGGCATGAATGCTGGATGACTAAAGCACATCTGGTGGTGTTTTGATGAACTGATGAACCTTCATTCAATTTGATTATTATTTCGGTAAAAAAAAAGGGCAGAACGGCTCTTAAATTATCATTCCATTACGAAAGAATCTTGTTTTTGTACGGTAAATTTTAGCGATCTTCAAACTTATCAAATTTCGATTTAACAGGAAATCGATTTAACAGGAGACAACTTTGAGTACACAGAAAGGCACGTATCGCTTTAATTTACTCATTAACTTTTGCATGGTATGAGTACAAACAAAAGAAAAAAAATCAGATCAGTTGACTGAAACATTTCTTCTTGATTTCTCTCATTTATTTCCGTAACCTCAACATGAGATTTGTAAAGACTGTAAATTCTCGAGAATTCTAGATTTAATGCAGAACTTTTAAGACATTTTTATTAAGTTCCGGAATGGCGAATCAGAAAGGAAAAGGAAATCAAAGGGAAGAAATAAGCGCCTTGATTCGCGTGGGAAATCACTTTTGACAAGCGAAACAATGGCAGTTCCAAATTGACGCTGCCCTGCATAGCACCGACGCTGTGCAGGAAAGCACACATCGGGAGGCGTTTTCACCACTTCGTTAATTGGAGAAGAAGTTGTATACCTTTTTTTCCCCCTCCCTCCGAATAGAATATTAAATTTTCAACCGAAGTAGCTTTATTAAAAATTGAAATTCATAGTGATCCGTGGCTTCTTCAACAGCAGAATTCATTACAGTCAAACCGAGGAACTAGGGAGCCATTAATTGAAGAATGGTGAAAGGAAGATTAATTGCGAGGTAATATCTTTAAAAATTCAACAGCAATTCGCTTTTATTGCGTTGTATTATTTACAGTCGTTGCTCTTATTACTTGGAAGGACTTTTTTTTTAAAAAAAGCAAAAAAGATTTGTAGTGTGTCACGTTTGAAGCTGTACAAATATGTTCTTTTATCGAATATTTATGGATTCTAATAGTTGTATTTTTTTACTTTCTCAAAGGACAGTCATAATCGATATTACAAGAACTTATCACAAATAGATTTGATTAGAAATAAAAGTAACTTAGTATGGTTCTCATTAGAAACGATTAAAAAAAAATATAAAAAAAAGGAAACAAGAAGTTTCTGAAAGGACGTGAAAGCTATCTTTTCTTAAAATGTTTCCTTTTTTTTTTTCACTTTTTCTTTGTTATTTTTACGTTGCAAACAAATTGTCTATTAAATTAAATCCTTACTTGAATCCGATTAACTTTAATCCTATCAAAATGCGCCCAAATTTGTGGATTAGAACAAAGCATTAATAGAATTGTTATTAGATATTATTCTTTCGGTTGCAATGCTTTTTCTCTACGAAAAGTTTTGTTACTTTCACTCGCTAATTTCTCCAATAGGACTCACACAGCGAAACTTTCAAATACGAAAGTCAGACCATCTCTTGTCTGAAAATGACCATGGCAAGATTCATCAAACAGTTCCATAGTAAATAACTGAATACAGACACAGGCGTTCTTACAAATACTGTCCAAATATGAAAGGATCCCTTTATAAAAAAGTAAATAATGCTGCTCAATGTATGAATATGTAATGATAATAATAATAGGACATATTCATATAAACAAGTTATCGAACAGAAGAAATGTGTGTGGGAGCTTTCGCATTGTTCAAATGCTTCATTGAAAGTTTGGGAACGAGACAGTCTTCTCAAATCCAAAGTATCTATATTATTAAATAAACAAAAAACAACTGTATGACTGTGTGTGTGAGTGCGTACGTCCGCAACAATGGAAGCGTTGTCAGGTTTAGGAGTAATGTTTCCTTGGTCAGGTTATCATAATTCTTTTAGAAAAGGAAAATATTTCAAAAAGTGAAACAAAAAAAAATGTAGCCTATATGGGTAGAGAAATTGTTTAGAATTGTAAATACTGTATTGCGTGTATTGGTTTGAATGTATTATTTAATTTACTTTTCTTTTTTGTTGTAGTTTATTTAATATAATTTGTTTGTTTGAATAAATACAATGTTGATTTCCATTCACTGAAACTATAATAACATTACATATACGACGCTTATTAATTTATTTTTCTCTTTACATTATCCAAGCGAGATTTTATTATTTTCCATGAGATATGTTACGTTTTCATTTCAGTATGATCTAACAATGTTCCAACAACTGAATCCAATGATTCTCAAACAATTTTGAAAAGCGCGCATCACGAGGTTTCATTTATTAATCACACTTTACAAAATTGATTCACGATATAAGATCTACAAATTTCAATTCAAAGAAAGGAATTCGATTTCCACAGCTTCAGAGGCTATCCTTTTTCGAAGAGGATCAAACCTTTTTGGAAAGCACGTTGCGATGGAAATAAAAGTTAGAAACTGTGTTCTATTTAGGTTCGTGGTTTGTATATTTCATCCCAACAAAAAAAAAAAAACTAAGTTAAGAAGTTTTGCGCGGATGGAAGAGCACCCAAGGGAAAAGAAGATATAAAATTAACATCGGGAAAGTAACTTTAATTATCAAAACGAAAAAGATAAAAACAACAATTTTTCTTTCTTTGATCTGCAGGAATGCTACAGATAAAAAGACAAATTGCTTTCAAGACCTGTTCTCATTAAAACGCAACAACAGGGAGATACCGCGTTAAAGTATGAATAATGACTTAATCAACTGACGGTGGGAGGGTTTAACGGCAGTGAATGCAATTAAAACCAATGCTGAGCTTGTTTCGCTTCTCTTGCCCAGATCTATTAAATCCAAGATCTAGATAATTTTAGATTTCGTTTTTAATCCTTTGAATGAAAACTTAAAAGCTCTGTTACGCATAAAGATATGTTTTTGATGCATGAAAAACAAAATTACAAAAATGAAAATGAATAAAGTAAAAGCGTAACACGTTCTATTTCTAATTAATGGATCCGCTAGAGACGTTGTCTGCATTTTAGAGGAACCTGGGTAGAGGAACGGAGATTGGGGAATTTTCTCTGGTTAAAATTTTGCTTCCAGACAGGCCTTAGTAAACATTAACTTCTATTAAAAAGAGACTGGATTAAGTATATCTCCCGCGATCTCATGGTACAATAACCAGCTGTGGTGGGACTTTTAACCTCAGTATTTTAACAATATTCAAGAAGATGTAAAGCAAGCAATTTTTAAAATGTTTGCAAAAATTTAAGAGACGTGACGTCAATTCAATTTCGAAATTACTGGAACGAATTAATAAAAAACAATAAAGAGCAAGAAAAGACAAAAACAATAATGTTAAACTTATTTAAATGGTTCCGCTTTAATGATTTTGTCACTTGTTAAAGTAAATTAGTTTATTTATAGACTTTCCAAAATTTAATTAATATTTCGGACGCAATAATATTAATTAATTACGTTTTAGAATGATTATTAATATTTCTAACTCAATGTTATTGAGTAAAAATACATATCTCTCTCTTGCAGGAAACATTATAAATGTTTTCAACGATAAATTTATAATTATAATCAATAATTCAAATATCAACTATAGCTTCCAAATAAATGCTTCCAAAATAAACCTCAATTTTTAGTCGGTTTTCATTTTCTTTCATTCGTTTACCTGATATGTTAGTTCCACGTAACGAACATACTAATAGAATTTTTCGCTTATAACTGATTCAGTATTCTCTCTTAATGTGCACGTCTTCTACTGATTCTATTCAAAACATTACCTGTTTAGTGCGCAAAGGAAAAAGTAAACATTGTTTTTTTGACCAGACAGATTCAGAACTGTGGGACATTAATTCGAAAATAATAGTAACCTGTTATTTCGAAGTAATCATGCCAATAAACCTAACTATAATATTCTGATGGTACTTTTTTTTTTTTTTTTTTTTTTTAGTTTAATGCATCTTTATTTTTTTTCCTATACACTACTGATCACTACTATTTCTGTCCTTTAACAGCGAAATCCTTTGAGTGGTTATAAATTTCTGAAAATTTATTTTCTATGTGCAGGATGTCTCAAAAGCAGATCTACATTCACCTGCATCAGTATAAACATTTTTTTTAAAGTACTACTATCTTTCGAATACGTAATCCCTTTTATATTCATAATGCAATGCAAAAACAGACCTCTAAATATAGTGTTACGATATTGGATATTAAAACTCATTTAGCCAAACCACAGATATAGTAATATTCAAATTGTTAAGCATTGCGAATACGAATGGAGTACTCCTATTAAATTTGAAACTATTGCGATTTGATCTATGTAAGGTAAGGATATTTTTTTAATAAGCAATCCTTCCCCTACCATAAAAAACAAAAACAAAAAATCATTCTGAATAAAGATATAATGAGTTAAATATTCAAGATAATAATACACTACCCTCTAAAAAGTATCTAGACATCGTCAATTTTCAAAGCCAACTATGCGGCTGGAAGATGACATCACAATTTATTAAATCCTATCAGGACAAACTGTTTCTGTGTGAAGTGCTATTGTTATGAATGTAGTTACTTGCTACGAATACACATAAAACTTCACAAGGCCAGTACAGTACTCTGTCTTTTACCGACTGTCTAGGAGAAGAATATTTGATAGCTGGGTTAAAATGACAATGTCGGTAGCTAAACAGATCACTATGGAAGATTGGCAGACCAAACGGACTAGGATCTATTCCTGTGCAAAACATTCTTTAAAGGTAGAGTATTACAGATATTAAAACAGTAGCAAATTTTTGGACTTTCAGTAAAATGACTGCGAAAGCGACTTGTTCTGGAAGGCAGAGTTTCCCAACAATTTGTAAAAAATTAGTTACCAAAAAATATAATTTGTAAATTTGTTTACAAGAAACACAAGGAACACAAATTCTTCTCCAAAGATTGCTATATTTCACAGAAAATAGCTTTTTCTGCTTCTTCAGGCAATATTCTTACAAAGCAAATAGAAAAACAAAGGCTAATGTAACAAACAAATGTAGGCAATATTTACAATCATTGAAAAGCTTCATTATTTTTACAATCCTTTTTGAATTTTTCTAATAAAAATAGACTTATTTCCACACTTTTTTGTTTAGTAAAAATTTTTATTAGAAAAATTCAAAAACATTGCAAAAACTATGCTTTTCAATGATTCTAAACATTGCCTGTATTTGTTGTTAAATTACCCTATGTTTATTCTATTTGCTTTGTACGAATTATACTTGAAGAAGCAGAAAAAGCTACTTTCTGTGAAATGTTTGGTGAAGAATTTGTGTTCCTTGTGTTTCTTGTAACATAATTATGTGGTTTATATATTTATTTATTTATTTATTTATTATTTTTTTGTTTGTTTTTTACATTCTTTGACAAAGCACAATTGGGAAATTAGTATGAAAACTTATGCAGTAGAATCGGAATTGAACTTTTGTTGTGTGCCTTCCTTCCGCAATCACACTAGGACACAAAACGTCATTTCGTGTAGGGTTGAAAAGAAAGAAAATGAAGAAAGAATGAAAAACAAAAAAGAAACAGCAGTGGTAATTTCAACTTGGAGGAAAACACGTAAATCACTTCCTTCGCAGAAAAAGGAATTCCTTGTGATTGACGCGAATTTTCCACCTCTTAGGATTTCATGCCGTGGAAATTATTAATTACAAGTGGCTATTTAAAGGACCGTAGACGCAGTACAAAGTGCAAATCAATGCTGTGGACCAGCAGGGCTTTGGGCCTCATGCCAAATTCCAACCGAGAGAAAAACTAAGAAATACGGGGAGAAATTGTGCTACGTAAATCAACTCAAAGATGTTGAAATGTCTTTGGCTCGGGTAAGGATATTTTTTTTAATATATTTTTTTTTTTAATAAACAATCCTTCCCCTACCATAAAAAAAACAAACATATACAGACACACACACATACACACACAAACATTCACACACACACATTCACACACACACATTCACACACACACATTTCACACACACATTCACACACACACACACACACAAAATAACTGACGGCTACAAATAGAGCGTGACCAAGGTTAAATGTGGAAGACGTTTTTTTAAGTTACGATATGTACAGTTTTTCATTAGTAGGAATATGATAAATTTGAAATGATTCGAATTGCTAAGGGAAGTTTCGAAAAGCTCCTATCCGTAAATAGAAATGTCTGTGTTAATAATTGGAGACCTTCGGGATTTTTGCTCTTAGGCACATTGAATTTATTTGAGGCTGGTGTGAATGCTGGCATAAAAATAATTTCTTTCACTTTCAAAGAATTTTTTATTTCCTTAATTTTTGAAGCTCTCGCTGTTTCGCTTTTCTATGCTCGAAATATGTGGAAACTGACAGATTTTGACTTATCGATCTCGTTTTTCAGACGAGATTACCGTGAAATCGCGAAGTTGATGGTAGCCCATGTCACAGTTTTCAAGAAATTTGTTATCATTAACATCAATCAATAAGTAAATGTTATACTATGAATGTTTTGCCCGACTGTTTTTAGTATGTATTACTAATACTATTATTAGTATTGCTTTTATATTCTGTCTTTCTTTCTTAATGATATACAATCTTACAAAATTAAATCTATTATATAGGTTTCTTCGTTGTTGTGTTTTTTTAACATAACTAAAACATAAAAAAGTAACAAAAATCGTGTTCTCTGTCCTTTGTCTCTCTTTTAAATATAAATATGTATCTTTCAAAAGGGGCTACACATTTTTTTAAAGCCTAGAACTTTCGTATAGAATGCCTACATTCAATTAATTAAGTAAGCACTTATGTTTGAGGCGCGTTTTTATCTAAAACAGATATTAAGTCTCGCGGATCTCGTTATAAATAAAATAAAATCTCGTTATTTAATAAAAAAAAAAAACAAGAGAAATTATAGAAACATCAAACTAATTTTTTGTTATTCTAATTTATTCTGATTTTTAAAGAATAGATCATTTCTAAATTTGATGTAAGTATTGTAAAATAGGCCTCGTGGCTTACGATTTTTTTTTAGGAAATGGTGCTTGAATCCAAGATCTAATATTTTTGATCATTTAACCTATTTCAAATTCATGCTTTCCGCCTGTAACATACAATCTGTGGGACGGCTAATATCACATTCTTTGATTACTCGGAGCCAATGAAGAACTGCTTGAAGTCGAAATGAACGCCATCTGTCAAGTTTCCCACAAACCCCGAGCAACAACGTTGGCTGCGAAATTGAATTCAATCAAAAAACGACTGCTCCTCTTTTGAGAAGAGCTGTAGAAATCAAAATCTTCACCGGAAACAACAAATTGTTATACAGAAACGACCACATGCACAGATAAAAATCGTGATCATCTTTGCTCACTTTTTAGTTCAAGACCATATCTTAACTGATATAAAAATACGTCACTGAAAGATTTCCTGGTATACGAAGTCAAACATTTAAGATTTTTACAGATATAAAAATTATAAATATGTTTCTCAAAATCGATTACTATAAATATGGTCATTTTTTTTTCTTGTTTTCAAAATATCGAAATACTTTTACAGTCTTTTTAACCCATAGTTATCTCTTATATTAGTAATATCCATCTCTTCCATAAGGTGATCTATTGTAGATCAGATTTTTAGAAATATTTAATTGAAGCTTTCTACGAATTTCCATAGAGTAAATCCGAAGCTGATCAATTAATTAAACTACGGAAATGTATGACGTCATTTTAATTAACAACTTCAAATACTAATGAGAGACTTCAGATGGTGAAAGATAATGTAATGCAAAGACTTAATATAAATTGTTTTGTTCACAAATATCTAATTCATTGCAAAATATTCACAATTGTTTTCTTTAATATAACAGTTCACCAGCCACGGATGTCAAAGAATAAAGAGCATTTATGAAAACTATCTTTACTTAGCGAAGGGTTTTTCTTTTGAAGGTTGACTTGTACAAGTTAATCATTTCATTTAACAGCCTTTAACAATAAATTTATCTTTTCCTTCTTAATAAAATCAGAATGAAAGAAAATGGCTGCAGCCAAAACTTTAAAAAAAATCTGTTTTGCACAAAAAAAAATGTTTTATTCATAAAAGAAAAAAAAATGTTTTGCACAAAAAATAAAAAAAAAAAAAGAGTTTTCCAGATTGTTTGAACTTTCACTTGTGAATGCTGCGAAATACGAATAAAAAAAAAAAGAGTTCACGATCATTTCCCATACAAATTTCCCTTGATTCGACGAAAATAAAATGAAGAGAAAGAAAAATGGAAAAAGAATGTAAGAGAAATGACGCAATTTTCCGCAAAAATTTCATGCAGATTTCATTTAATCCTAGAAACAATTTCCTTTCCGTTCCATTCGAACGCGAAAAGAAAGAATGAAAACGTATTTTTCATCCGTTATCCCGCGAAATCGTTCTTCCCTTCATCTTTCTTCGGCACCAAATTCCTATTTCCATCGCAGATTTATGGATTCGCACTGATATCTTCATTCTGCTACTGTTAAAGGCTGTGTCATTAATGTTTTCCAATCAGCGTTTGAACCCCCTGAAATTCCAATGCCTGAAGCAGTGAATGATGAGCCTCCCACGTCGTTTTATCCGCCGATCGAATCTGCCATCCAGCTGCCATTTATTGATGATGATAAAAATACACCCACCCTCTTTCTTTTTTTAATGGGTTCTGTCTCCGCGACAAAGAGTTTTAATCTCCGGCAGCTAACGATCAACCGGATTACGGTACGGTCGCCAGAGAAATTCGGACTTAAATACGGACACCCAGGCAGCTTTTCAAAGCGCCCCCGCAATCACGAGATGAGTTAAAGCTGCATCTAAAACTTAATTTTGCCGCGTTGGTGTTTCCAGTGTTACTAATCCTGCGGACCAGCAAACGACTGTGAAGTCCAAATGGAGGCAAGGAACTGCTTGTGGAATAATCAGATCGTGCTACTACAATTAGTAAGCGGTGTTGATTATACTGATTTACTCGGCTCAGTGGTGACCATCGATTTTTCGTAATTGTAATCTCCTCACGGACTAAAGTAATTAAGGGAAAACTACAAAAGGAGGAAAAAAGAAAAAATCCCTGTGGGAGTTGTTCTCAACTGTAAACAGAATCTTTAGTAATGATTCGAAAGCTGTGATGTAAAACTGGATATAAAACAATAAACCCATTAAAAAGGACATTAGAAAATTCTTAGAATTCTTGTTTCAGTCTAGTTTAACTGTCAAGGTTGGAATGCGTTAATGCCTTACAGTTGCTTTCAACTGAGAGATAAAGCTATCAGTTAATAGTGTGAAAACAGAAGGATTTAAAGAAATACAGCTGCTAAATGGTAGCTGGGTTTAAAGGGTTTAAGCTTTTAAAGCCTCTTTCACTTGCTGCAGCTCAAATCCAAAAGCATTAATTTCAATTAAGAATGAAAATCATCCACTTTTTTATTTTCTAACTCTCCAAATAATGAAAACAAGAAACTATTTAACTTTATTAGTGAATGAAGATTGTAAATCCAGTAATTCCACAAAATTAGAATAAGGTATTAAAAGTTAACTTTATATTCTTTAACACTGGCTTAGCAGAACAGAAGGATAAAATTGGAACAAAGAAAGCAGACGATCGCGAGATTAAAACGAGACCACGAGATTTGCGGGTCTCTATAGATTTTCGTCCAATCTAAAAAACAGACTCCCACCATTGTCCCTCTCTTTACGATGGTTTGCTTTTACGATATTTCGGCTTTACAATGGTAGCACATTCGTAACCAAACTGTGAATTTTGATCTGTTCCCCGGCTAACAAAATGCCATACGATACTGTATAGTAATGATGAGTACTTGTACAACGTAGCACTACTGTACATTACATGTGCTATATCATCCTTGCATAAAGTAGTAAATGTAATACTTCTGTTAGTTGTACAGTACTTCTCATCTATTGATAGGGTTAACTTATATTTTTACTCTACAATTACTTTACAAAAACAAAAAAAAACAAAAATTGTAAAGTAATTATTTTTAAAGTTATTTTCGAAACTGAACTTTGTAATTTTCTTCGCTTTGCAGTGGAGTTGAACCCATCGTAAGTAGGAAATATCGTATGGCGAATGTGAATGTATGATAATTACTACAAAAAAGAGTTATTCTGTAAATGATACTTTTGAAAGTCACAGTATTGAAAGCAAAAGCTGTCAAACTCATGATCAAAATACTATGTTTTTAAATATCAATTTTAACATAAAACAGATTTACTTTTTAAGCATATATGCATTAAATGCAGCCTAATTTTTCCTCAGCAATGTCCTTTTTAATCAGCAGCTAAATCCCAGCTTACTTAGGTCCGAGATTTTTCATTTGACTATTTCCTACGGCCGAAGGTAAGCAGCAATATTATGGACCATCTTATGGCTGGTTTCTCCAAACAGTTTTAGTATTGGATTGCGCAACTGTATTGGATTAAACTAGATTTAATCTATGTAGTAGCTTACGATCATTTGGAGAAACAAAATTGAAAGGCTACGCCATAGACAGCGGAAAAAGAGAAAGAGAAGAAACAGACAAACATAGAAAAGAAAGAAAATATTCATGACTGCTGCGGAATTCGAACCCAGTCTCATGGTAGGCAGTAGCCTGAACGAAAAATACATTATATAAAACGAAATATAGAAAAAAAAATCCCTTTAGATATAAAAGTATAATCTTTGTTTTTGTACAAGGAGATCACTGTTCAGCGTTTCCATATTGATAAAAAAAAAATCACAGCGTTACATTTCTTGAAATTTCCGACGAGGGCGTTGATAAGCTAAAGATCATACTTCTCGCGGTATCGTTTTAATCTCACCGATCGTTATCTTTCACCTGTCAGATAGTAAGCAGTCGCTGTTGCGATTATCCCATAAATGCGACAAGTGGCTGATACTCTCTTTACTTAATATTGTACTCCATCAATAAATCTGCTCTCATGTTTCGATTTATCTGAATGACCGGATATATCACTTCCGCTGTTGCGTCGTCTTGTTGTGTGTCACATCAAAAATCTCCACGTTATAAATTGAATTGATTCACTGTACTTTGCAGAAACTGACCTATTCAAACCTCAAGTGTAGATTATTCAAAAAATAGTAATAAAAAACACATTCGTCGCTTCTTTATTGAGAGAAATTTATAAAGAAAAATGTTTACAGAAACGTAAATATAATACAAGGAATCATGTTAACATAACTAAAGTATTATTCAAAATGTTACATATTCAAAAGTCCGTTTATGATCATCATCATCACAACGGATTTTCTATATATATGTATATATTTTTATTGTTACAGTGACTTTACTTGTTTATTGTTTATTTGTTCAGTATGTGATG
>JAFIDM010000003.1:43297175-43346404 GCA_023159025.1 Thereuonema tuberculata
TTACAGTGACTTTACTTGTTTATTGTTTATTTGTTCAGTATGTGATGTTCTTAATTCCATAAGGAATAAATTGCGCTAGAAACAAGGAATCAAATATGCAACATATTTAGTTGAAACAGGAAACACACACACGCAGAATGGGGAATTCGAAACAACCCTCTAAGCCAGCTCCGGGATTCGAATCCACATCCAGGAATACCAATGGCAGTGATTTATTAACAAGTAAGACGAAGATCTGTATTAGTTAGCCACTTAATCAATGAAGAACAGAAGTCTAAAACGACTAAACACTACTTTGACTACATTTATGTAAAACAATTGTCTCCTAAATTGAAACGATTTGACTTTGATAATCACATGATTTCAATAATTGCGCATAAAATTATTACCAAATCGGCAACTTCATATCTAATTTATATTAAAAAATATTTAATAATTGATTCTACAATCCTTCACAGAATTGTTTTATTATTTTTTCTCTATAAAAATTTGAATAATATTATTCAAAAATATATTATTAGTAGTAGTAGTAGTATTAATAATAATATTTTTTTTTCACAACTATTACTTTGTACATTGATTTCAAACAAGAGAGGAAGACGTGTTACTTTAGTTGTAGTCTATCATTAAATGGCATTAATTTTGTTTTAATACTGTGATTTATAACTTTCATAATTTATAACATTAAAATGTAAAGGAAAAACAATCCAACATCACAACTTTTCAATAAATAGATTCTCGTTTTCAGAAACCCTATTTTATGGAGAAAACATTCTGTCCAAAAAAAAAAGAAAGGTCGTAAAAAATATTATTAAATCTAGAGGAAAAAAAAAGGGATGCTCCTTTACTGTTATAAATCATTTCTTTCAATACCAATTTAGCAAGATTTTCTTTATTTAACAGGATGCAAACTAAATCTCCTTTTTCTTTTCTATGAAAAATAAATCTCTTCCAATTCAGAGCTGAACGCGGAATTTTCCATCATAACTCTTCCTTCAAACTTTCGGTTTTTTTTTTTTCGGTAATAAAAACGAGAAGTTTGGGAAGACGTAGAGGACAGCAAAGGCGTTCATAGTAGACTGACTGTGACAGGGACTAGCCAATTACGAGACTGATATCAGTCACGTGATTACGGAAAAGCAGAGGGACACCATTCCCAAAGGTTTTGACCTGTTCCACTTTCTTTCTATCCAATTTCTGCGAATTTCTCCTAGATAGACAGATAGATATCTACTGTCTTTTCATAAGACCAAGCAGGCCAAGAAGCAGAACAAATCCTGAATTTAATTCAAGGAATTCAGTGTGCTTTGGTAGAATAAGAATCTTTTCTGGGATTCGACCCAGAGAACTGAAAAACGGTTAGCAGACTCAAACAAACAGTAACAATTGTAAACAATAAAAATAATATCTCATTACAATGCTGGATTTTGAAGCAAAGTTACCTCACAAGTTTACTTATAGATGATCCAGTAATTTAAAATGGTAAAATCAAAGATTGCGAAATTTCGTTTCGAAATTCTGTTGACTATAAAATTAACAATGATACTGAAACAAGTTTTCTTTTACAGTTACAGTGGATTTTAAGTCTTATTATTCAATATTACGACTTATAGAGAAAACAAACATCATTGGCACTTAAAGTTTTAACAATGGTGACAGAAATTCGAGACGCACTGTGTTTTGTTTATACAGAAAAGGTCTGCGTGGTAGATGGAACGATGACAGAGGAACGAGATTTGTTGGATTCGACTGGAAAAGTTTTCGATCGAAAGAATTGGAAGAAATCATGAAAGACATTCATCCTGTAGTGGATTTAAGTAGATGAAAAAAAAAAAGAATGAATAAAAAGATGATGAAGTCGAACTTTAATTTGTAAGTGTCATAATAGAAAATGGTAAAAGGTGCGAATATTAACCGCAAAATTATTAAATATATATTTACAGTAAATATATTATTAAAAAACGTTTTTCATGACTAAATGTACTTATCTTTCCTGATATACAACAAACTACGTATGAAAATATTTGTTTTCTAGACCCCATCAACCATTTTTCTCGATGTTTGGACTTAGTGTCTTCCGAGAATAGTTGTCATCTCCTAACTCTTGAATCAAATTATAATTGCTTCTATTATAGCGTATTAGATAAAATACGAAGCGTGGGAGGATATTACATTTCCGACAGACGTCTAACACCTTATTAACCCTGTAAACAACTTCATATTGTTTTCTGATAATTCACAATGACCCGGTGAATTGTGTCTGTTGGGTTAGAAACTAACCAATTCCATAATTTATTTATCCAAACGAAAAACAAACAAACAATAATAGGCATAATTAGTGGTAGGACAAATTTCCACTTTAACGATTGACTTCACTCGCTTCATGTCAAATATTACTGACACATAAATAAAAAGAGTAAAAGATGAGAACTAGCTAAGACACCAATGAAATCATATTAGAAAGTTAAACGATAATTATGGTGAAATGAGGTCATGAACCCAGCGCCTTAAGTTAACAAAATTCGTGTAATGGTTTTGATTGTCTTTTTAAAAAACATACTAAAAAAATAAAAAAAAATAGCGGAAGCATCTTTCAGATTCTTTATTTCGACATAAAAAGATAAGTATTTCAAGAAATTCTTGTGATACAAAGGGATAATAGTTTCTGTTGAAGAATGTTTAATGTGAGTCAAAATAGAACAGTTTTATTTGAAACTAATTATGTGTGGTGGCTTACTTAAGTCATAATTGTTTTTGTTTGTCTCTCTCTTTATATATAACGTATTACAATAATTTACATTTACCCAAAAATGACAGAATTTCAGGTTTCATTCATTTGCTCAAATTTTAAGTCACATAAATATTGTTTTAAAAATCAAAATTGATTAATTACTGTTAAATGTTTAATCTTTCCAGAAACTTGTTTCCCGTAATTATTGCCATAATAAAATACATATGTCATATATTTACCGATGTTCGGTGTCTGACCTATAAATTTTGTTTCCGTCAATCTTCTGTAACGAATTATGAATTCAAAACTTTGATAGCTTTATTTAGTCAAAGCTTATCGGAAGACTATGTATTTTTCATTTAAAATATTATATTGTGTGTAGATCTTATTGTGATTGATTTCTTTTTTCTGAATTCGAGAGTAAGCTATTTTCGCCAATAGCCTATTTTGAATTCTTACATTATTTTAAATTCAAAATATTTAAATTTAGCCTATTTTTAATTCAAAATATTTACGGAGATTCTTGAGAAATACATTTAATCAATTTTAAAGAAAGATTCCATTTAAGTTCAATGAATGGTGCCTACTTGGCTCAATCGATAGAATAACCGCCTATGCTTTGAAATCACAAGTTTCTTTCAAACAGAATTCCTTCGTAATACGTACAATTCCAAAAGAAGTGAATCTATCCTATGGTATATCCATCCGAACTTCATATGGTAAGCCTTGATAGATAGGAATTAATGAATATGCATTGTACATTTAACATTCCGTTAAGAATCAATAGGAAGAGAAAAAGTATTTCTTAAAACTTATAACTGAATTGCTAAATTATCTTTCTCATTTAGAATTTCTTTTAAAACTCCAGCATATTTGGCTTCCAAAGTATGATAGTTAAACAACAATACTTATTTAAAAAAACACAGCTTTTCTTTAAAGTCTAGAAAAACAAGAATAAACAACAAACTCCTGTTTATATTCACTAAAAAACAAAAACGAAAACAAACACATCAATAATCAAAGACTATGTCTTTTTTTTTCCTTATAATATTGCGTTTTTTTAATTTTTTTTTTATAATAGTACAAACTGTACAAAGGAAAACTTCCGTAAATTTATTAGTTATAATATATTCTGAAAACTAAAAAAATTTTCTTCAAATTTCCCAATTGCTGAAAATTGATTAAACAAATGGAAGAATCCGAGCAACTCAGAAGATGCGAGCTCGAGTTTTTCTGAGATTTTGTCGTAACGGACTCCCAGGGTTTATTCTGGAATGATTAGGACTCATCCAAGGACGAAGGAAAAGGAATCTCTTAAATCCTATCACTTCGTTAAGTTGCGATCGAAGAGAAAATGCAAAGATAGGCTTAAAATAAAAAAGGAGGAAAGTATAAGGATAGAAAGAGACGATTTGGCAGAAAGAATATTAAAGAAATGGAAACACGATTCCGGTACCTCCTTAATGGCTTGGATTGCAAAACTACATCTGTATAAGAAAAGAAAAAGAAGATTTTCTCCACAAATAGAAACACTATTCAGCAAAATCTCAACTTTTTCCCTAATTAAATTAAAAAAATGCATTTGCACAGCAGATACTAAAATAAACTTTGCAGGAAAAAAACCCAGTTAAAAGGAACTGTTAACTGATTTCCTCAATGGTATAAAAATACTTCTAAAATAAAAGTTATTATATATTATTTTTTTTTTAATATATGGGAACAACCAGTAGATTTCGAAAAGTATTCATCAATTTCTACTTAGTTTTAAATATCTATTTTTTTTTTAAATAAAATAACTATCATTAATCTACTAAGCTTGTAATAAATGATTCGAAACAACTTCAAGTACTATTAGGTCGGGATATTTTAAATATATACTAAAAGATAAATATCCCAAATGAAATTGGGATATTTTTTCATTTGGGATATTTATCTTTTAGTATTAACTTCAAGTAATTGCACGAGAAATTTTTGTAGAAAATTGGAACATTCTAAGAAAAATGCACTACAGAAACGGCCTTTGCAAACATTTCTCGTAGATACCATGTTTACAGTGATGATGATTTTATTTGCTGAGTTATCGTGCTGTTGGGTTTTGGCGAGTAACCCTGCTTGCTTCTTACTCCAATTCTACAATATTGTAGATATTACAGTCAATATTTTAATTACGAATTTTTAACTTTGCATACATTTATTAATGTCTTGTCGTCATTAACAGTTAAATTCTTTATATGTTTCTTATATTTTGTTACCTAAAGTTATGGAACAAAAGAGTGATTCAGATAATATAGCAGAGGACACATATTTGAAATATTTATTATCTATCCATCTGTCTTTGCAGTTATCTCAAAGCTGTAAATTTATCACTTGCCATAAAACAAGATCAATTACTGCTGGTATTTAGATTCCTGTGATGGAAATCGGTGGCACTAGAGAAGGAAGAACTCTGCAGAACTATAAAGTTGCGTATAAAGCTTTCATCGTTCTTGCAAATACCATTAAGCGCCTACAAGAAGAACTAATTCCAGTTGTTATGACAGGAATGAAAGATTAAAAAGATCGGCGAGCTTTTAAGCACACCTATCGTATTTAATAATATGCCATAACTATATTCATAAACTTTTCATGCCTAGTTTTTGATTACGATACTCGGAATTACATAACTAAATTTAGGAATGAAATTCTCATCACCTTCAATTACTGTTAGCGATAAGATATTCTTTTTATTGGTCATTTAAAAGGTACCACGGGCTCGGTAAGACGAGGTGGAGGAGTAGGATTCGATTTCCTGGCAGAGGATGGAACATTTATCTGGTTATATCTTGTGGGGCTTAGATACTTTTATGTTTACACGAGTACGGGAGTTCTTTCCCTTGAAGAAAGGCGGATCAACATTGGATATCTTCCTGTTAGGCTGGAGAATGCAGGAACTTTAGCTCTGTGCTGCCCATTGTCTGTTGTCGATACGGATGTGATTTTTTAACCTTTTTTTTTTATGAGACAAGGAACTTGGAAATCAGGGAAATTTGTTAACTCTTATCATTGAATGGTAATTAAAAAAATACATAATTTCTTATCATTTATTATTACTTAAGTTGTGTGAATTTAACTGAAATTTAAAATTTAAATTTTATTTTTAAAAAACATTACTGATGACGCATAAATTGATACTATTGGTGGTTATAAAAACGAAATTGCGAAGTTATTCAAATTTACATTACTTACTGATTATTATATAATTAATTATGAATTAATTTTTTAACATGTGGCATGATTAATACTTATTTATAGTAAATTTTCTTCATACATTTTTAACTGTTTATTATTTTAATTAAAATTTAAAAAAATGTAAAATCCGATAAAAGATAAAAAAAAGAACGGTTTTGACTTGCTGAAATTATTGCATCATCATCAGTTCCTGAAGTAATTTCAGCAAATTATCCTTTTTTTATCTTTTATCGGGTTTTATATTTTTTTCTGATTTTAACTGTAAATAGAAAATTTTAAATGTGTGAAGGACATTAAATGAAAATGTCAGTATTTACATAAAAATATGTTATTTTATTAATATTTTAACTAAGTAAATAGCCCGCTGTTGTAAAAAACAAAAATTAAAATTTTATTCAGTTTTCAAGATTCTCTTGACTCTTCTCTTGAATCTTTCCCATAGTTGATTTGTATTTGATTGTACTGACCTCTCTCGACGATTTCTATAACTAATCGGCTTCAGAGGTAGAAGTACATTAGCTGGTGTTTTATGTAGGTGTTGTTTATATATATAAGACTTAAAAGGTATTTTATTACTATATTCTCTTATTTATTCTAATTAAATCTGTAATATCATATATTTTTATTTATACAAATTTATTCTACTTAATCTATATTTTACATTTCATTCATTATATTCCTACTAATTTGTTCCTACTAAATTATTCATCAATGTATTTAAGAATTGCAGCATTTTGCGCAATTACAGAATACAAAAAAATTCAAATTCATCTTTGCACTAGCATTTACTTAAAGATATTTTGCCAAAATTTCACTTTAATAAGAATAAGCAGATAATGATTGTTTTTTTTAATATTGTGCAGATAATGATTCAATCGTTTACATTAATTAATCTTTTCAAATGAAAGTCTTGAAATGGATCCATTCTTTATTTAAATGCAAGGCATTAACAAGATTCTGAATTTCCTAGAGACTTCTGCTTCTGATTTCAATTAACTGTTAGTTTTCACTGTTCCAACACGGTGTTCATCGTTTGATAAACACGATGCCGTCTAAATGGAAGGCGTTTGAAGCCAACGCATTCACCACGCGTTGAACTCTTGTCAAAAACGCAGCTGGCATTGGGAGACTAGGGAGGAATCTTCCTCCGAAAGAGATAATTCTCACCGGAGGAGGGACAATGAACCGCGGATGCTGAGGAATTCGATCAACGTGGTCGATTTTCTGGGAAGCGGTGCAGAGGATCGGACGGCGTTTCTGACAGCTGACTGCATAGTCTGGTGGCGAACTCAGAAGTAGCGAAAGGAGCAAAGACTCAACCAAATAATCAAAACAGCTGCTGCCATCCCGAGACCGATTTATTGGGAAAAGCTGTGTAACTTTACTGCAATCAATGCGGGCGCCCATTTGCCAGCGAAGCCATCTCAAAAAAAGTAAACTAACGATTATGAAGGTGAACTGATTGCTTTTGGGCTGCAGCAAAACAAAAAAAAACTACCGTCTTCAACACTGCAGTCTCAAAACCAAACGAAAAAAAGCCAAGAAACGTCAATTTAGGAAGTTATTAGTTCATTTGCTGTAATGCAGGTTACACCACGAGTTTTGCTTGTAACCAAAGAAATGAAAGAAATTTGCTAAATTGCAAAAGTCTGCATTAATCAAAAACTAAAGTGAAAGGCCTATGGCATTAACTCCAGTCAAAGCGAGGAAGGAAAAAAATGAGTTTATTTGAAAGTGAGTGATTGCCTTTTCGTGTTGTATGCTTTCCAATTACATCAATTTGGCGTCGTTATGCAGTATCATTACATAACGATATAAACAGTGACGACCACATTAAAATCACCAATTATCTATAAGAATTATCTATTTTGTTCTAGAAAGCGACGAACGTATCATCTGTAAATCTACTGATTTATTCATTCTGTTACTGAACTGATTTACATTCAAATTCAATGACTTTTCATCTTGTGTTTTTAAGAAAATTCAAATTATTCGAATCAAATAAGAATATGAGTATCAATGATATAATATGAAAGCATAAACATAAGTCATAAATGCACAGAAGAACAAACATTTTGTCTTTCATTTTTAAATGGCTATATTTTATAAATTGATGTTAATATGTTCCTGATAAAGTAAATGCGCGCTATTCTGAAATTGTTACATACATTTTTATCTACATGATTTCCATAAAACTGCAACTATTTTAATTATTCTCTATCATTGATTCTTCATTCAAAATCTAACCCGCATTTTTCCTGAGCTTTACGACTCTGTTCCTTCATTTCTTGGCAGGTATTTTAAATTCGATCAAGATTAAAAGGTTTAACGAGCACTAAAAATTCTGAATTGCCAAGGAAACTTATTTCTATGTTTCTATCTTTAATTCTCTTTATTATTTGTGATAAGTTTACTTTTTTACTTCAAGAAATTTACTTTGTCATTTCCATTGGTATCTGTTTTCTTAGGACCTGCATCCGAGTGGAGGAGTAATGCGAAGGAGAGATATAAAAGCCTAAAAAATTATCCTCGAGTCCTACTGAGGATGCAATAAAAAGTAGGATCGAAATACAAAATGTTCTTGTATTATAATTTTAATCTTGATATGACGACAGATGTTTGTGCATCATTGCAGTTCTCGCATCTAACCATTAAATGCCATTTAAAGGATTTCTCGTAGATGATGGACAAAAGTAAAAGGAATGTTTTGCTTCTATTGGTTTTCCAAATTAATGGGCAACGAAAGCCTTCCTTAGCAGAAGAGTTGCTCCAGCATCTTCCTCCGTAGAGAATCCCTTAAGGATCCTGATAACGATGTCGTTGGTAAAGGGAATGGATGAGACCGGTCCAATTAACACGCCATTTCGGAAGACCTCCCAATTCCTCAGCACACCTTCCCTTCCCTCCGAGATCGGCAATGCTCCTGGTCCAAAAGATACCAACGGATCCAATTCGGTTATTCAGCATTCAGTTATGTTTCTGGCAACAGCCCAAACGCCAACGACTGCACAAACATGCTCCTCCGACCCTCGCCTCCACGGTTGGACGAAATCAACTTAGCTGAAATCAACGTAACTGGGCCGACCGACCTCTCGAGCAAGAAATCGAACGGAACGCGTATTGGGATCGAACTCTGGCCGTAAGCACTGTTGGTTCAGGAAGTGGAGGGAAAAAAATTAACCACGGAATTAAATATTCAATAGCCGCTACAGCCATCTTCGATATCGAATCGTAAGTATTTCACCAATAAAAGAAAAAAGTCGTTTCATATCGTGAATTTAAAATGAAGAGATTGGTTTCTCCAGGAAAGTAATAATTTTGATGTACAGACACATAAAGACAGAAGTGTTTTTCACATTTGGCAAAAACAAGCAAATATGGCTGCCCGAAAATTTTTTTTTTTTTCAAAAATGAATCGACATCTTCCCTTTACTGTAATAAAGGGCTAGAAAAATATCTTTTAATATAGCAGAAAGAAATTAATATAAAATCATGATTTACGTCACTTACGGACACTTTTTGACGAATCTTGTGAATTCCAAACAATTAAAATAAAAAAAAAACATCAATGAGCGTGACTAATCAATGAATGATTAGTGACATCAATGAGTGTGACCATCCTAGAATATTAAAATTAAGGTTTAAACGTTAGGGATTTAATCCCTAACTCATTATATAAAGTTAGAAGTTAAGAGCAATCTCTTAACAATCTCTAGCAATAAATAATAATCTTAAGCAATCTCTATGCCTAATAAAGGCAAAGAAATGAAGAAATGTGACAAAAGATCAAATATAGCCTTCAAGTAAATACAACAGTATCAACAAGTTAAAAGACAACAAATAGAGCATTTTAAAAATGAATGACATTCTTAGACTGAGATTTACTTAAGTTACCCAATAAGTAAGGATTTTCCAATTGCTTCACCAATGTCCTGACTTTCGAATCTTTGAAACACTACTGCCCTGAAAATGAAAAGCTTGCATAAACGTTTCCCTTTGAATGTTTCACAACATTAGAAATTGTCATAAAAATAAAACTATTTTTTATTTTTATTTTTATGAGAATTTCTAATATTTTGTAAAACGTACAAAACGAAACGTTTATGCCAGCTTTTAATATATATAAAATTTTTAATAAATGTAAGAGCGTTTAAGTCTCTTATACCAAAGACTTAATAACAGCCATGATAGACTTAATAAAAACTCTTTTGCGTCAAATAAACCTTGGTCCAGGGTCACAAAGTTTTTAAGGAGAAATAGGACCAGAGTATAAGAAATTCGAATTGCCGGCGGTGGTGAGGAATTTTTTTCCCAGGGTTATTTCTCATCCAAACGGACCCTAGGGTTCACTCAACCCTCTGTCAAATGGGTTTCGTATTCGGGGGTTAAAGGGTGACCATCCGACCTCAACTAGTCCGGTCGGTCGAGAATCGCTGGCAACCTAAAGCATGCTCCTGTGCACCCAAGGACCTGCAAAGGCCTAATCCGCTACAGATTTAACCTTTTTATCAGAACTTCAAAATTAACACGAAAGTCTAAAAAAAAAGTTCAAATGCAATTTGTATAAAATTCGTAAAGCTAAAAACATTGTAAGTTTTATGTTTTCAGTAATATTTTTGGTTATTTACTGAGAGAAATCAGTTTGGCAGAAATTTACTTTTGTACTTGTAGTTAAAAACGAATCAAATTCCATCCTCCTCTGCATTTTATTTTTGCTCAATTACAAAGACTGTAAATACGAATGGTGAGGGTATCAGTAAAACAAAGACCTCCTATTTTATTTATTTATTTATTTTTAAGTATCGGTTAAAAAATTGGATATCATTACCATTAGAATAAATTTTCATCAGCTCGACTTCGAAATAATACAACTTATTTAGAATGAAAAGCTCTGAGCGACCTTTTTCTTTTTATTTTCTTAATTTTCTTCAGAAATTCTTGTTATGCAATTACTGAAATGCTAGTTTTCTCAAAAGGTGAATTTATGATTTATAGGTTTTTATCCAACTGCGTTCGAACAGATCGTTATAAAAGATTTCGTTATACTGTCAACAAAAAGACATTTAAATACACAGCGGAAGCGTTGAAATGATTTATTAACCAAACCGCAACGGAATATTATTATGGTTATTTAGAATTTACATTTGATCTCAATGTTACTCAAATATAAAAACTCTGCAATTCAATACAAGCAAGAGAAATATCGAAGTTATCGATTTCAGTGGAACTTAAAACGTATCAATAAAAAAAATACGACATCTGTTAATGAATGAAATCCGGAAATAACCGAATAAGCATTTCGGTTCGGAATCTTTCATTAAAAAAAAAAAAAAATACTTTTACAAAATTTATACTGTATTTCCTGTTACCTACTGCAGTTTGGAAGTGTTAACTTTTAATACAATCTACTGAATTTGTTTTTTAATTGTGAAGGATTTTCACTGGCGAAATGAAGACCAATTGTATTGAATATTATCTCCACGAAAGATTTGACTGAGGACTAAGATTGAATAGAACTTTTACTTATTTGTGACAAACATCGACCAGTAGAAAGCAAGCCTTTAAATTTTCTGCCATTCTGCAAGAATATTAATACTTATTCGGTAAAAGGTGCGTTTAGGAAAAGAAAATTACCAACACTCATTGAAAACTTATCGAGCAATCTTTCCAGATATTGTATAACGTATCTGAAATTTTTAACAGATTCAAACCAGTTTTGAGGAAAAACACGCACATTTCCTGTGACAATGGAAATAATTTCTATAGTGAAACATCCGCGATAGGAATCGAACCTGCAACGTTCTGTCAGATGTCTTATCCATTAGGCCATGGGGACAACATTCGTTGTTTTTAAATACCTTTTATCACTCCCTCTGTGTATGTCACGCAATGAGAGAAGAGCCAAGAAACAAACAAACTCATTAATTTTAACTTACTAGATTAAAATTTAAATTTCAGTGTTCATTTTTTTTAGCCTACTACAAGCGCAGGCCAGACGAGCAATACAGAAGCTCACCCTCAGCGACGAACTGTAGAGTAGTTAGAGACATTTCTCGACCTGAATGATAATAAACATAATATTTAAATACAAAGAAAAAACTTCTACATAAAGTACTCTATCTCAACTAAACGCCGTCATTTTAACTATACGCTAGTTGAAAAATATATTCTAAACAGACAAACGTTTCAATGTAAAGTAGACATTGATCGCCTGTGTTTTTCTGACATCCTTAAGAGATAATACATGCAAAATTTAAAAAAAAAACCAGCGATATTTAAATTCAAAGGCAAATGATTCTAAATGATTGAATTCAATGTGTAGTTCTGTTTTCCTCTTTGATATTAGTGAAACCTAGATACTTTCATTTTCAATTCTGGTCTCATATCTACGTCAAGGAAAATATTAGGTCAACGAGTCTTTCGCTTTCACAAATCGATTATTTTTTTTTTCAACTGCTCTTTTGTTATCAATGTACTCACAGAACTAAGTCTGTGTGTTTACGGAACTGAGTTTCATCCAAAGCAAAGTATCCTAGTTTGTTACGAGTACCATTTGGAAAAAGACGTAGCACTGTTACTATGCTTACTTACCAAAAATTATGAAGTACACGATAACAATAACATTCGCTTGAATATTTATTTTCCCTAAAGCATTCTTTTCAAATATTTAAGGATTCAGTAATTTAACACGTAAATAAAATAAATCGGTAATTATGTAAATAAATGTTTTCTTTCCAGCATTCTAAACTCAATAGACATTCGAGATTTTTTTCTATTTCAATTTTTTTTTCTATACATAGAAGTAAGAAATTAAAAAAATAAAAATAAAAAAAAAAACTCCCCTCAGCAATACCTGTTATTTTGTGCGGATGGTTATTGTATATGATTTTATTCTACTGAAGTTAAAATATATGCTTTTTCTTTTGAAAAAAAAATAATTATTAAGTTTAAGAATGAATGATTATTTAATAACAACAGTAGCATTAGATGTGTATTTTATATGATTTTATAGTTTTCTTAAAAGTGACAAATTATGTATGTTCTTTGTGAATAGAAAATCGTAAATCTTAATTTTATTTTTATAAAGAAATAAAACTTATAAAAAATAATAAGAAGAAGACAAAGATCTTTTATTAACAATAATTTATTTGTAGATGGTCAAAGAAAACAGCTCAGTTTTTTTTTAAATCTCAAACAGAATTTATTTTAAAACGAGAAATGTTTCTAAAATAGTTTATTTAATAACACGTTGATGTTTATTGATTTAATACTAAATAAGATTCAACTTAAAGATTCAAGAACAACAGGTCTTTTAGAAATGGAACTGGGATCAACAAATACGAATGGACATGTTTTTAGAAGCAGACAAGCCTGTTTTAATTGTTAAATTGTTAACAGGGAGGCAACATTGTTAAAAGTCTCATTAAAGTTAAACCACAAAATACAATTGACTTAAACAAGATGTTCGAAGAACTTAATCCTAGTTTCCTTAAAATATCTTTGAAAATTATTATTTTTTTTTTAAATGGCGTGAAAACAACAAAACCAAAAAAGTCTACATTTATTTTCAAATATTTGCTGAATAGCAAAAGTTTCCATTTTTGTATTTATCAATAAATTAGCACTAAGTCATCAAAATCGGATTAAGGTTTAATCACGAGCAATGGATAAAAGGATTAATTCCCATTGCTTAAGACAATGAAATATTTGTAGAATTAGGATTGAAATTCATTGTTTACATTCCAATGGTTTTCAAAGGGAAATTTCAACCTTCTGGACAAGAACTCCTTTGGAGAAGATTCCAAATGTAAAGAGTTTGATCATCTCTGGTCCTCGAATATGTATATCAAGTTTTAAGAAGAACCATCCAGCGGTTCAAAAGAGCCATCGAGGAAGACATTCACACAAAATAGTGATCTCATAAGCCCTTCATTTCCTTGCCTAAAAATTAATAAATACACTGAGGTGGCAGCTAAGAAATGTATGTTATCCTTTATCTTCTTCACCACTGGAATTATTTCAATCTACGAAGACTGAAAATGGAACATAACTCATACTATCAAGAAGTACTGTATGTTGTTATGGACTCCTACAATTTCCGTAGTTTTTAAAAGACTAAAAAATGTAAACAGTAATTGTTTTTTAGACAGTAGTGTATTTTTCGGTTCAATTAATTTGTATCTTATTTCTTGAAAAATGAGGAAGCAAATAATAATAACAGTAAAAAGCAGCTTATATTATAACCTGACATCGAATTGCAGTTTGAAAACCAACGCCTTTCAATTCAGGCCAAATACAATAACACCAACATCGATTGTATTTCGTTGATGCAAGGATCTAAGTATAGAAATGGCAGGTTCCCAATGAATCTTCGTGAATATGATCATCGATAACCAATTAGCAATTATACTGACATTCATCAAACAGATGACAGTTAAAAGCAATGTGTCAGCCATCCCTACTCCACTTGAGTGCGCCTGCACTGAGAACCAGTCGATATTCACCGTTCGACCAAAGTACTCACAATAATCAGTTTTTAGCTCCTGCTGGTGTACTTACGACGAACTTGGCATTATCACTAACAAAGCGAAGCACGGTCTCTTAGTCCGCAGTTAAACGTAAAGGACGATTCACCTTTTACAATAACAGCATTTTTAGGAGACTCTAACTTAAAGGCTTCTAAGAAATATACAAGAAACTAAAGACATTCGAAGTCAGCTCCTAAGGTGATTGGTTAGTAGACTGGATTTTACTTGGCGCATTATCAACAATGATCTTGATGTTCCAAGCAGGCTAAAGTAATAAATGGATATTTCCGGTACGTGCCTTCCTAGCTCACGGGATGTCGAAAGGTTAGGTTAGCTTTAACCTCAGGGAAAGAATTTTTAGCATAGGGCTGGGTGAACCCTAGGATCTCTGTGGAGCAGATGTAACCAGAAAAAAATCCTGACTTCCGCTAAAATAAACTGCTTCGTAAGTGTATTGAAATGCAATCAGAAACATATAGGAAAACAGTAAAGGGTAAGGAAACATCAACAAAAATAAATCCATAAAGAGGAAAACAAAAATTATATTGTAAAATGACCACAAAATCGCTATCAATACACAACGATACCACAAATGTACACAGTGTACGAGAATATAATCATTTTCGTAATACAACTACGAAATCTTTAGCGATAACAGACGATGTGCTCTTAATCCTCGAAAAATTTGATTCCTTTCGCAATTACCTTATTTAATTCTGATGGATTAGCCTGGTTAATATTTAATAAAAATAAAAAAGATTTTTTTTTTCTGCGCATGCTGTAGGTCTTGTGCTGGTTTCATTTATACAAATTTTCTTTTAAAATACGCATTCAGGAAGCTAATTTTAAGATTACAAATGATTAGTTCATAATCGCAAAGATACTTAAAATTTGATTAATTTGAAGAATGTTTTTTCCGTTTATCTGTTCGAGGTCGTTATCAATTCCTGGACTTCACAAGTGAAGTCTCCATATCCGGAGTCAGGAGTGAAGTCCTAGGAGTAATTCTAAAGATAAGGAAAGATTTAACTGCATGTAGATCTCTCCAAGATTAAGAGAACAACAACTCAGTTGTATCATCTTAAGTATTTACCTAAAATCAGTTTTTGTGTAGAGAACGGGAGCTTTGGAACGATTGTTTTGAAATACAGCAGGAATTATAGTTCGATGTTTTTTATTCTCAGGCTTTTTAAGTTAACGTTATTTTCAGACAAAAGCTAAGAGCATTTATCCACGTTAAATATATATATAAGGGAACTAGTGCGAACTTCTAGTATTGATTTTTGAATATTTTGAATAAATAAATAAAATAAAAATTATAATAAATATAATAATATACAAATTTAATAATATACATATATATTATTTGAATATTATTATATTTATTATAATATTTATTTTATTTATTTATTCAAAATATTCAAAAATCGATATCAGAAGTTCGTACTATTTTCCTTAAATGTTATTTCTTAAACATTTCTTTATATTTCTCCTTTATTTTCTTTCGGTTTAAGCCGTGAAAACCACAAAAAAGAGAAACCTACAGATAGATTTAAAGTATAATATCTCCGAATCTAAACAGTTCACATTTTCAATTTCTGAAAGAAATGAAGTAAATCCCGTATTATTTATTTAAATTGTCTGAGTAGGATTAATTTTAAATCGGGCAATGAATTAGCTAAAAGGATTTAATATTCATTGTTTACGAGAACGTGATATTAACAGAAGCAGGATAGAGATTCCATTGATGGTCTATGGGAATTAACGTTGCATCTCGCCCTAATTTATCGAGATAGTTTAAGTTAAATCGTCTTTAGTCCTCGAATGTGCATACCAAGTTTCAAGATGATCCATCCAGAGATTCAGAAGTTATTAGGGAGAACATATATACAGAGGGATTTGATGAGTCTTTCAAATAATACTGATGAATTCGCATTTAACGAAAGAATTGCATCAAAGACAATTCTGAGCTGTAAATACAGCTTTTCTGAATGTTTAACCCGAATGTATAACTTAAAATTAATGTTGTTTGATGAAGCACAAAGTACGATGTTTAAAGCAGTAATGAAAGGAGAGTTACGTATATACACAGATGCGGTTTTGCAGTGTAGGGTTTCGGGCGCAAACGGGAAATGCGGCAAATCCGTTTGAATTCATACATATTTCAAATTCAATCGGTGCCTTGGTTGGGAGAATGGGGTTTATCGAGTTTCAGAAAAGAAAAGTTTGAAATGGATTTAAAAAAAAAAGATAAAATCTTAGAATTGCTCTAGACCATATAAATTCTTTTACAGGAGCCTCTTTGTCTGAATTTTAGTATCACGCTGTAAAATGCCTTCTTGGCTTATCCTCTGTAATCAGAAGTGATGTTTCGATGTGATACCTGTGCACTAATCATGTGCACAGATATTAAAATTGCAGTTATTAAATCTGTTACTTACAACAAGAGGAGTGATCAGTTGATTTATGAGAGGTTCATACAGTTTATGGCTTTTGTCTATGTTGTCTATTTTATTCAAATACAAAATACGTCCATTACATATTAAACAAAATCTAACATCTAATTTTTTATAACAGGATAACTGATTTTACAAGCTACGAACATTACAGCGCCTTTGTTTTCGTTTGCTACAAACATACAGCGCTCTAATTACTAATCAATTAGTAACACGTTCTAAAAGTTCCTATGAATCTAATTTTTTTTTTCTGAATCTGGAGTGCGCAGTCAATAATGAATCTTAGTTGTTCATAATTTCAACTGATTCTACATTTTCAATTTCCCTTTTTGATTTACCAGATTTTTGGAATTTGTGTTATTAAATGACATTCAGTTTCTCAAAAGTAATATGAAAACTAAGAAAAAAAAGGCAGTCTCTTTTCCTAGAATGTAGAAGCCTTGTAACAGTAAAAATCTTGTTCGAAATGCAAACTGTCATTGCATCAACTTTAGTGGATCAATTTTTATATTCAGTGTTAATGCACAAAAATTATTCATGAGGAAAAAACAAAACAAAAAAAATATTAGGAATATAGCCTATTTGTTTTTTGTAAATATGCGTTTAAATGATGTCTTTTTCATATTCTTTTTCAAATATGATAAATATTAATAAAAAAAAGCAAATATACATCGTTGTGCTAGCGACGATTTTATGCACGATAATGACGTCAATAAATCTGACAACAAAACACTGGGGGAATATACATAGAAATAACTTTTCTATAGTCAACAGTAACGAACGGAATAATCGAGAACATCCATAAAACAGTATTCGAATGAAATTGATTATTTAAAGTTGAGTTCTATTGCTGTACTTCACAAACTTAACAAAAATCACACAATGATATCAATAGCTTTCGATATTCCCAGTTAGAATGGCGTAGGAGTTTCTGAATCGATAATTCTGTTCCGCATTCCAATGTTGAGATTTTAAATGTATCAATGATGGAATTATTGATATGTCGGTACATAAAACAGAAGTTATTAAAATGGTCAACAAATTCAATGTTTACACTACAAAAGAAATAGTATTCTTCACCAAAATCTTTGACTGTTTAAAAAATATAGTTAATTTTTGCAAAAATTTAACGTGCATGGAAACAATTACAGGAGAAATAAACAAAGACGCACAAAACTAAGAGTTCACTGATCACTTTGGAAATTGTGACACCGGGAATCCAAGATAGCCTACTTCAGGTTTCCTGACCATCGTCAGTTGGATCTGCCCAGTATCTTTATTCAGGTTTTGATATTTTTTTTAATATGGAGGGTCGTTGTGGTGTTTACTTTTGTTTTCGTTATGTTTTCTGAGTTCACTGAGATGTAAGATACTGGGCGGATCCAACTGATGATGGTCAGGAAACCTAAAATAGGTTATCTTGGATTCACGGTATCACAATTTCCAAAAAAACAGACCAGTGAACTCTTAGTGAGTTTTTGTTTTACTTCTCATGTAATTGTTAAGTTTAATTTGCTTTGCACAACTTGATAGGGAAGGGATTAACGTACAGTTACGGACAGAAAACCGAGCTTTACCGATTTCTTAAAGTTTTAATTATCAATCAAAATAATCCTAAGAGGTCAATATCTTATTGCGGTGCTTCCTTCTTTCTTTCGAACAGTCACAATTTGGTTTTTCATCGACTTGTTTTCTGCAAAACTGTCTTAGGCCGACAAAAAAGAATAAAAGAAAAAGAAAATGAAAAAAAAAAAAAAGAAAAAAAAATCTCAGAAGAGTGGGAGAAAAATGACGAATGACTCTAGTTTTATTTCATTGAAACTGTGGTTTTTGGCTTTGTTATTTCAACTCCTTGAAATGTTGAAATTTTTCTTCATTACGGAGGCTGCCTCGTGTCGCTATGTGTCATGTGAATATAGCGAATTGGTTAGCTCGTGACACCCACATCTACAGGCATCTCTCTTTCTGTGATTTACGTCAACCCCAAGAGGAACAAGAAATGCCAAGATGACTGCGTTTTCAAGTTTCTCGCATCCTTGGAGTCGCTGGTGATTTTTCTTTTAAATCACAAGTCTTCTCACAAAAAGACATTTCTGTTTCTTTCGTCTTTTTCTGGTTTTTTTTTTTTTTTTTTCCTTCTTTTTTTTTTTTCTTTTTAGAGATATGAAATGGAGTTTCAGTCACGTTGTCTTCATTTGTATTTGTCCTGAAGGTCAAAAAGCAACATGAAAACACTAAAAGTTTTCAGAAAAGACGAAGAAGCTTTCAATCATTCCAAAAAGCATTGTTATTTCCATTCTATCACATCAATGTGAAAAAATAAGAACTATTTTCAGTTTCGACAGTGGTTTCCCCAAGAGTGTTAACTAAACTTCAGAAATTCATAACAATATTTTCACTTAAAATGATTGCAGGTCAAAATTCCAGAGGTTTGAAGACATTTTCGTAAAGCATCAGAAGATGCGAAAAAAGAAAGAATAAATAAAGAAAATACAAAGACTACGGATTGTTTTTGTTCACGACAAAAAAAAATTGCAAGACTTATGGGTTTTTTTCCTTTCCTTTTCTTTGTTTTTTGTTTTTTTACTGTTTTTCGGAATAAATTTTCAGTTTTGTATGTTCTTGCTTGAAAATAATATAGTTTTCACGAAGGAAAATGAAGAAATGATGAAAAACTGTCAATCGTCACATTTGAGGAAAATGGCTGCCCCTAAATATGACTGACCTTATGCAGTATTCAAATGGTAACTTCTAGGTAAAATATTAATGTTAAAATAAGCCAACTTATAAAACGTTATCACAACTGACGTTTGTAAACAAACCAAGCCATCAACATATGTCTTTTTTTAACCAATTTCTTCAATATTTAAGTTTCGTAATAAATAAAATGTTTATGTCTTCACAGTGAAACTGCTAAATAGCAATGTTTTTTCCACTTTTGTACAAACATTTCAAAGATCCTTTGTTAATAACAGCACTTTCACTGTGAATACATTAACATTTTATTTATTACGATCATAAATATTGAAGAATTTGGTTAAAAAAAGACATATGTTGATGGCATGGTTTACTTAAAAAAGTCAGTTTTTATAAAGTTCCATAAGTAGGCTTATTTTAATATTAATATTTTAACTAGAAATTTCCGTTTGAATATTGCATCAAATCGGTTAAGCGTTTTCATACGACTAATTCGAGCTCCATAGAAAACTGGAGTTGATACTTCTTTACACGTCAGCAAAGAAGTGTAGGTCAATTCCTTTGAATAGTACAGGGAATTATTTAACGAAATTTATAACCCACAATTAAAGCAGTTCAAGAACGATACTAAAAATGCTTAATTCACTTGAGTTTTCTCGGAATTACATAAAATTTTAGCGTTAAAACAATCCCAAATAGTTCTATTAACGACACTGAAAATACAATCTTTCATATTCGTTTTGCAAACATTTTTTTTTTGAACATAATGAAAAAAATAATATGCATTTCTAATAGATTGCACTTTCTGTTTTAGAACAAAAATTCGGGGTTCAACAAATTCATTAAACTATATAATAATAACCTGGTTTCAACAATGAACAATTATTATCTGGGCAAATAATGAAAGCAGAGTTGATAAGTCTGTCTCAGATTTCTGTGGACCATTTGTTCTGATGTATGCGTTTTTTCTACTGAGTCTGCGCAATAATGAATAATTATCTCTCTACTCCAAGAGATAAAATAATTTTACAACTAATTTTACGGTGATGTAACAATAGAAGGAAGTGTTAATGTGATTATTTACCACCTAACAAACTCTTAGAGAAATCTGAGCTGAAATATAAATGTCATGAATCGAAATTGCTTCACTAAAATTAGTCTCAACAAATTTCAACATTTCTTCAACACCTTATTTCTATTCCCAATTTCTAAATTAGAAAACTAACTGAAGGTTTAAGGCAATATTCTTAGATGAATATTTTTAATGAATACTTTTGTAGATGGATAATGTCTGCAACGCATCAGAACTTACAAATTAAATTCTGTGGATTCGGAAAAACTTACTCCAAGAGATAAAAAATAAATTCGGTCAGAATTCTCCAGAAAGAATACTGTTTCATTTTGGCTAGAAACTCAACGATAATTATGAGAACAGGAAGTAAAACTGCGTAGAAAGCAGAAAATAAAATCACAAGCTTACTGTCCTCTGTTGGAGAATGGAGGAAATAGAACAACGTCAAACATAAAATTACAAAATAACTCCGAAGAGATTTTCACTTCGTAAATTCAACATAACATCTGTTAGGCGATCGAATATTTGTCCAAAAAATAAAGCAAAAGCAAGGGTTTTCAAAGCCAGTATCTATTTCGAGAGAGAACTTGCAGAAAAATAAATATAGAAACAAAATAAATAAATCCGTCTCTAATAGCGTCGACGTGCAAGTGGCATCTGGATTCCCAATGGCAGTGGGAGTGTTTGCTGCAGAGCGTCAATAAGAGTTCTACGCATACCAAAATCATAAACAAAACGGCGACTGAAAAGGCGAAGACCGTCGAACAGCAATTTCACGCAATTACAGCTTAACTCTGTCATTACTGAATCTGTGATGCTTATTTGCAGAGATGCTAAAAGTGTCACTGACGTACTGCCAATTCAAGCACAACCAAAGATCAAGCGATCTATATTTAGAAGTAATTATGAAAAGCATACACTCGATACACTATCCAATTAAATGTAGGCATAGCTGCGAATACAAATTCTCCTGAACGACACGACTGCAACCAATTGCTCTTGGTCGGCTTTTTTCACTTCCGTGTTATCTATTTTATGTTCTGATTTGAATAATACATCAAAATATAAAAAAGATATATATATATATTTTACAGTATTCAAAAAAAGGAAATAAGATAAATAAGAAATAAGATCAAAAACATTCTTATTTTGGTTTTTGCTGCTTGAAGAGTATACTGTATTTTTACATTATTATTTTTTAGAGCACTTGTTAAAGCGAAATCACAATATTTGTTTATGAATCGTGATTCTTCTTGCTGCATTTCTTATGCTGATTCTTTCAATGTTTTCGAGATGTAGTATTACAAACATTATTCTTTTTCATTTACTACGTATTCTGTAAACGTAATTCTGTGCATTTGTTCCAAGCTATCTTGGTAAAATTTGAGAAATAAATTTATGCATTCGTAACTATTACTCTGTTGCCAAGATAGATTTGTCTCAACTGTAGTAAGTTTCTTAATGTAACGTCATCATGTCCCTCCATTCTGTAATGGATGATTGATTAATTTAACTTCTGAAAAACATTATTACAAAAATAAAATAATAATAAAAAAGGTTAAGTTATAGCGACCATCGTAAACAGGAAAACACTGGAACTTAGAAGAACTAGCAGTTAAGACAACTACGTCGATTGTAAGCAATGTTATGTCAGGAAACCCAAATATAAGAAATAACCAAGAGACATTATCTCTGAATTTATCAACCAGCAAACATATCATTATAATTTATTCAAATAAATGTTTAAATTGATATTAAATGCTTACTTTCTTATAAATTTATTTACGTCTTTTAATAAAAATGCTTAATAACATTTACTTTTCTTTTCTTCAAAAAAAAAAACAAATATGAAATCTATTTTCATTTGAGTAAATTGAGATGAAATCATAGCTAACGGTATCGTATCACACAAAAAAAAGGAGATAAAATTTAATCAAATTTTTGGATTAAGAATTTTGATAGGGCTACATATTTTTCGGCAAAAATCTCCCAGAATCTTCGGGAATCCACCATCAATGGAATAGAAATCTTCCGGATTAGTAATTCGCAACGGTGGCAAACCTAATTAGAAGGAGCGCTGGTTGTCAAACGTCGAAAAATTAAATTCCGCGACAATGAATTTATTTCTGGGAAAATCATCGCAGAAGAGGATCAACGTGAGGCGGATCTTTATAAATAAAAGAAGCTGATTACAACAATGGAGGCAGAAGAAGGAATAAGATGAATTAATAAGGATGGTAGAAACTGAATGCTTTTTTTATCAGTTTTAAAGTATAATAATGCGGAAACACAGCCAAGCTTTAAGTAGATTAAAAAAAAAAATCAATGTTTTACAGGATATTGTAAAAAATGAGGTTAAACAACAAAACGTTGCAGCTTTAAAGTGAAATACAAAATGCTTTGTTCCCAAACGGTATGGGCTGTGCCCATCATGGAAGTGCTCCACAATGGAGCCATTTCTCTGAATCAGGGTTTGGGGGGGGGGGACCTATGAAAGAGATAAGATTTTATCAGGGAACTTTTTGTATCCCGTTAAAGGATACGGATATTGATGACTGTATCTTTTAGCCTCAGCAAAGCCATGAGTTTAGGAGTCCTTAAGCAAGACTTCTACACCACAAAGGTGTTACGCTGTTATTGCAGTTAAGGAATCCGAGAAGAACAAGAGAAGAACCAGAAGCAGAAGAATCTTGTTCTGGTCAGAAATGAAGAAAATGAAGACTCCTGTTCAATCTCTGAGGAGGAGGACTAATATGTATAACCGATGACTCTACAAAATGTCTGTTCATTATTTGTCTATGATGAAGATAAACCAAACATTATTTGTCCTGCAAAGCTGAAACTTTAAAAGAAGGCGTAGGATCTTATAAGGAAAGTGTCTTGTTATTTTTGTATGAGCTGTACCCCGAGGTGTGACCCACATTAAATTCGGCTCTTCTCGGTAATGTTCGGTTCTCGTCGTGCGGCTAAGCCGTCGACGCCGCCGCACCCGTTGGTTGACTTTTATGTTTACTGCTCCGCTCCTATTGGTCGTAGCGTGATGTTATATAGCCTTTAACCTTCCTCAATAAACGGGCTATCTAACGCAAAAAGAATTTTTCAAATCAGACTGGTAGTTCCTGAGATTAGCGCGTCCAAACATACAAACTCTTCTTCTTTATATATTAGTTATACGATAAGATTAACGGAATAACAGGCAAGGAATTATAGCAGAAACCGTCAAAATACGTCAGCATTCAATTCTAATGCTGAAATAACGAAGGAAAAAAACAAAAACAAACAAAAGAAGTAAACATCAAACTAAGTTAGCTTTCCCATATCGTCTTTTGAACTGTTTTTATTTCTTACTGTTCGATAGCCTCAAACAGCTTCTCCCTATTCCCTTCTGCTTTGGTTTTATTCGAAAGCTGGCATGCGAACTCATATTGTGCTTGATAAACATTTCAGTGAAAAAAATGTTTATTTTTTTTTTGTAGCATTTTAGTAATTGTAATACTATATCTCCATTTAACTGCTATTTGAAGATCTCTCTTTTTTTTTTTCCTTTCACCGACTACGGAACCACTTCGAGGAAACTTAAGTGGACAGAAGAAAAAAAAAAACCCCATCAAACAAACACATAAAACCACATTAGATTATCGGAGACTGTGCTCTTATCAGGACAAGGCAATGTCCAACAAAGCTATCTGTCATCGCGGCGCTTCCCAACACCGCATACAAAAGAGATGAGCAAGAGAAAACTTGCCACGGTCGAAGCTTTTATTCTCGCCCAGATAGCAATAATGATCTGCGGCAGTCCACTCAGCCGGTCCGTTCCAAACGACGGAGGCCTAAATTAAGAGCATTCTTACGACTCGTTACTGTAAATGGGCTTCCGCAGGTTGGACCTTCTCAAGTTTCTTTTTTTTTTTTTTTCCCTCCCAAACGATTTGATTAGCTTCTGTTTCATCCAATTTCCTTAATGGAAGAAAAGTGTGGACAAAGAAGATGAAAAGACAAGTGTGAAAATGACGAATAGAAGGAAAAGAATGTTAAATCGTCATCTATCCACTTCGACCGTTATTCTCGGTATTGGCTCTTATACAATCGAATTGAACAAGTCTTACCAACAAATTATGCATTTCTTTTGTCCCAAAAAGTAGTTGGCGCCGTCGGTTCTTTACATTTTTTGGCATCTTCGTACAAGAATAATCAATAATATGTCACAAATAAGAAGACTCAAAAATTATTACTATATTTTATTAAAAACTTAGTCCCAATTCTTTATTCTTTATTTATATTTTATAGGAGATTTAATCCATGTGTGCTAATCCTAACAACTATTATAAGGGAAAATCTGTAATTAGGTTTGTTTATCATTCAATCACGCCTAGGAGTATGACGTAGGTACTTTTCCATCCCGGTCGATCAAGTAGTTCCCGTGGGATGAACGAAAAACATCCCAAAACTGCCCAAAATGAAAAAAATATTCCCTAAACTATCCCTAGATGGCGCTAGCGCAGTTTTCAATGAGTGCATTTAAAACATTCCCAAAACTGGCGATAGATGGCGCTGGCGCCGTTTTAAATCGCGCCACAGATCTCAATAAATGTACGATACGGTTAATTAAAACGTTGGATTTCAATATTGTATTGCATGTATTGTTTAAAATTTAGTTTAAGCTTTAATTTAGTTCTAAGTTTCAGTTTCTAATTTTCAGTTCTAGGTTTCGGTTTTTACTTGATGTAACTTGGTTTTTCGAATAACTAACGCAAGGCTTCCAGAGCTAATATATATATATATATAAAAAACATAATATCTTGCATGTTTCGTACAAATGATGTTCACTTACTTTTTTATATAATATTTTTTTAAAATAATGGAATATACAACTTTGAATCAAATAACTATTAAAGTTGGTATGTATTTGATGTACATTGTAAAATTATACATCAAATACAAATTGCTAAGTTATAATAAAGAAATATCAAGAAATCTAATAATATGCGAAATTCTTTTATGTTTTCTGTTTAAAAGGATTTTTACTTTTTTTTTAGTTTTAATATTAAGATATTGAATCTTTAGTTATTATTTTGATGTGTGATTGCTTTCTTCAAATATTTGATCAAAATTTATATTTTAATAAAATACGCAGTCTAAATAAATAAAAATATCGCCTTCGTTTTTTTATCAAGTCCCCTGAGATTTTCTTCTTCAGTCGAAATGAAAGTGGTTTCCTGTTTGCGAAACTAAATGGCTTTTCGTCTGAGATGAAATGATCACTGTGCCCTTAAAGTTTTAGCCCTTACTAGAGCCCTAAAAAGAAGCAATCTATGATAAAAATCAGTTCTATACTGTTTAAATTTAAAACACTAATTTTTAGTAAAATTGCAACTTTATTGTTTGAGCTAAAGTTTCTGGAATGTCCTTAAATCAAGGAGCTTTTAAAATTATGCTGCGATAAACCAAAATCTAAACAACGAGTCGTGGCAAAATGAATAATCTCTCTAATTGTGAAATTTTGATGTGCGCATTATGGTTTGAATGATCGTGCCAACGTATCACTATCTATCAAGGAAACAAGACTTCAGGTCAAACATTATCAGATCTCAAACGTTAATTTCTATATCGAATTAATAAGTAATATACTATTTCCTCACTATTTAATTGTAATTAAAAATCCTTTACGGATCAACAATAAATATCAATTAAACTTTTAGATTTGTTCAAAATGGCAAATAGTAACATTGGTTATGATAACTTCGAGAATTTTTTTTTTTTTTTTTTTTAAATATATCAAAGCTCTAATTCCAAACTGTCTCACACTATTTCCAAATATACCTGAAAACAAACCAGAGCTGCCACTTTTGGTTGGTAGATTGCGTTTGACAAGCCGACATTGACAGAAATCCGAACAGATCCGTAAAAGAATGGTGGTCGGAAACCCATCGGAATCGACTCAATCCCTCTCGACTGAAGAGATAAATATTCCACGAAGAACAACTCAACCACGATTCGGAGAAACCAAATCAGAAGGAAGAGCAAAGCGAATAGGTGGGCGGACAACTAATTAGCATCTCGAATAGAGTATCTTTCTATTTAAGATAGTAATGCTATAAGATGCAGGGGTGTTTAAAAGGAAGTTCTATAAATAGATTGAAAACCACATGCTCAGAACAGCCTAAGATATTTAAGATGTATACTGTACAATAGCAAATTAACTGTTTTAATAACAAATTAAAGTTCTTAAATTACTATTCTTATTAATTGTGCCTATCTCTTGTAAAGATTAGATGGGTGGCCCCCGTTACTCAGGTGGGAACGTATACGACTGTGGGCTGAAGGAGCCGGGTTCTATCCCTGGCAGTGATCGAGATATTTTTTCCCTTGGTTCTTTCTCCTCTAGACGTGTTCTAGGGTCACTCAACAATGCATAAAGTGGGTACCGGGTTTTTATCCCAAAGGAGAGCCTAGAACTAGCTACCGTACCTCTACTTAATCCAGTTGGACTTGGAACATCGGGAGCCTTCACCTCCATCTTCCCAAGGGCCAAATAGACCTTTAGTGGGACACCTTTATAACTTTAAAGATTAGGTGAAACTATGAAAGTTTTAAAACCATATTTCTACTAAGATAATCCGATTTTTTAATGGGCAGAAAATTAAAAAAAAAATGTTTTATAGTCTAAACTTACATAGATTCCCGTATTCTTTGCGGGTGCTATGCGTGAAAGCATGCGTAAAGTCTTACAGGGAAGTCTTAAACAAGGGCTAGAGTTCAATCACACGTTTTTATTAAAAGCAACTTACTGCACCACTGTAAAAAACATTTCTTAATGTCAAAAGAGTATCGCAGAAGTATAAGTAGACAACGTTTCTAGAATTTTTACAAGAACTGCAGTAGTACTGCATAAGGAAATTTTGTAAATGGTGTCGATTGATAGGTTCAATAACTGGAATTCAATATCTGGAGCAAGTGTCAAGTATTTTTATTGATTAATCGCGCTTCTGACGGGATCCCATAAACGGTAAAATAACATGCAAAACAGATAACACAAAAATATAATAAAAATATATTTAAAATTTGCAAAAATTAAAAAAAAAAAAGTTATGGTAAAAATCCCATACATTAAAAAAATAAATAGTTTCTTTACATTAATGTTTAAATATATAATAATATCGGAATGTGCTTAGATATCGAATGTGAACTAAAAACTAGTAATATGTTAAAAAAATAAAACTTTAACAAGTAATTTGAGAGCAGAGGTATTGTGGATCCGTACTGGAATCTCCTAATCATTAATCTAAATAAGACCGTTGCTTAGGATCCACTGGGGATATTGACAACATTACGTTGACCTCAGCTTAGCAGTTTAATATTCACTAGAAGTTACGTAGGCAATCATTATTTGTCCTTTCATTTCGACGCTACTGTATTTATTGCAATAACATTAAGCGCCTCAACAATGAGATTTTCTCTGTCTCCGTTACCACAGCAACAATGGCTGGACCCATTTATTGCAATAACATATGATAATTATGAAGCGTGTCAATTTCTATGGTTCGTTTTTCGAGCAAGGTGACCACTGCGAGATGTTTTCGTTTTGTTTTTTTCCTGTCTTTAATCCACCCACACATATATGGATCTGCAATAATGTAAAAAATGTAAAAGTTTTCCTTGTGCTGTGATCTATCTTTTGGTTCTCTCAAATAATAAAATTAAACATTAATGTATTATGTTGGTCTTCGGTGGTTTTGTGAACCATATTACTTTGTAATAATTTTATAATTAGAAAAAAGAAAACAGCTCACTGATCTTAGGATATCAAAATTTCCAAAATCGACTTCAAAATAAGAACTCAACTGCAGGAAATTTACATAATTAGAAAAAAAGGAAAAAGTCTAAATTTCCTATGTTTTTGACGAACGATGTAAATTTTCACCAATTACACCAAGCTTTAGTTCAATTCAATACAACTTAGAAATTTGACTTTTTTAATACAAAATTAATAAACTGAGTACAAGAATTACAAATTTTGAATTTGCGGATTCAAATTCCCATTTTCTTTTACAAATAGTCTCGTAGATATCCAAAGGAAGGCCAAAATGTCCAAATTTACTACATATTTTTTATCGAATTAGAAGAAAGCAATTTTTTTTTTAAATTTTAGCATAAAATAAATGTGATTGCTGTCGTTACACGTTGACGATATTTGTTTGTTATGGTATATAAAAAAGAGGTTTCAATAAATATCCGATTGACTTGTCAACAATTTGTTTTAGAACATTTGCACGAAGAAAAGAAATCGATTATCAAATTGGTATTTCCTAGATAGTTTCAAATAAAAACAAAAGTATCTTAAAGAAATATTCACCAAAAATACTTCAGAATTTTCTAACTGAGTAAATGTGGTTTAAGTTTGTACTGCCCGTCATTTATTTCTTAACTTATTTAATTGAGTCGTTAAGTCAAATATGTCTAAGGGCCATAACACAGGGGGGGGTTCTGATAAAAGAGAGGGGCGGTGCACCTTAACAATAACAAATAATATTTGTTTTATAAGTTCACAGATTCAATCTGTGTATGAAAATTTGCAATTCATTAATTATTGAAAATTAATTCATGTTATTATTTTTGATGCTTTTCAAATTCTGTTTTCCTAAAAATTGTGTGTCTCGTCGATGTCGGGCGTGTTCTGGCCTTGACAGACAATGATTGAATACACTGTTTACGTTTATGTAGATTGTTAACCATGACTACAACTACTTCAAAGACGGTTCTAAACGATCCACTGCACCAGCTCTCAAAGCAACACACAAGATGTCAATTTATGTTTATAAGTGCCAAATTAAATCGGCATTGTGCTTCAAACAACGAAACAATTTATGATTCGTTGCTGTTAAGACAATTGTAACTTACTATCAAATATTTTTGACAATCTTACCAGAATCTTCTGTACAAATTAAACACTCCTTTATTTTCTGTCCATATTTCATCTTTTTTTGCGAAAGACTTCTTCAGGACATAAATTGAGGAGAAGAAATTCTATTCTCCCTCCAGTAAATTCGTTATGAATACATTTGAATACAATGAATGTTGTAAAAATAACAATAAACACAAATAATGATTCATTAGATATCATCTATTACAATACTTTTGATTCATTAAACCAACCTTTAGATATCCTACATTACAAATAACTAGAATCATTTGCCCTAAATAACGTTTCATCTTTTACAATAATTAGATAATATTAAACAATTAGGATAATTAAAGTAATCTTTCTTCTCTGTTTTCCATATAATGTACAAAGTAAGTACAAGCAATTCTGTTGACCTTTATTTTATAGCGTCTTAAAAAAAATATACAAGAATGTTTTTTTGGAGATGTAAAACTATTCAAGATACTACAGCAACGTTTCGATATTCTTTGTGTAATTCTCTTAAGGTGGATACAGTGTGATTCGAATTAGTGATCTTCGATTAGCCTCTCATTAGTTATTCGCCATTTTAAGAATATTTGTATTTCGGCAAGTGATTTTAAACTTTTCACTATCAACACGTTAGTTTTGGTATCATCCAAGAAAAAAAAAATAACGCCCCCCCCCTCCCTAATTTAATATAGATTAAAGAACGAGAGCGGATATAAAAAAGTAGATGTATCTGTTTTGCGTTTTCATTACTGCAGGAATGAATCAGAAAAAAAAAAACATTCCTCGAAAATATTAAGTCATTTTTATATTTGCAATAAAACAATAATTAAGCGTAAAAAGGAAAAAATAATAATGATACAACCACAAGTTTTATGTGAGAAACTATCAGTATAAAACAGGAATTTAACGATGTCGTAATTATTGATTTGTTGGCTGCATTAACTTTTTCAGTAATTTTTAAGCAACAATAAAAATTCCGTGAAAAATTAATGCTCACTTTGAATTCATTGGCGCTTCTCCTTGGGACTTATTCCAAAAAAATTAAGAAATATTGACGATACTTTTTTAATTTTATAATTTCGTCTTACGAAGAAGACAACACCATTAGTGCAATTATCTGTTTAAGTTATCCAAAGAGCCTTTTCTTTAGATATTAGGATAATTATTTTTAACAATTCCATTTCTTAATATTAATTTTTAATTTCTAAGTTTTATTAAGTGAATATGTAATTTCGATCTATAGAGGTTAAATTGTTTCTCTTAGGACAAAACCAAAAGAAAAAAAATCAACAAACAAACAAACAAACAAATAAAACAACAACTCAGATTACTGTAACAACTCTCCGTTTAAGAAACAAGGGCGGGAAAGCGATTAGAAAACCAACCACAATGCTTCGCAACGTCTTCTGATAAGAAAATATCATTGATATTGCTTTAAATTCCTTATTATTATAAATGTGATTGTTGGGAATGCAAAATGCGCAATTGTTGCATTTAGTGGGATTGTTGAGATTGTTGTAGAGCTGTATTATAAATGTGATTGTTGCGAATGTAAAAAAAACGCTATTGTTGCGATTGTTGGGATTGTTGTGGTTATTGATAATTTAATGAGATTTTAAATGATATTTTAATGAGATTTTAACGATTCTAACCAACGTGACAGACAAAACGAGAAAATAACTCCGCTGATCTTATCAGAAGACTAAATTAATCCTGAGCAAACCTTGATTCAAAGGTAGTTTTCTACAAGCAGACTAGTTAAGGGAATTAAGTCAAGAGATCAGACCATGGTAAATTTAATCGCCATTCTGTCAATAAACAACTTCTAACAAGGCACTCGAAAAGGAAGCGACTGCAACTTGTAACGAGAACACTGTCAAATTAGCATTTAATACTTTAACAGAAGATAAGTAGAGAAGATTTATCTGTCTCGTTTAACAGGAATCGTTTGTCTTCCAGAAATCCAATTATACAATTGGTGTCTGTGTTGCTCTTGAATGGAGAGATTTCTGTCAAGGAATCGGAGCAAAGATCAAGACGCCACTGAACGACACATTCTGCTTCCAAAGAACAAAATTCGATGGAAACTAACAACAACATTTGGGTTCGACAGTTAGGAAAGAAATTACAATTTACCACATATGTCAAAATACACCATTTTAACATTGATAAATTACATCATTATTTAAATGGTATTGTTCCGTTGCTGACTACAACTTATTCTATGATTCCCGCTTCCTTGCTTGCGCGCTCTGTTATTCTTGCACAGAAGTATCTAATAAAATCCCTAAAAGATTATTCAATGACAGAAAAATATGACAGAAAAATGATAACGTATTTATATTCAAAATTTTTAAGGGAATTTGTTACCAAGTTCCGTATTTTAACGAAAAATGCAGTTATTTATTTTTAGAATCTTTAATTGAAACTCATTAACTCTGAATTAACTCCATTTAAATAATTAAAAATGTAATTATTTCAATTTTTAATAAAAACAGAAAACTATGATATGCCTTCAAGTATATAAGCCATATTTTTTCCACCAAAAATTTCATGGATACTTTCAGGTCCAGAGAAGATATATTTTGTACAGAACAGGCGACTTTCTTTTTCTTTATTTTAACATTCGCTAAGATCCAAAAATCTTAAAAGATTTATTTTCATTCCGTAAATACTACAAAATATCAAAACTCATTAAAATCCAATCATCAACAGTTGAATTATTGTAGAAATTTTTTCAACCATTTTTTTTTCAAAACGAAAAACAAAGGCAGAAGAGTGTACTTTTCAATTGATTAAATTTGAGAATTTTCGACTGTACTAGTACTTTTGTGTTCAAATTTTACCCGCTCTTCTAAACTGAACCTTGTTGTTATCCAACATATAATATGGTGCCAAAAATTTATGTTATCGCACCTAAGCATATAGCAAAATCCTACATTTTGTAGGACAACATACAAAGAACGGTTCTATTACGGACAGATTTTCAAAGATCTAAATTTCTAGATTCAAATTGTCTTGAGAAATTCGTAGTTTTCATTATTAAACCAATTTAAGAAAAATTTGAAAATATAGGATTTTGAAAGTAAAAGTAATTTCCTATTGCAAATACTTATATCCGAAGGCTGTAAATTTAATAATTTTTTTTTCTACATAATAACAGTGTTTTTGAGATGAATATAAACTAGTAATTCTTAAAAATTGCTTTATCTGCGTAATTTTTAAGATGAAGGTAATTAGCATTTTTTTTTTCAGATTGACGTAGATTTTATTATTATTAAAACATACAAATCTAATGTACAGATATTATTTGTATGCACATACACACATATAGAGGCATTTATATGTTTGCAGTTATAGCGAATTATTTACATATTTCTTTGACAATAAATATCTTAATGTCATATGACTGTCATAGAGTTTAACATAGTTCACAATAAATTAACCATCCACATTGATGTAAACATTTACAATTCTAGTTTCATGCTGTCTGATTTAAATTTCTAAAATTTTTATATATATCCAAATAAATCATTGAGAGTTCTCTCAACTATTAAAGCCTAGGGACATCCAAAGTTTCAACTGCATCTCAGGTAAGTTAAGAATAGATCTTTTTAACTCCTTGATTATTGAATCAGAACCTGACTCTAACAGCATTCACGAGTGACAGAAATATAGAAATCCGCGAATTATTGAAGCACGAACAATTCTGGAGGACGTTCTAAAAATAATTGATAAGGATTAACTTGTGTTACACAAATATAATGAATAAATCATTTTCACTAATCGAATTGCGTTTTGGAATCACAGAGCTAAAGCCTCTTCTGTGAAGTGGTCACTATTTCACGTTTAGAATTAAGCTTGTTAAGCTATTTCTGGACACGTTAAGATGACATATAAGAATATTAAATAAGCTTTATATGCTAAAATCGTGTAAATAGGGAACCATTAAAAATTCACAACCTTTGCCTGTTTTCCACTGTGTTATGTTTAACATTAAACCTGTTAAGTTATTTTCAAACACATTAAAATGACTTAAATATTAAACAAAAGCTATTTAGCTGTATGCTGAAAATACCTTGGGAATAACTGGAAAACTGTGCATGTTTAGAAACATTAAAAGTTCAAACATTTACTTGCTGCTTTCAGTATATGTTCATTTGTGCATCAAATGATGAGAAAAAAAATAAAAAGTGTTTATGTTTTGAAAAAATTATAAAGTAAAATGTTTTTTTATTAAACAAAACATGCGATGGTGATAAGAGCGATCAACTGTTGTCATAACCTCGCCAGCAGACAGTCCTTATGAGATTTCTTGTGGATCAATGCTAGACGGCTAACAGTGATACTGACGTATGCTTTCTTTCTATTAGGTTCCCCAATAATCTAAGTGATAATTAGAATTATGGGTTTCTTATTATGGGGATTAGCAGAAAGAAAGTATCCATCGAGTCTACCAGACATCTCATACGTAATGAGTAGAGTATTGTATTTTGTTAAACTACCTCACTATCTACCCTACGTTATATGTGAAAGAAAATAAGTCGTTTTTGAAATAAATAACTAAAAACGAAATAATAACTAATAAATAAATAAATAAATTTATAAATATTTATAAATAAAAATAAATAAATAAATAAATAAATAAATAAATAAATAAATAAATAAATAAATAATTAAATAAATAAAATCGAAAATAAAACTTTTGCTTCCAACAAATTATCAATGGAATTTTAGACACAGAAGTTATCATTTCGGAATCAGACTCAAAAAATAACACCCCGATCCTTTTTTAATTTAATATCCGCAGTTATCCAAATGCGCATTTATAAAGAGAAGTACATGTTAAGGAAGTTTAAGGAAAACTGTATACAACAAACTAACGCCATTTTGTACACGTAATCAAAGAAAAACTCAAATAGATAACAATTCTATATAATTACACATAAACAAAATTAAAAGATTGAGGTAATATTTAACTACATTAATTAATCATTTTTTTAAAAAAAAAAACAAGAAACAAAACAAATTATCAAAGAAATCTGAAAGAAAAAGGTTTCGTAAAAATAAATAATGTAGGTGGCGCCCTAAAAATTTGAGAGCTACTGGCTTAAGATTTTTCTAATTTACCTTTATTAACCAAAAAATTTAGGAGAGAAAACTGGAGCAGAAAGAACCGGCAATAAGCTACTTTCTCACGGGACTGATGTAGGAGTACGGTGTATGGCTAATGACACGAACTGAAGTTAATGAAACACATCTTTTTCATTTTCATACTCAGACGGCCTTCGCGAGTTAATATTGGTTTCTAGTCAATCGAAATTCAATAACAAAGTCTTGGTGTGTTTATCTTTTTATTATCCAGGAATTAAAACTAAAACAACAACAAAAAAAAAGATAATGAAAACCCTACTACGATAGACTGGAACCTAAATGGAAGATAGGGCGAATTAATGATCTTCAACACGACACTTTAATTATTATAATTACGGCCCAATGAATTACTGCTCATAAAGTGACGTCGGAACTACTTTCTGAGGCGAACATTAATACAATGTAACATTGCATAGGAGTTAGTAATTTGGATGAAATTTGAAATGTAACCCTATTTCTCAATTGTATTTATTTTTTACTTCTGACACGTTTTCGCTTAAAAGAGTTTAGCGGTACTTAGTTCGATTTATCCGTCTGTCTGAAACAACTCGACTACCATTAGACTTGCAACTTGCTATCATCAAAACTTATCGATTAATCCCAAATTTCATCCAGATTTGGTAAAAATTAACATTCTTTCTATACTACTTAACTTTTAATTTTAACTATAAATTCTATAAATTGAATTTTCATGTATTTATAATCATATATATTGCAATTCAAAACATTAGAATCTTTCCTAAATCAATTTACAAAAAGCTTAAAATAAAGTGCTAATTTGCATATTCCAAAACAAATTCTCCAATTTGTCCATATTTAAATTTAAGTCCAATTTATCAAATGAAATTTGCCGAAATAGAGGACCTCTCCCACACTATCTCTAATTACAATCAATTACAGTTGGATCAATAATATCGGATAATGTGTTTCCGCCAAAAATGGCCGCTGTTGAAAGGAATCTATTATAAAGTTTAAATGACAACTGAATATTGAGACTAGGGATGAATCAGTAGCAACCCATTTAATAATTGTATTCGAATGATTCTGCAACGGAATTGGCTCTAACATAGGCAAACGCAATGAAAATACAGCTACCAGTAGAGAGAATCAAAGTAATAATATATGCATATGTATATTTTCACAAATGTAAGTGTATTTTTATACAAAATGCAGTATTTTTACAGAATATGTTGTTGTCTAGTTTTTTTGATGCATTTTCCTGCACTAAAATCCATCTAGATGGTAAACAGAAGAAAAGTTTGACCTCAGAGATCTAGATAGCAAGTCGCCTGATTATTGCCAAGTTTTTTTTAAAACAAGCATCTTTAGAGATACTTGATTATTTAAATTTCAACTCTACATCAATAATATTGCAAGAGGCCGTACAAAAAGCACGACGAAAATGACGATAAAAAATCATGTCCTAAACAAACATATTGTGTATCTCTAAAGCCAGTGCTCAAAGATATAAAATCTTCGTATAGAGTTATCAAAGTATAGAGAGATTAGTTTGGTCTCTATACTAGAGAGGTAAACATACTTTAAATAAAATTTCATTTTAAATTATGTTAATACTTTTAATTTTTATATTACAACACACATGAAATAGATATTTAAGTTTTTTTTCTTTGTATTTTTATTTCTTACTGCAGACTGATTAAAAATCGTTCTGACACGTTAGACATTACATTGGCGTAAGACAACAATCTTCAGACGGGAAGAACTTAAACTGAAGACCTTAACAATTGCTTTCTTTCTATAAAGAAAAAAAAATTCAATAAATTGAATGAAATTATTAATAGTTCCCAAACAAGTGTAGGTGGCTTCTTTGTGTAGCGTTCAAAATTTTTGATTAACGAGTTCCATTTTGAACCGAAGTCTCAAATTTGAATCTCAAACAGCGCGGTCTCCAATTACCGTAGATTTAATTAAAAACGGAAGGGTTGTCTAAGAATACGGGCTCAAAGTGAAGGAGGAATGTTAATTTAGCAAAGGCTAATACAGAGAAGTATTAAACTCTTTTTCTTTTTTTTTGAGTTTCAGCAATTCTGCAATTCTGTTCCGAGACACTTAAATGTATCTTGAAAGTAGGATTTATCCGAAGTGAGATGATGCGATGGTCATCTTTTCATTCTTAAGTAGAGTTTCTTTGGAGACTCTGCTTTGAGAAAAGATTAATATCGGTTGGAGAACCGCAAACGAACGTTCTATCAATGCATCCATTTCTCCCCTTTCATCTATAGACAGCCTCAGCTTTTTGTGGACAATTGTTAAGATGGCTAGCAATAACAATAACACATGCTGCTGTTACAACATGTAACAATGAATTTTAATTATTAGTTTTCACTATCATCTAACAATGGCCCACATAAATAAGAGAAGGACTGTATTAATATTTCGATCGAGGCGCAGTGGTGCCTCAAAGGAAAATATACACAATCAAAACTCACCAATGAAAAATTAGTGAGAAAATTCATATGCCAGCAGTGCGCAGGCCTCAATGAATTTTTTTAAAGCGTAAAAATTCAAATTGCGTGAAACAGCTGCTCCAGCATGTCACTTGTAAATAATTCGATCTCACCCATTGTCATTATGTGTTAATATTTTTTACTACGAAATTTAAAAAAAAAAAAAAAACCCTCATCGAAACTTTGAAATTATAACTGAAAAACAATGTTTTAAAGAAGCTGTAGCAAATATTAAACTTAATACAGGACATGACTCACTTCCACAAAATGCAATTTTTAAGACTCTGCAGTAAATTCTTTGCAAAAAGTCAGGATCAATTATGGACTGCGATCATCTGTCCATCTCAAAAAAATCTGTATGGTTTTCTTTTTTACTGGAATGTAAAATACCAAATGGGTTAAATGCTCCCAAATGCTGAAGCTTAATTTATGAAAAAAATTATATTGAATATTGAAAACGTAAAGAAAAGAAGAATGAAGTACTGATAAGAAAATAGACAGAAATTATTAATCAAAATTGAATGATTTAGTTCTTACATTCACGAATCATCTTTTTTTTTTATGAAATTTAGCAAAGAGAAAGATTGTGTCAAAATCGTATCTTCGATTTAATTCTTAATTATTCAACAAAATTTCTGAATTATAATTAGGAAAATCATACGAAAATCAAGTTGTTCTCAAATTTTTCACAAGTAAACTTCTCTTTAGAATCAGCCAAAATGATGCTATCCTTCCTCTCGAATTATATCATCTACACAAATCTAAGTTTCTGTATCTTAGCTGCAAACTAATGTAAAAGATCTAGAAAAAAGAATTTCATACCATGAGTTCATTTTATGGCGTGTAAAGTAACTTAAAGTAACTTAAATATAAAAAGATAATGTATTCTTAATATTTAACCATGAAAAGATATAGGAACCAGAAACTGAACTACGAGCTGTTGGGTCGTGTCGCGATGTTGAAAATTATTGCAATGATAATAAAGTTCTACTAATTCTGCAATCTTTTTAATAACAATCAGCTTACCACAGAATAAAGTAAATATTCATCTAATAAAGTATATATTCCCTCAATAATTCCGCGCCCACAGTTTGAGAACGATTACAATAATACACAGTCCACTCATTTATACTATATAAATTAATGCTGCTTTGTTCAGTAAATCCATCATCCTTAATCAGATCCTGGCTACGCTGCTGCATCAAGATATATGATACTAATGAAAGATTCTAATGGAAATGAAAGAAATATTTTACTAATACATTTCCAATAGCGCGTAATTTGATGATTCCGAAGGAAATTAGTGGTGATTTTTCTTTTTTTTTAATTACTTTAAAAACGAAATTAGTCCTCAGTTGTTGATACCTAATCTCGATTCTGGGAAATTGTGTTTATTATCAGTGGAAAGCTACTGACGGTTCAATACAACCCTCTCTTTCCTGGGGCACATCGTGGCCTTAATCTAATGCCTGCACAATGCCCTTTATCTCGGATTTTTACTTCCAAATCCCATATATAGGATAATGTCATATGAATTAGCATTGCTTTCAATATGCTGACGAATTAGGCCTATTTTCTCAAAGAATAAAGCTTTTATTGAGGACTTTAAGACCACCACACATCTCAATTAAAAATAAAAATATATGTACAATTAAAATACAAGTACTTTCGAAACGTCCAACATTTCTTTGTCAACTTGACAAAGAAATGTTGGACATTTCTAAAGTACTTGTATTTTAATTGTACATATACTTTTATTTTTAATTGAGATGTGAGGTGGCCTTAAATTTCCCAATAATTCAATTTATACACGTTAATTACTTGAAATAAAGCTTTTAGTTAAAAGTAAGAAAAGGCCATGGATTATCTATTTTATCTTATTTCAATAAAGTTATCATAATAAATAGGGCTAAAACATAAGGATTAGAAATGAATTACGATACGGACTTACATTACAAAAATTCTTGAGTGCTTGAAAGGTACTAAGTTAAAAAAAAATAACTTGTTTAAAACAAGAATGTATTCATAGTCTTGATTTTTCAATTATTTCACTTTACTCCACGTTAATCTTCTTTTACACATCTTTCCAAACTTTTACGGATAAAATAATGGTAAATTACAATTTTTGCTATATGTATATACATAAAAAAAAATAGGAACCAGCTTTTAAACGTTGCCTTTTACAGTTTTTATGATTTGATCTATCGTAGCATATTGATATAAGTAAAAGTCATTTTTTAGTTTTTTTGAAAAGTTTACTATGCTTTATTTACTTCAGAATCCTTTGCTAAGCTTTTTTAATTATCAAAAAATTAGGTATTTAATTTTGTTCTTGCACCAAAATAAATCATTTGAGGTATTTTTATTACGATTTCTATTGACAGAATAAGTGTTTCTGAAGCAGGTACTCTTCTTGAATGGCTTAAAACCCCCACGACGCATAGTTTAGCTTGTTTGTTTGGCGTAGTTACAAGGGAGTCGGTGGAGAACCAGAGGTCAGTGACATTTCACTGACAAATAAATGGGGATTTGTCAAACCCACGCACTTACAACTTTTGTTCCCCCAAGTCTTTCTTGCCAAAAAAGAAAAAAAAATTAAAAACACCAATCTTAATCTCATTTACTATCTCACGCACAGAGACTGCATTGATTTCGATTTAATTAATAGCTTTCATTAACGTTAATAAGCAACGAAAAACGCAATCTTCTCGTTTTGAGTTTGTCTGAAAATGAAAATTTTATACCTTTATTTTTCTTTTTTTACTATGTTTATGATTGGTTCATTCTCCAGATGTATTATGCTTCTTGGAATTTTTGTTTACGTTTTGCAGAAATCAGATGCTTTATGCAAATGTATCGTTTTTTTTTATTTTCTGGGTGACTCGGAAAAACCCATTCAAAGTCTCGTTAAATTTCATTGGATCGGTTCACTGCGGAATAATGATTGCTCTGCTGATACTGCATCGGGAATAGAAGGTGCATTCTATGCTGCTGATCATAAAAGAAAAAAAAAAAAAAGATCTTCGAAAAACTGGTCGAATTGACAAACGAACGGATGGCAGTGGTGGAAGAGGAGATGCAGAAGAAGAGGATGAGGAAAGTGATAAAGATTTTCAGCCTCGGAGAGAGAGAAGAGGAGAGAAAGAGAGGATGAAGAGATCGTCTCGTATTGTTGGAACGGGTGTTTCAACGCCATGAAAGAGCAATGCGTTGGCGGGAGAGAAGGGAAAGATAATATACGAAAGAGTAGGAAAGGCTGATGCACTCGGAGAAGAGGAAAACGAAGAACAACTTTCTATATGATGGGAATAAACGAAAAAAAAAATTTAAAAAAAAATAAATAAATAAAGTCCAAACGTAATCATAAACAACGGATTGTTTTTTTCTCGTCGTTTTTGGCTAAAAAGAGGATCCGACAAAGAGCAAAATCGATCGCAATAAAAGCGAGGAAAACGAAAAAGAAAGCGAAGATGAGAGAATACGAAGGCGGAACAAAATGGTGGGTGTGTACCATTACGACTTGTCGCCGAAACGAGCCCCGTGATGTCGGTGAAATGCGCTGTTCATCGATAATGTCTCGGCTATTGATACACAAGAAATAACTAGACTACGGGAGAAAGAGAGGGGGATTTCTCATGGAAGGGGTGTGTGTTGGTGTGTGGGTGGGTGAGAAGGGTATAAGAAAAAGAAAAGAGGATTCTCACCCTCGAGTCGGTCGGTAGACGACGGTGAGAGGTCGTCTTGAGCCATGGCGTTGAGCCTCGCAGCGGCTATGGATGCATACAACGGAGAGTCACGGCGAGGATACGGCCGCTACCAGTTGTACGGCGAGGGGAAGCAACAATCGGCGGCGACGCTTCAGAGAAGTCGGCGTCTAGCGTTTCAGCTAACAAGAGAGCAGGGAATCTCTGGCAAGTATTTAACCCTTTTCTATTGGCTCGGTGATAGCTTTTGATGTCGTCGGAGTACGACACAGGTCCTGTAAGGTTGAGGCAACCACTCGGCACCACCTCAACCGCCACACCGCTGTTCCTCGAGTGAGTCGCTCTCTACCGATCAATGGAGAGCCGCGGTGATGCATTGGAAGAGCGCCGGTCTGCATACGTGTGAGTCGCCCATCCAGGAGAAAGCGCTCGATAGCCTGGCAGGCTTGCCTGTGTGACACTCGCCGCTAGGAAAACGTCCGAGGCTGCAGCGGATGAAATTCCTGGTTAACCAACACGCATCATCTCAACATCCAACGTAATACGCTCCGTCTACTATTTATTCTTGCTGTTAACTGTAAATATTCTTCCTTGTTCGCAATGAAACGGAAGTGCTGGATTTGAACGGAAATCATACACGGCATAACAAGATTAAAATTATTACTAATATTATTTTGATACGTACAGGTTCAATAACGCGCTTATCCAATGTTTTCCTAAGGAAAATTGTGTCGCCTTCACGTGTTAATTTCTCAACGGAAACCCACATGGAAAAAGTTAAAAAATAATAGATCACCTCTCGTCTATCTTCAGAATTTCCTTTTATTTGCTACAGCAATTACAGCCAATAAAAGATTCGAAGACATTGGTAAATAAAACATAAGATTAGGAATAAAAAAATAGAATTAAAAAAAATAAAATCAAACAATGCCGTTTATTTAGGATTTGGAGGAAATTGAGAATCTTGAGGAAAAAAAGATTTTGATGCTTCATTGAAACAACTTCATAAGACTTTCACCGGTACAAGAAATGAAAAGCTAATGTGTAAGTCGTCTCCGTCCGTCGGTCTAAATGTTGTAACGATGAAAGTCTCAATGGATTTTTGATAAAACTTTTGATAAATTGAAGGCCTTTAACATAAGGTTTGTGTAGATCACTAACAAGATAAAAGTGTGGCCTAAACCAGCAGGATACACGTTACAAAAAATTATGTATTATTAACTTGATTCTTTCTATTCCCTGGTTAGTTCCGGATATTTTTGAATAAGACTTATACTAAATATCTTGTTATCCTCATTTTATATTGTTTCTCTCGCATATTTTAAAATTAGTCTAATTAAATTTTTTAATTAGACTTAATTGAAAAGTTTAATTAAGTCTAATTGAAAACTTAATTAGAAGTAAAAATAAAATTTGTTTAATCTAGTTAAACAATAAAAAATAAAATACGAATTTTATTAGTAAATTTAAGAACGTCGAAAGAGTAAAAATATCTTTTAAAGACTAGTAAATTAATTATCATAGGAATAACAAGGAAAAAAAAGCCATAAAAAATTTATGTAAAATATCAGAACTCAAAGACAAAAATAAAAAGCAAATAAAAAAGATGCAGAGAGCGAGGCGGACTGAATTGAGAGAACGAAATATTATAATTTATGCAAATTTTTTGTTATGATAAAATTCCTAGGAAAGTGGCTTATCAAAGCACTCAGTCTGTATGTGTGTGATCCCCCGTAATAACTTTTGAACCTTGAATGGATCTTCCTTAAACTTCACTTGCACATTTAAGGACACAAGACGAATCTTTCTTTGATCGTTGTTGAAATTTGCATCTCTGTGATCTTATTGAGGTAGATATGCAAAAATTTCCATGGAAAAACATTAGAAATGGATAATAATCCATTATTTAATCATTTTCTTTGATACGATTTAAATTATCCGGATTTAAACAACTTAAGTAATGAGGATTTTTTTCCAGAAAACAGAAAAACCTACTGATTATACAATAAAGATATAACATAAAAATTATATGTAGTAAAGAATTTAAAAGTAATTATAAACTTTTTGTTTCTGTTGTTTTCGTGACATTAAAAAAGAAAAAAGAAAATATTAAGAACAACAATTTAAGGAAAGTAGCATTTCAGTTCTATTAAGAACTTTTTTGTTTATTTTGAAATAAGCCTGAAGATATGTATTTATATTTACCTACTAATACAGTCTAACATTTCTAATTCTGTTAGATTGGTGGTAAATAAGATATTATTAACTTAAATCAAAATCGTTATCTGTAATTTTACAAGACAGTTATCGTAGTGGAATGAATGTCTGATGCTTACAATATTTCGGATGTATTCCTCCAGCCTTTCTCAAACTGCAACGTGTTTGTTAGGAGAGGTTAGTGTTCCTCGTTCAAATCACAGCGAACCAACTCAATTAGCAATTAACACTTGCGGAGGCGCCTTATAATTAATTTTAAAGCAGATTGAAAATTCATTCAAAACATCTCAAATGAAACTACGAGATAACCGTATTCTAAAACTTCATTTTGCTAGCAAAATGGACGCCGATGAGAGTTATAATTTTTCTTAAATTAATTGTCAATAAAACCGTACATCTTACAAATTCATCTAAGAATTACAACTAAACTGTAACCTGATAAAGCAATATTTTCGGATTTTTGTAGACCATTATTAAGTGAACAACAATAACACTGACGCATGCTTTCTTCCTATTAGGTAACAGTGAATGACGTTCACTTAAATTTGCTGTTCGCGAAGGTCTTAGGCGGTGGCCTAGAGCCTTGGATGATATGCCTGAATGTGGATTCGAATCCAGGGACCGGTATGGATGTTTTCTTTCTTTCCGGTTTATCTGCTTCTTCTTTTCTTTCTCTCCTTCCTGCTGCCTATGGACATTTGAATGTGATTTCTAGAGTTCGTGCAATAGGCCTAAGGGAAGTAAACCACTAGTGAGATGTACCCATAGTCCTGTAAATAATAAGCATTAATGTTAGTGTTATCCATATAACAATGGTCTACAAAATCTGATAGGGGAATCGAATATTGAATATTCTCTCCTAAACAGACGATTACAAACAGATATTAGATCAACAAAGTCTGGAATCACTTCTGGAAGTAAGGAATTCGTTTGTTAAAGGAAATATCTCATTAGAAAACTAAACTGTCGGAATATATCTTTGAAGTTCTTATTGTTTCTTGAAATTAAGGTTCCCACACTTTTCTTGAGGAAGAAGTGAAGTCATTACAGTGTGCTGTGATAGTTTTGATGGTCTCTTTGGCACTGAGATTCACCTTTTTAAGGCCCCTTATTCGATTATGAGCCCCACTTTAAAGGGGAACATGAATACTTTTATAAGGGCATCAAACATTTATGCTGCAACGGGATAATCGCTACTGTGATGTTAAATAAAATGACTTAGGGAAGCCGTGGACGCAATTTCCCATGAAGAGGAATAATTTGCGTCGTTCCACTCGTGCTATAGATTCAGAAAATGCATAAGTTTTTCGTTTTGATTCACTTTTTGTTTTCTTGTTTTAGCTGTAACAGGCATTGCCATTTTAGCTTTGGGGATTAATGCATGTCCCGCAGGCCTACAACATTGAAAATTTAATCTCTTTTTCGTGGAGAGATGGGCATAATCTAATAAAAAAATGTTTATAGATCTCTGTATCTCTATCAGGGGTACAGGAAAGGATCGTTAGGACACGCGGAAAAAAAAGTTGTTAATGACAGACAGACATAAATTTAAGAAAAAAAGAAAAAAATTAAAAACAAACAAACAAACAAGCAAAAAAGAACAAATAGGAAATTTCTGAATGAATTTGAAGCCTGCTTTCTTAAAAATACACTCGTGTGAAAAAAAAAGTAGTTGAGAAACATTGCTCTAAAGTCAATCAACAAAAAGCATTTTCAGTAAATTAGTTCAGCAGACCATTGTAAGAAGCCAGTTAACGGTTTTTAGAATAAACATTCTCAAGTCGTCCACGCGTCCGAAATTTGGTAGGTCCTTTAAAAACATACTATAAATCAAATTAATACAAGCATTGCTAGACCACGTGACTAGTTTCGATTTTCCTTCCGGCATCCTTCGTCTTTCTCGTTCGACAAAGGGTGTCGGAAGGGCACCCGAAACTAGTCATGTGTAAATGCTTGTATTAATTTATAGTGTGTTTTTAAAGGTCTTTTACTATATTTGAAACTTATTTGTTTATATTTCTTGGGAATGGTACTTCAAAGATTTGCATACAACGTTGTGCATACGTTAGATTCTATTCTTCGATATAAACAAAGAAATTGTTTCTGCTGTTGTATTACACGAAGGGTTTCTACCTGGTGGTGCCCAACGAGTTTGCTGAAAAAATTCTATGATACGGCTTTTATATTATTTTTATTTTAATCAGACAATGAGAATCGTGCTTTTTTGTTTTAGGGTTGGATGGTTTCCGAAAATAATATTGCTGAAAGGATTTTTCGAGTCAAAAAAAGTTGGGAACCGATCAATTTGATCAACTTTCCTCAGGTAATGATTCGCGAGCCACTGAGGGGAAGGGGGATAAAAATATAATGAAAAAAGACAGGAAAATTACTGAAATCATTGTGATAATGAATAATAATATATAAAATTTGCTATTGCAATGGTATAATATAAAGAAATCTTATTGCTGCCGCACTCTTACCTAACTAGCAAGACATAACATAATGATTTAGCTATTGGATAATGAAAATGAACTTAATAAGAATTCCAACTGAGAAAAACAGCCAATTTCCCATGAACACTGTTATTTGTTGCAATAATCACTGAAATAATTTTGATTGACCTAAAAAATCTCAGTCGTCCCTTCGTCCATCTCATTAGACCAGGCTGCGATCATGGATGCAAGGAATTAAGGCAGTGATGGTAATTGTGGACAAAATGATGAGTCATGGGTTGAATCCCGATTAGTAAATTAGTCTTAGTTACTTTTAATTCAATATATTAGCCTCGTTTGAACATGATCGTACATCATCCAATGAACTGCAATGTAATCAGACAACGAGAAACACGCATTTCTGAATTGCACGCAGAGGGCGCCAAAAGCCTTGGCTCAAGAAATGAATTCCATACAATAATAATGGATAACACAAAAGACCAAGAAAGGAGAGGCTCTCCAAAAAAGCTCTGCGTCTTTGTCGGGTCACGAAAGAATCGTCTTTTCGTGAAGATGAAAGATGATGAAGTTTTTGCAAATATGGTAAATCGGTCTTAGTTTGATACAAACAGTTACAAAAAGTGCATCCGCCCGAATCGAAAGAGTCTATATTTTTCAATCATAATTCTATGAAAGAGAAATGGTAATTAAGTATCATATTAAGAGCATTTCCCATTTAGAAGTCACGGGAAAAAATGCTGCAGTGGTTTTATTTTTATGGTTCGACGGTTAGAAGTTTGCAAAAGGGCAAAACTCCGAACGGCGGTCCCAAATTATGAAAACCTTTTTAATGACAAATAACAGTATGACTGTGAAGGATAACATATAGCCAGAGTTATTACATATCAAATCATATAATTTTCGCTCAACTTATTTAAGTATTGTCCGAATATGTGCGACTTATGACTAAAGCGTTATTACTCTTGGTGCTTGCGATCTACCAGCCTTGGCACAGGCCTCCCCCACATCAAATTCCGGGTTCAGGTACCAAATGAAATACAGGGCCTTTCCCCACCCCCTTCCCCATGTTATGAAAAAAATCATAAATTCTTAGCCAAAAATTTCGCGAAAATACCACACGATTTCATACTTCTACAGCAGGGGTAGGCAGGTGCTGTGGGACCAACTGTCCCCCCCCCCTTTTGTGGGGGCCCTGCATGGCACATTTAAAGTGATTTTTAAGCAACAAATAACAATGTTTCATTAATAACAACGTTGGGATCGCGTTCGGAGGTTTTCATAATTTGGGACCGCCGTTCGGAGTTTTGCCTGCAAAAGAAAATAAAGGATGCGCGAATAAAATAAAAAAATTGAGAACCGCTGATATAAAGTAATGTGAAATTTGTAAAAACTTTCAAACAAACTTGAAGATCATTCTAATGGTGAAAGTAAATAAATTTCGTCATTTACCGCTTTGAATTTTATCCTATCGTATATACTATTGGGGTCGACTATTGCATGGATACTACTTTTGACATTAGAATCCAAAATGCCATATCAAATGATCTCTTAATGAATAAAAACACTACGAATTACAATAACAATATAATGTTAATGAACTTTAGCTTAGGCCTAACTGCGTTCCTACCCGTGACATCTGTGAATGGCAAGCAGACGAAGCGTTATGTTACTTGGCATCACATAAATTACAGTGCTTGTTCGATAATGAACTTTACGAAATCGCAAATGTTGATCTGATATCTATTAGGAACCAGAGTCAACTTTTACACGAGATACATGGAGAATTCCAGATTTTTTGGCCAAAAAGTAGGGTCGATACGGTAATATTACTGTTACCAATCGTAAATCCGCAATATATTTAATAAATAAGCTATCATGTAATGTAATGTAAAGTGGTGAGTGTGGGTGGCAGAGAAGCCGAGCATCGCGACCGTTGGTTTATTAATAAGCTATCATGTACCAGTATGTACTGTAATATATATGTAGAAATCCTTCCACGTCAGGTCTTTATTACTTTAGTGAGGACGAAGGCACATTCCAAAGTTTCTGAGTAACTAACAATCTCTTGATACAACTCTGTAAATATTCGCTCAAGTTTAATCCAATGTATCCTTCAGTGTAATTTAACCGTCCGGTTTTATCGGAAAGGATTCAAATCCCGAATAAGGCACAAAAATGTTTTATTTACTGGATCTTTCACCTAGTCTGAAATAAAGAATTTTTTTTTTCTTTTCGGATTTTTCTATTTTGGGTTGTGTAGAAATAGATCTATCAAAGCTGGAGTAATCTAGGCTTTATGATTAACTTGGGATAATCTTAAGAAATTATCTTTTGTGGAAGGCTTTGCGATGAACAGGATGCGATGAACAAGAACGAAGAAGTTTGCCATCAAAAATGATTCGTTTTTAGTGTTTTAAAATTTAATCTTAGAATGCCAGCAATCAACTTGATAACACTATTAGCAATAAAAGCATTGACTAACGAGCAGTGCTGTGAAGTTATTATTAGAAAAACCTAAAATCGTTGTTATGACGAAGAACGGAATTGTTAAGAGCAGATGAAGCAAAGCATCTCATCGGCGCGATCCGGCTGTTTTCTCACGGTACATTTCCCTTTGGTATTGTAAAACATGGAACAGAATATTCCAATTAATGTATTTAAAGGAAAATGGGGCGTGTATGTTTAATCTACCAATAAACATAGCACTAATACTGAGTTAAGCATCTCTGCGGTACATCACAACACTACTGAGATGTTTTCTTGCTTTTCTTTTTTTTTATTTATTTAAGACGTTTTCAGCGTCATTGTTTGCAGATGACCAAGTCCTAATTGCAAAAGATAAAGAGGATATTGGTTATATGTTTCGGAAACTGGTTGATGAGTAGGAACACTGGGGTCTAAAAATTAATATGGAAAAAACAGAGCATTTGACCACAGATCTTTTTACTATAGAAATTGAAAATATAAATATAAAAATTTACACAAAATTCGACAAAGAACAAAAGAGATTGACAAAAGAACTGAAGGGGACAGAAGAACCATTTCAGAACTTAATTTTTCTGGCTTAACTCTAACTCAATATCCTTCCAAGAACGAGAATTATTATTAAAAAAAATTATTAATTATTTTTAAAATTATTTGTAATACATTGGTTCAGAGTATTTTAATATATGGTGCAGAAGCATGGACTATAAATATTTGTCACCAAGACAGACTTTATCTACCGAAATGGAGTTTTGGAGGAGATCAGCAAGGGAATCTCAAAGAGAAAAGATTCGTAATGTGATTATTCGAGAAATTATGGGATTAAAACAGACCAATGAAGTAAAACGACTATGGATTTCCGCCATGTGATGAGAATGACTCCCTAATATAGTTATGAAGTGGGATTCAAGGGACAGATGGAAAAGAGGCAGACCAAAACAAAAATCGCTAGACCAAATAAATAAGGCGATACCTCACATACCTTAGTTTAACTAATGCAACGGCCCTGGTCACAAAGCAATGGAAGGATGTTTTGGATAAAATCTCGGTTGAGGATACCCACTAATAAGTGGAATAATCTTGAGATGATGATGATTTAAAACGTCTTGGAAAGCAGAGTCATGCA
>JAFIDM010000003.1:43351404-43393800 GCA_023159025.1 Thereuonema tuberculata
TTATAAGCCTGACTTTCCTACTCCAGAAATGGCACTTCTACATAAATCCCCGCAGGAGACTGTCTACTTGAATTTTAGCTTCTTCAATGATGGTGTTTGATCCAGTATTCAATACATCGACCTGCCGTATTCAATACAGACAGAATTCTGGTGCAATGGTAAATAGGCTTTAAAATTCCATCGCTGTCAAATGGGCTGCAGGTGTTTTCTTTCTCTGCATTCCTCTTCTGCGCATTTGCTACCTGCAAATCCTTTATATGATTTGTCTCGTTCACCCAATCAAGTGTCTCTTGAACTCCCGTTCTTTCTCAATGAAGCTAATTTTTCCACCGAACTATCAATGCACTCACAAATGGGGAAGGTTTTTTTTCCCTTTCCTCTCGATAAGCGCATATTTGAAAAAACAGGGATGAGCAGAAATGGGAAAGAAAAAACATAAATGGGCTTTTTACTGAGTAAAAGGGAACTCTGCATGTTTCAGATACAGAAAAAGTATCTTTATTGGCAACTTGGTTTGGACTCAACCTGCGAACAGTATTTACAACAATATTTTATTTGCAAATTATGATAAAGAAATTCTTAGTTAATTTAAAATGTCCAAACTAATTAAAAATTTCAAACTTTAGGAAGTTTTTCCTTGGGAATTTTCCTTTTTTGGGACAAAAATTCCGATTAGGGGGAAAAAAACATTAAAAATGAATTATATTCATTTCCGTGCTTTTTGATTCAATTACAATTAAAATAAAATTTTCTTGCAAAAAATATTTTTTTGATAATTAATTAAAAAAAATTGAGAATTTCAAAATAAGTTTTTATATTTGTAATTTAATATAAAAAAGAATATTAGCGAGGTTTTCCAAGAAAGGAAAATTATTTAAGGTATGGCTAATTTTTTTTTCTGGAATTTATTGTTTTGGATTTGAATGTTATAAACGGTATAAATGATTTCAATTTATAATCAGCCGAGTTACATAGGGTTTCCAAAATATCGTTTGGTATTAAGACTGACTTGCTCTAAAATAGAATGTGTAAACACAATTTTACATTTATTAATTAAAGGCTTTGAATTTCACGTTTCTAATTATACTTTTCATTATTGCAATATTCCAAAATTTAATGCGGTTTTAAAATAGGTAAATCCTATAGAACTGAACGTCTTGGCAGAGGTTCAATTTCTAAGTTAAATGTGCTCTTGTCCTGTTAAATATGGAGAACTAGTTGAGAACAACACTGTTGTCCTGTGGGCAATTAAAGCATATTGCCAAGCATTAAGTCAATATGTGAGCAGGAATTGCTACCATTCGAATGCGCGATCAATATATTTGCCCAGATACAAAAGACCGATATTTCACTTGGAAAACCACGGCTTCATCGAGAAGAAACTGCCAAAATCGAAAACTTTCCGAGACCTGGTTCCAGACACCAATAATCCACACGGTGTCAAAAGAGGTTTTCGGCAGACATAGAAGAAACATTGAACAGGACCATTTTGAAGACAGATCTTAAAAGAAAAAAAAAATAACTAACCCAAATATTCGTTTAACATACACATAGTCGACAACAAGCAATATTAGTCTAATCATATAATATCTATCTATATAAATAGATCTTTCTTTAGATATATTTGTCCATACAATATAAATATATGGTACTTAATTACATTAAGAATCTGACTGAATTTATAACGCCAGATTTAAGAATAGAGATATGTGTATTATTTCTACTAGGTTCTATTACACATATTTGTTTAATTAGCAAATGTATTTTTATAAACCAATTTCTTATACTCCAATTTAAAATGAAAACTGAGATTTAATTTACTAGTTGAAGGATAAAGTATAAAGCTCGTGTCCTAGTTCGAGAGTAGGCAGCAAATGAGGTAAGGCTCCCGCAACGCCCAGCCTAATGTGACCAAGTTCGGCTTACGTCCGCCTTTACCCTTTTGTACCCTTTTGTTTTCGAAGACAAATAAGCAGAAAATAAGTCACTTATCTCCGTCGAGGATTGAATCAGACTCCTCCAATCCGAAGACATGGGTTTACCTCCTCAGCTACCGGGTCTGATATGTTTACTGACTTCAAAACATAACAGAATTAAAACAAAACAAATCTAGAACTGAAAGAGATTTTGAATAGATCCCAACAGTGCACAAATGAGAAAAGGAACCATTCAAGAAATGTCAATATGTCGAAAAATCTCGTTATCCATGTTCCCTGAGATTTGGTAATACATAATTAAATTAAAAATATTGATCGACTACAAATAATTTCGCATTCAAAATAAGAAAGCTAGGTATTTTGAATTAACGGCGTATTGTATTATTCTACAAGTTGAGAAATCGGAAATCATCAATAATAATCTTGAACAGAGTGATAAAGAGTGATTACTTCAGTAGACTCGAGATACTGTAATTCGATCGTGTTCATGGCTGACGCAGAAATTAAGGATAAAAGCCTCTCTGACTTGTCAAAGCTGTCAAAAAGGAAGAGAGATATTTCACTGCTTCTGAATCAGTGTAATGAGCATTTCTTACTATTCTCATACTTATAGTTTTTCTCCTTGGACTATTTCTGTGACAAATTTTAGCCGCCGCAAAGCTATATTTTCTTGTAGGTTCCCAATTTTTAAATGCAAAGAAATTTCGCCCTCCTCAGAGCTGCACAACTGGCAACTGCGTCGGTTACGACGGCGTCGCCAAGCAGTCATTCGTCCGCACTTTATTCCCTCCCTTATCGCTCCTAAAGGTGAAAAATCGAGTAGGCGCTTTGTACGAATCTTTGCGGGGGTCTCCAACCTCAGCTTTTCATGTCACAACTTCCTCTCCATATCGGTTGGAAATTAGTGGAGGGGAACAAAAGACTTTGTAAGCAATCAGACTGAGGTTAGAGATTGCAAAGAAACTATGGTAGCAAATGGATGTCAGCGATTTAGATAAAGACAACTCGAAATCAAATACCTATTTTGGATCTGTCTATAATAATAATAATAATAACTACACTACTATTATCATTATTACTATTACTAATAATAAAAAATCAACAACAACAATAATACTAATAATAAATTAGGATAATAAAGCATTAATTCTTTACAGATGTTTTCTCATATCTGCTTCAATAAAACTGATGGTGAAAATTGTGATGCTAGTGCACACAATACTGGGGTCCCTCCATGAACAAAAAAAGAAAGAATACATTCCTGATAAAAAAAACAACAAACAGGACCAGCTATGGATTTGGTCGCAAATGAATTAATTCAGATTCACTAAGAGGAAAAGTACATTCATTTCATAAATAATGTCAATGTCAAAAGAATACCCAGGAACTCTGAATAGGGGAGGAAGGTTATGAATATTTTTTTTGGGGGGAGATCAATCAAATCATTCAGCTAAAAAGAAGTACTAGTATACAGCCAAAAAAAAAAAAAAAACCATTATCCCCCCCCCCCTCCTTCTTCCTTCCTTTATCTCAATGGAATGTTTTAATATTAATCCCACATTAATTCTCAGTGATCACTGTGAGTGGTCTTAATTGATGATTAAAAAGTAAACCCTATTACTACGTCAATTTGTCAATGGTAAGGCCTCAAGTGTTAAACCAATCAATAAATAAATGTCCTTTATAATGCATCTTTATAATCTATTGAATAAACTAGTTGTGTCTGAAGATGTATTTTACACAGAAAACTGCACCACAGAAACTAATTGATTGGGAATTTATTCCTATATTATTTTAGTTCAAATGAAATGCTTTCAAATTTAAAATAAAACAATTCCTTGAAATTAATAGAAATTCGAAGCGGGCCTGAATCTAACAACTCTCCAGCTAATACTTAAAATTTCTTTGATATCTTCATGTCCAGAAATTTACTGTTGCCTCAAATACCGTTGAAAGAGAAAAAAGAGAAAATTACTTTGTTTCTTCAAGCCTATCGATTATTAATTTCATAGATTATTTCAAGAACGTAAATTGGAAGCTGTCATTTTATGTTATTATATGATATTATGTTTATAACAAAAAAAGATGATGAATAGAGATTTTGTTTGAGATTTCTGTATCAAGTACAAATTGTTAAAAAAAAAGTTAGGGAGTTTCATTCGTGTATTTTTAATTTTATAGTAAGTTTTTAAATATCTGATAAATATAAAATACATTTTTTCTTTGCCTTTCTGCAGTTACATTACATCTTAGGTTTTATAACTTGTGCTATTTAAACAAGTTTTGAGAAAAGCAGCTTTGTAAGATTAGAACCATTGCTTTAGATGATCTGGATGCACTTCAGAATCCGAAGTTAGACTGCAGTTATTGTAGACAGTGTTAGATTTGATTCTTTGATGGTTATAAGGACACTGATTTATGTTTTTTTCTTTAAGATCAGGGTTTCTCAACCTTTTTTTTTTTACCCATGGACCACTTTTCCCTTTCTTTTTTTTTTTTTGGTGGACCCCCTCACAGCTAAAAAGTAAAGGGATTATATTAATAATCAACGAAATAGTAAATGATTATGCTTTATTTTGAATGAAAACTAATTTAATGGAAATAAATTATTCTACAGTGGTAAATAATACATATTCTACACACTGGTAAATGGTTTAAAATAAACCATTTTAAAACAGTGTGATTCAATGAGATCCCTGTAGACCCCGAAGAATATTACATGGACCTCCAGGGTCCCCCCATGTGGACCCCGGTTGAGAACTCCTGTTTTAGATCAATGTAACATTGAATTACAGTAGCGTTATTATTATTTTGTTGTGGTGATTACTCTACAGAAATCTGAGGTAAACTGTAACAAACAATAAATTTGTAGAGAAGAATTTAGATACGTCAACGTACCAAGTTAAGCCTATTTTTTCTGGACAATATTGATTGAACATCGTGACAGTTGAACTTGAACAAAGTGCATTTTACCAAAATAAACATAAGATACACGAGCTTTTGTTTTCTAAAAGGAAGTCACTCGAACCCCACTGCTCTGAAATCGATAGCAGTGGCTGAATACTGTAGCCCCCACGAACGAATCATTCAACACAATTTCCACAACTTTATTGCTTATTTGAAAACGTGACGAGTTTCTGCGAAGATATTCTGCGCAAAGGATTCGAGAAAAAGCTTTCAATGTTTCGTGAATAAAAACTACAACAGTCGTTCTGCGATTCTAAAGGCAGGGTGTGAAATCGGTCAAGGAATACAAAATGAAGAGTGCAGAGAATCAATGGAGGTTGTAGCACATTGATTCCAGTCCTATTGCAATTGAAAATCAAAAATTACTTTCCAAATATTAAGTGATTCCTTGATGTTCTAGTCAACATTCAACAGAAATTAGAAATGAGAAATTAAAGGCAGATACATAAGGATACCTATGATACATAAGGACATTGTGCCTTTTACAAACTATGGTATATAATTTATCCCATGTTAGAAATACAGTGTTCTTAATGAGGAATTACGGAAAATTCCTCACAAGACTTACTGATAGCGTATTAATGTTTCTTATTTACGTTTCAAAGTAACAAAGAGGAGGTGGTATAATTAACATGAAGACCAGCCACTGTTGGTGTCGGAAGAGAAATATTACGATTCCATTTGGTAAAGAAGATACGGTGCGAGGTTAACGACGTGAAACATCAGTGGTAACTGGTAACGTAGATATGAATTAATGAATTCTTGTTTTAAATCCGTTTTTCTGGATTGGATAAAAACGATGGAGTCTTTCGATGGAGGATCTACAATAGCCAAGGACTAGAGATTTATATGTAGGTGGACCTCCTATTCTGCCGAACATTCGCAGAATCATGATTATAAGAGCTTCACCATAAGAGCATATATCGTGATGGTTTTCCTTAGTTTCATGGTTTTCAAGAAAATTGCTGCTCGGTTCGCCTTTTTAGTCATAAGAAACATTCGTACATCAAGTTCTGTACATACGCCTATTCAGTAGCACGATCATCTCTGCAACATCATTTTCAATCTTGTTGAAAATAAGTTTTACCATTATTATCTTTTTTTTCTTAATTAAAATAAGTGTGTAAATGCACAAAGAAAGACAAAAAAAAACAGATCCCTAAGCTAATGTACCAAGTGCTAATGCTTTAGTGAAATACTTTTTTTTGGCCAATGCAGGAGCGGGAAGTCTTAATGGTAATTTCAATAACGTGCATTATTGTGCGTGACATGCAATGGAGTAGAAGGAAATAAGAGAAAGATCAATACTTTAATTAAGCCATACTTTATCTGAAAACTGAAAGACATAATTCCGATCCACATTTTGAGTTAGTTAATTATTAATTTATTTGGTTTATTAAATCACTTCCACCTAATGGCCCCGAACAATGTCAGCTGACGGAATTCGTGGCTGGAATGCCGCCGCCACTGAGTTTATGTTCGTTGCATAGACTTGGATAATGGAAAGAACACAATATCCAAGGACAGTGAGAAGCAAACACACAAAACAAACGAGCTTTCGGAAAGACTACATTTGCTGACAAAAGAACTGGTTTGAAAATCTTGAATATTCATTAAGTTTTCAATGCTTCCTCGGTCGGTGAAATCGCAATTTCCGAACTTTGTTGTCTCAAATATTTACAAAGTTTCGTAATTTACGAAGTACGAAACAGCAAACACAACTAAGAAAATAAAGCGATTAAGGATTAGAGAAATGTATGTATTTCGAGATAGAGGAAGGGAGGCGGGGTACCGTTTGTCCTGGGCCCCATAAATGACTTTTTTGTTTTACTGATTTGTTCATATACTTTTGGAATAGGATGTGAATAAGGCTTCACAATTCTGAATGATCCGATTCGGTCCTAACTCATCTCTCATGTATATTTATATTTAAACTGAGGTATTTACACCTGTAATTTCGCCTAATTTTCGGTAAATCTTTACATTCATTTAACGATAATGAAAGATAAATATTTATACATAATTTACTTTATAAATGTTACGTTTATTTATATATATGCACTTATATACATATATTTATTTATTTTTCACTTTCTTCATTTGCTGCTCTTTAAAAAATAGTAGTTTGATAACAGACTAAATAACAATGCAGTTATAATAATAAAATTAGGAATAACATATGTAATTTAAAAAAAAACTACGATTGTTACATTTAGTGTGGGAGCTTTTTTTCTATATATCTCAAATGTTCCGTCACATTTTGTCCCTTTTAATTTTATCAGGGCATCGTTGCCTCAATTGTTTCGTATTGATCATTCGGTGATCTGTCTCATTGTGCACTATTTTTTTTGTGGAGTTCTACTGTTGTTTAGACTGATCTTAAACTGATCTTTCAATGTCTTTATTAATCTCTATTTCCAGCTTCCTTATGGAGAAAGAAAGCTAATTTTGCTCCAATAGACAGATTGAGACTATGATTGGAACAACAACAAAACAGTTTTGTTGAAACCTTATATTCAATGTCTCACGTTTTGTTTTAATAATGTGAATTATTTCAAAACTTGCAATCATCAAGCCAAAATTACTTTTGCGAACATGTTTATCTTAGAACCATAGAAAGGATTGGATCGTAACAAAATTGTAGCTCAAGTGACGTAAAATAATAACACAAATGGATCTCAGAGTTTGACCTTGCCAAGACAGACGCTCTTCCACGAGACCAAAGGCTTCCTGAATTTTTTTCTATTATTTATTTTGAGGTCGTTTCCATCTGGAAAATTGCTTCTGCTTTTTATGATGACCGAGTGGTTCTGTCCCAGTGGTGTTTTGTGCTGTAACTTTCCTATGTTATCATCAAAGACAAAGAGACTTAGATGTAAATCATCGATTTTGTTAACAAGACGTCATTAGAGAGAATATAAGGAAAGTGAATTTTCCCTAGCGGGTCATTGTGGAAACAAAGGTGAATGATGCAGATTCTTAAATCTTAAAGGTGATTGTGGACAGCTATAATCAACAACGATTTTTAAAGTATAATTAATAGAAATAATAACAAAAAAGAACTTGAGATAAACAATTCATAACGGCTTATAATAAACGATTAAGTAGTCACAATAGTATTAAATTCATTATTATTACTACTATTCATGATGTAATGTAATACGGAACGAATAATAATAATAAATCTATATAATCTTACAGAATTCAAATTACTATCAAAGACAAATTCTAAAATGAATTAGAAAAAAAATACAGAAAACTAGTTAAGAATTTGAAAAAGAAATTGTAAGAAGAAATAAAAAAGTATCCCAAAATAACTTTTGAAGAAACTAGACAAATGCCTCATAAGAACAAAGTAAAAAATCTATGTCGCGCATCTACCGCGGAAAGTGTATTTCCCAACGGTCAATCCCCTTAAGATTTGTGAGTATTATACTGTATGTTAATAATATTTTCATAATAGTTTGATATCATCCGAAGTCAAGCTTAGTTTTCGTTGAAAAGCCCAAAATTTACGGAAGTTATCGAAATCACACTTTGAGGTCACGCACCATTTCTATGCTCCTCTCCTAAATCCCGTGAACAGATGTCGACTCTGTTATTGGTTATTTGTAGTTACACCATTGCCCTAAAAGCTGTACAAAGTTTGTGGCAAAAGTTTGTGGGAAAAAAAAACAAAAAAAGTTGGCATTTCGATTAACCGTCATTATGGAACGGTTGATCCGATTTGCCTGAAATACAATATCCACCCGAGTCCTTAAGGGTATCTAGCACCCTAGTTTTAGCTCAAAAACTGAAAATTTACGGCAGTTATCCATGTCACAACTTTGATGTCGTGCCCCACTTTTGAGGCCAGGCCCCTAAAAACACGTGAACAGATTTCGAATTTTTGATTCTTATTTGTAGTTCAACCAATGCACTAAAAAATCTGAAAAGTTTGTGGCAAAAAACAATGTAACTATAAGGTTTTGAAAATAGGAAAAATCGTCAAAGTGGAAATAAAACATATATATATAGTATATATATATACTGTATATCGTGGGAAGAAGAATTTGAATAGCTTACAAATTCGTGACCACTTATCGGTGTTTATCAAAAGGTTCCTGTATCATCTGTTTAGGTCAAAGAGAATTTTCCTTTGAAAAATATACAATAATCCGATAGAGACTTTAGTTTCAGTTGTTGTATAATCGCAAAATGTCATTAAGATATTGACGAAAGTATTATATGAATTGACAAAAGCAGTAACCATTAATAGCTACACGCTTTATTAATAACATGTAATGATGTAATACATGTTTAGCTTGATTAAACTTTTCAATTCATGTTGAAAACCAGTCATTATTACTCCATTACACATGTTAAAAGGTAGGCATTAGGAAAATGTACATGGTAATAATACTACTGATAAAACACATTCTCTGTCCGAGGTGCAAATATCAGTGATAAAATTACCTTCAAGAGATCGTTAAAAAAAGTTGTTATTATTGGCTTTGCCACAGAAACACGTACAGGAATAGCAAAACAAATATAGGTTGTCTCATATCAACTAAATAATAAAAAATATCTGTTGCGCATCCATCGCGTTAACTGTATTTATCAAAGGTCAACCACCTTGTGAGTTGTATTTGTTAATAATATTTCAATAATTAAGTTTGACATTCAGTCATCCGAAGTCAAGCTTACTTTTAGCTGAAAAGCCCAAAATTTATGGAAGTTATCCAAATCACAACTTTCTTGCCCCACTTTTAAGGCCCGCTTCCTAAAAATCCGGAACAGACTTTGAATTTTTTTTGATGCTTATTTGTAGTTCAAATGATGCCCTAAAAGCTCTGAAAAGTTTGTGGCAAAAACTTATAGTCACATTGTTTTTTAAAAACCTTTAAGGTTTTGAAAATAGGAAAAAAAATCGTCAGAAAGTGGAAATAAAATATGTACAGTGGAAGAAGAATTTGAATGGCCTATTCAGGGTGTACCTAAAATGTGCTGCCCAAACTTAAAGGTTGTATTCAATCATGCAAAACAACGAATAAATGTCATATAAACATGGGTCTGGAAATGCTTTATTTCCAAGATATGAACGATGCAACAATGCAGAGGTGTTGACCGTACAGTCGCTCAGTTTCACAGAAAATGCTCGTCTTTCCAGCGACTGCCGAACACAGTCGAAGATGCCAGGTGCACGTCGAATTGTGTCGCACTCAGCCACTATGCGATCAAGCAATGCGTGGGCGTCAGGAACCTGTGTGGTGTATACTAATGCTTTAACATAACCCCGTACGAAAAAGTCCACAGGGTTTAAATCAGGGGAACGAGCAGGCCATGCTGTTGATCCCCTCTTCCAATCCAGCGGTCAGGATAACCGTTTGCGGCGATTTTGACATCTGGAATGCATTCAACCAGACTGCTCCACTTTTGTTTGTTTTTTTTTTGTTTTTTTGGGGGGGGGGGAGGGTTCCAGTTATGGCGGGAGCGATTTGTCCACTTTTGGTGGCAGGGGAGGTATTGAACATTACACATCACGATTACTGAGAAACAATTTAATGAGTCTACGATACAACGTAAAAGACCTCTGTATCGTTTCATCGTTCATATCTTGGAAATAAAGCATTTCCAGACCCATGTTTATATAACATTTATTCTTTGTTTTGCATGAGTGAATATAACCTTTAAGTTTGGCATCATTTTTCAGGTACACCCTGTATATTCGTGATCTATGATCCCTGATCGGCGTTTGTCACGGGGTCATCAGGTAGGAGAGAACGCAATAGTACATTTCCTTTGGAAAATAATACACAAAAGAAGAGTTGTTGTTTTCATTTCCGTATGTATCACAACGTAATATATATATATATTTAGTAGAACCTAACTACTTTTACAACATAATATGAAATTAATTCGTTTTAAGGTTTACCTTTACGTCACAAAAAGCACTGAAACTATTTTATTTCGAATTCAACGGTTTTCCAAAATCGCTATTGACTCGATAGACGTCGAAGCGCCTTACAAACCAAAAACGAGAATGACTCACACTTAGAAAAGAATACGAAACATCAAGCAAATTAAGAATTTAAGTCTTATCTTAAATACTCGATTAACAAGAGAAGAATAAGTTAGTAACTTTAGCTTGAGTTTAATATTGCCTTTTAAATACTTAAACATCCTAATTTAGATTTGTAAAGGCTTTGTTTATGTTGGTTTAACGATCTAAAGGGGTTGGGTTTCAGTGTTATAAAAAGCAATAAAGACTGCTTGTAAGTCACGCATTTCAGTGTTGGCTTCTTATTTTTGGCTTCTGGATCGAATTCAACTGTTTTGGATGAGCATAAACGACGTCACGACTCTCAACGAAAAATCCATTCACATGAACCAATAATCCGTCAAAGTGTTAATGGGAAGCTGATATTCAAATGCAACAAAGATTAAGAAAAAGATGAAGTGGGGGTTTGATGTGGGCTGGAATTCTCACAGTCACTTGGGTGTAAGCGCTTGAATTTGGCAGTTGTCAGACACTGAGGACACAACACAGCAGCTAAAAACAGAGCGGTCGCCCACCGATTCAGCCCTACTTTTACCCGTTGCACTCCTACGACGGCAGCTGGCAAGCGGCCGAGAATTTTGGGCACTCGTACGATTTTCTCTCTCTCTCGCTTTTTTTTTTTTATTTTTCATCAGTCAACAAACATGCCATCAGTTTTTATTGAGCCAGTCCATTTTACAGTGGAGGAGTAGAACCAACGGAGCCAACGAAATCGGAAGGAGATTGGGAAAACCACTTAGGATGGTGTATGGACAAGTGCCATGACGCCAACAAAAATGAAGTCTGTGAACGAGAAGCTACACACTCCAGTGATAAACAACATGACAGAAATAAAAGAACAGCGCATCACGTGATTCCAATATTCTGAAAATAATAAAATCCCAATCTATTGAAAGAAGTGCTCTTATTCTTGAAGATAAACAAAAAAACAAGAAACAAAAATTCTGAAGAGTGGATCGAAAGGCGAAATGGGCTCAAGAAATATCAAAACTCCTTCGAAACAATTCTTAAGTATAGTCTTCGTATTGTATACAAAGTGTTTGGTTTCCGAATCAAAAGTTTTAATTTGAAGTCAGAGATTTTAGCTTTTTTCTTCCAATTTTGAGTCACTTTGTATTCCATTGTGGTGATTTTTTTTAGCGAACCATATCTACAGCAGGATTTTCTAATTGTTCTACAAGCGTTGTTCAACAACCACAAGCGTACGATTCTGCAACGGTGTACTTAATTTTTTAACAAAAAAATTTCAAAAAACTATCAAAACCGAATGCTTGAATTTCGTAAAATTTTACCTTTTTTTCGACTTATATTATATTATATTAGCAGATAAGATTTAGAATAAAGTCATTCGAAGTAAATTTAAGGATTTTTTTTTATTTTCCTTTTTTTTTTGTTAATTTGATCGTTGTTCTTAATCTTAATAACTTATATGATCGTTCTTCTTAATGAGATCAAAATATAAGTGTTGATATTCTACTAGAAAACCTGGGATCACGTGATCTTGGATTCCGAGATCATTTTCTCACCATCCGCGACCCCTTTCTCACAACCCGAGAGCGCGTCTCGGACAACCGATGCACATGATCGTAAGTCACGTGACGTCTCGGAGATCCGAGATTTCTCGGGAGATCCGGTTGACCCACGTAGATAAAAATGAAAATGTGAGCTTTCTCAATACTGTTCTAACATTTGCCAACTTGTTCGTATTTCTGTGTTTTATGGTTGCGGGGGAGATAGGGCCAGAAAAAAAAAATCAACTTTTCTTTTTATATATGATACATAAACCTGAAATGTCGACTGAAAGTATTGGTTTATTGAAATATTAAAACGAAAAATCATTTCAATTAGAATATTCGAGATAACGCTTAGTAGAATAGACAACAAGACAACTTTCAGAGAACTGTTAACTTTTCCAGCAATAATTGAAATAGGGTTCTGCATTTATTTCAGCAACACTTAATGTAAGAATGAGACCCACACTTCTTGTGCTGCCTTCTCTCGGGCCTATTTTTCAAATTCGGTCTTTAAAGAATTTCGCAATTTCTAATATTTGAGGAATTAGCGAAATATAATTTATCTTGTCACGACCAGAAAATGAAACCCTTTAATAAACACTTAAATTATAAAGAATATTGAAAGTTTTGAATGAATAGCATGAGGCTTCAAACTTTAAATATCTTTGCCGCGCATTCACTGCGGTAAGTGTATTTCCCAAATGTCGACTCTTTCGTTGCTTATTTGTAGTTAAACCAATGCCCCTACAGCTCTAAAATGTTTATGGCAAAAGCTTTAAAACAACACCAGTATAAGGTTTTGAAGATAGGAAAAAACGTCAAAAAGTGGAAATTTCTATCGGCCGCCATTTTCAAACGGGTGATCCGATTTGGTTGAAATACAATACCAGCCGAGTCCTTAAGGGTATCTAGCACCAATAAATGTTTTAGCTCAAAAGCTCAAATATACGACAGTTATCCAGGTTCAAACTTAAAGAAAGCCCCCCCCCCCCCCCAAACACACCATTCTAAGGCCTGCCCTCTGAACAGATTTCGACTTTTTTATTATTTATTTGTAGTTAAACCATTACCCTAAAGGATCTAAAACTTCTGTGGCAAAGGCTCTAAAAAGGTTTGAGTATGAGGTTTCGAAGATAGGAAAAATCGTCAAAAAATGGAAACATATATATGTTCCGGTCTCATAGAGTTTGCTCAAGTAAGGTTTAATGCAATAGTGCATTTTTCCTTTGGAAAATAATCTAAAATCAGAATAAAAGAAGCCAGATTAGATATTAATAATTATAATTACTGAAAGAAGATTGCTCACATATTGTAGTCGAAACTATAGTCATTAATTATTCTTTAATTAAATATTATTCAGGAGTATCGGTTTGATTGTTTGGAATTTAGTAATGAATTTAATAACAATGAACGTATATTTAATTCAGTTCTCAGATTATATTTTGTTTGGAGAAATTAAGTATAAAATCCTTATACCTTACAATATAGACCAAGATTTACAAAACAGACAGAAAGCCAACATATATATATATATATATATATATATAAAGGGGTCAGCGAGATATAGTCATAAGCCACTCTAACTCGGTTTATAATTTAGTTCCTGCAGTAAATGTCTAAGTTGTTGTGATCAGACGAGAAGTTGTGTTGTGGACAGAGAACGACTAATTTGATTTGAAATTTGAAATTAAATTCTTCAGGTAATGAAATTTAATGTTGTAAATTAAACCATTTATATTTGGGAGATTATTTATTTTCATAATATAACAGTTATAAATCATTGGATGACATAACAAAGGCTTTTTTTTAATCAAACGAATAATTAAACGAAATTCAACTACTGCAATAAACAAATTAGAATTTCGAGTAAACGTAATGACAAGGATTATTAATCAGGGGAAAATGTAAATTCAGATCCATCCCTAAGCCATTTTTTTTTATCAATACTGAGGTGGTACAAGTTTCGCAGTTGTTTCGTCTTTTTGGTTTAGCCTTCTGTGTCGACATCGTTCTGAGATCCAGAATTTTCTCAACGGTAGCGCTATTTAGTTTCATCAGAGTTTGTTGGCAGACAGAGCCCAGGGACCGATCAGCCCCCGCAGCTGTTATTCGCTCTGCGTCGCCTTTAACTCTGCTCATATCATCCTCACATCCCAGGTGGCGCAAAGCAACAACGCTACGGCTAATTGGAGTTCGATGATCAACTCAATCCAGGTCCAATGTATGTTTACAAAGATACGGGAAATTAGAAGAACCAACAATGATTCAAGTAATCATGAATGACAAAACAAAAATATACGATCACAAGATGATTCAAGTCAAACATTTGATGAAATATTATAATTGTACAGTATAACTATCAAACGACTATAGGGAGTTTTTTTTATGTTACGTATCCTTCTGCCTCTTAGCTTTTGGCGCTAAACAAATTCAAGATTTTAATTAAATAATTATAGAACAGAACGAAAAATGTCAGCCTTCATTAAAATGCAAATGAAACAACTGCGGATATAAGCGATATTGTATACTTTGAACTGGAACTATTTACATGGAGCATCACACGCGATAGTAACTTTCTTTAAATTCTTCAAGAAACAGACTTTAGATCGAAATCTAACAGAAACTTCCAATTTACAACTAATAGTTTACATATTACAATAACTCTTTCAACATTAAATTACACTTAATGTAATGTGTAATCAACCAACAAGTATAGTTGTTATACTACGCTACACTACATTGTTACATTATACTTATTATAATAGTTGAAATATTACTATAATACTATATTGATTATAAAAACAATTGCTGACAATAAGTAAAATAAATAATTGAACAACTTTGTTCCCTGAATATTTTCATTTTGGAAATTCCAGGACAGTTGTTTCACCTTCATTAGAGATTTCAAATGACTGAAGATATTTTCCAAAAAAAAATAATCAAGTGAAGATAAGAGGGTTTAGAAAAACTGTCCAATCTATTATTTTCATCATTTTCTTACCTTTTTGACTCCTCCTGTGAGATTTATTCGCAGAATGGCAGTAATTGAAATTGCCATAACTTCGGATCCGTAAATATAAAGAACATTGGAGCTAGGTTACAATTTTGTGTCAATTTTGTATCTGTTCTTTTTTTTCTTCGTAGAAAACAAAATTAGGAAAGATTGAGCCTGAAATCATTATCAGAAATAATAAACTTACAATGATTCCACATAAAAATATATCACAGGAATGTCTAAGGTTAAGTAACCGTTTTTAAATACATCTTAAGAAGGCATACTGTAGGTCCATCTAAAAAAAACTATTACTATTTGTCATTGCAAAATAATTTAAATACCGCATTAGAGCAACGGTATTTGATGTTTTACTATGTTTTGCTTAATACAAACTACTCTGGATGGATGGAAACGTCATTTGGATTTTTAGCTACTCAACTCACATGGAATCTTAAATAAATCACATGGAATATTAAATACACATGGAATCAATTACTGGAGGAATACACTTCGTAAGGTGTCTTTATGATTTTATCATACAACTTTTCAATTTTAAGCCGCTAACCCGAAGAAAGTTTCAATAAAGTCTACTTAGTTATAAACGATCGGGAGAGGAAAGGACTGCTTGTAGACACACGTCTCTTTATTTCTTCCTCCAAAGCTGATTCTCGAAAAAGTTAATAAAAGGCGAACATGTCCAATATATGTCACAAGTTCCAATACAGAGGCTCGTCAAAATTAAGAGGATTCTGTTTAATTTTAGCCATTTCCATGGAAGCTTACATTAACACCCTCAAACTTCTTCTTTAAGTAATTTCTTATGGAGAAAACAGATTATTACTTTTACAATTTCTTAGGATTATCATACAGAAGTATTTTATTGTATTATCATAATAAATTATAATAAATCTTTATTTATTCTTTTTCTCCTCCAGACGGGGCCCAGGATTCACCCAGCTCTTTGTAAGGTGGGCGGGTGTTAGCTCCGGCGACCCCAGGGGCCACATAATAATAGTTGAAGTATTCAACTGTAGCCTAATACTTACAAATGTTGCCTCTGAAGCTTGAAATTTTATATAAATATATTTTTTTATATTAGTTACCCTATTTTTTAACATTCCATTACGATAATTCCAAATGAAAACAGATTAATGACATGCCAGATTCAGCAATATGTTTGCGTTTGTGTGTGTGTTTTATTTACTGTTATTTGTTATCGCGGTAGACCCTCCTATAAAATATGCTCTAAGTTCTTAGAAGGACTTCTTGTCTTCCTACTGACAATAGATTTAGTTTTTAAGTTTCTTTTTATCGTTGATGAAATCTATGAAGTGGTTTTATTTTAATAGCTATATTTATTAAATGCTTAGTTTTTATTAATGTTTCAAATCGTAAAAATGAAAGAATACACATAAAATCAAATCCCTTATTTCAACATCATTAATAATTAGTTTAAGAAATAGGTTATGTTATGATTACGTTTTAATGATCCGTCTGATAAAATCGTTTTAGAAGCAAACACCTGGTGCAACTGTGAGAGGATTGTACAGATGGATACTGAATCAAAAAAAAATCCTTGGAAAAAAAATATGTATACATACATAATTCAATTCAATATAGTTAATCCTTTTCATGCTTTTAAACTCACTAACTTATGTGAAATTCTTATGAAAATAAAAATTGACGTCGAAAACCTTTGGAGGGAATACATTAAGATTTCATCGTATTCTTAAAGCATGTTACATAACAGATTACGGCCAACAAAAGCAGATGGTAGTGCAGGTTCCTGAGAATATCAGTCTAACGGAATGTTTGTAGATCAGATCGACTCGCTCGCCTTACCCCTTTTCAGTATAAGAAAACAGCTACACTTTTGACAGAGCGTTGGGTGCACCATAGAAAATGTTTGGGTTTCTCTTGCGAATCGTTTTATGATTTTGAGTGTTAATACAGTAATAACAAAATCAATGATGATAGGCTTACTTTGACCTGTATACCATATTACCATTTCAAGCATTGATCAGCTAAAAATTTTCTGTTCAGGTGTGTTTCGAATAATAGTCTACAAAACAATTCCGTCCACCTCGGTCTGAACTAGATCTGTATTGAATTGGATATGTAGGAGCAACAGGAAAAAGTTATCAACACTATTATATCGAGATCGGCTGACAACGAATTTTTCTGTGGCACTTTTTAAAAACAGCCCTTTTCTTTCCTAAATTAAAATCTTAAGTTAAAATATTAAGTTCAAATATTGGTAAAATGATAATAACAAATAACCAGGATTTTAAAGAAAGAAGATAAAAATAAAGGGGCCCACCTACCAAAAGGATAAATGACACCTTCTCCTACTATTTCTTCTTTTAATTACATAAATTTATAGTAGCCTACTAACTTTTTTTAGTCAATTCTCGAAAGGTAAAACAGACTGAAAAAAATCAGTATGATCAGTGTGTATGTCCATATTGTGATATTTATTCCATTTCATTTTATCCTATTTTAATCTTATATTTTACTGCTCTGATCAATCATTATTCAATCTACTGCACATTTTAAATTTTTCCGTTATCGGTCAAATTCTTTTTGTTTATTTTTAAATTCTTACGGTTGGTGTGCTTCCATAATTCTCTTTAATTCAAATTATACAGTTAAAATCAGTTATCAATCACATGTCTTTCAAATCCCCCAATGAATTGTAAAGCACACCAACCAATGGAAGCCTTTGTACATAGGGTATTTAAATCCATGCTCTCCCGAAAATAAACAGTTGAGTTCAGATCCAGATAGACTCAGTCTAAACCTTCCTTTATCGAACCAGTGACCAGTTCAATTCACCACAATGCGTAAGCCACTCCAAAACCCAAAAATTTATGAACCACTGAATGGATATTCTTAAAATTTGACCAGCAGAGTTTATAAATATACAATATTTTTTAAGGATATGAGACAATCATTTTTTTTTTTTTTTTTTGGTATTCGAATATTTCCCTTGTGGATAGAGAAATTTGCCAGTGGTGACAGAAAATCCAGTAAAAGCGAAAAAAAAAATCTAACAATAATTTATATTAATCCGTTTATTAATCGATTTTTATTTGCATCTGGTTTTTGATATTTTTAAAAATAAATTGGTTTCAGATATTTGCAGATTTTTAGTAATTTTCAGCAAAACGGAAATTTTAAGAGATAATTGGTATTAGCAGATTTTATAATTTAGAAATATACGAGACTTTTTTTTTCTTTGAAAAAAAAATGTTTACGACTTAAAAAAAAATCAATAAACAGTGTAAGAAAACAGGTTTCCAAAGTTCTTTCAAACTCTTTGTGAATTTTAGAGAGATTTAAATTTACGAAATTTCTTAGATGATTAAAATGAATAGAGGTAAATGTTACATTCTATGCTTTCCGTTAGTGATAAGTAATTTTTCCTCTTTGAAACTTATTATTCTGTAGTAATTAACAATTGAAATGTTCGTACACTCTTCACAGTTTTATATTACAAATGTCAATAATGATTAAGTCCATTACACAGGTCTGTTTATAATTAATTGTAGACCTTAACATATTCAAGCTTTTAAAGCTATAGTAGTTTTCAAAAAAGAAGGGTTTGCCATATATGGTTATTAAGTAGCGATCGATTTTGTCTGGAACAAACGTCACCAGTCATGACGTCATCAACTTGGCCTCCGAGCAGTCAGTCCAAGATGGCGTCGTTTTGTGATCGCATAAGCATGACCAAGAAAGGACAAACTTTGCATAGCCAAGCTATTTAGCTATATCCAATAGTGTGGAACGTTTGTAATTCTTTCACTTTTAATTATTATTACGTATTCGTAACTGTAGAAAAAACAAATACCAGAATTTTTCGTAATGTTTCTAAGATTCAGTTACGGATTTTAGCAATAGATGGCGCTGTTATGTTCTGGAGACATCAATCTATAAGGAAATTACGTCATCAAAACCTCTTCTTTCATGAACTGAACTGTAAGTTACCTTTATATTTCATTATCCTATTCAATATTAACTCTATTAGTAATATATTTTTGTTTTCCTGTATTCTTTTATATTAATTTAAAAATAATCTCTTCATTATCCTTTTAAGATATATTTTAAAGACATAAACTTTCCGACTGTTTGTATCTGTTGTATGTTGAATTTTTGAAATTTATTCGAAATCAATTGGATGACCTTTGATTTTATTGTCAAACTTAATTGAATTGTTCGTATTGTGTTTATTTTAATATGGAAATCCAATCATAGTCTTTGCAAAGTAAATGCCAGTCATAGTCTCTGCTTTCCTTTGTTTGCTTCGACCACAAATGAACTAAAGGTGTTAGGGCCCGTCGCTAGCGAACCTAGCGATCAATTCTGAAATTAAAAATGATCATTCCAATTGCTACCAATGGGCTAATTTTTTTCCCTTCAAAACAGTGTTTTTCAAAAACAAAAAAAGCCCAGACAACTAAGAATGATGCAACGATTAATATTTTAGAATTCTTACGATATTATTACGTTGATTTTTCTCTTGGAATTTAACTTTCAAGGCAGTAATAATGGATGGAGCTAATTTTTATTATTAAATTTATTATTACTATTGTTATTATATTATCACCAAGGGTAATCAAGAAAAAAAATAACTCTAAAGCCCAGTTTCTTTGTTTGTATGCATTCGGCGCCTGTTTGAGCCACTAAAACCAAAACTGTCATTTATTAATTAGAATTTTGAATAGTTTTAGCCAATTTGATCGTCCTTACCTGACGAATGTTAAAAAAAAGGTTAACACTAAATATGCGTTCGGAATACGATGAATAAAAATCTAAATTATTTCTATTAGTTTCGATAACCAGCGGCGCTATCATTAAAGAAAAATTATAAACAGATGGCACGTTTATTTGTTTTTATTTGTCTCCTATCCACCCGTAAAGGCTTCTATTTTTATATAAAAATTACTTTAAAATGAATGAAAAGTTTAAATACAAACAATGAAGAATGGCAAGAGTTGAAAAAGAACAAAGTGATTCGATAACCAGCATTTCTTTTCTATACATAGTGAAAAATAGATCTTATACGATATGAGGCCGTCCATTAATTACGTGAGGTGTTTTTTAAAAAATTTGGACCCCCCCCCTTCCCCCTTGGTGAGATTTGGTGAGATTTTGCCGGACCCCTCCCTCCCCCTTTTGACCTCACGTAATTAATGGACGCCCCCTATACATATATATATATATATATGATGTATATAGTTTCTACGGCTTTTATTTTTACATACACAAAATTAAAAAAAGCAAAAATAAATAAAAACTTGTGTTTGATGAAATGGCTAGAAAGAAGCAAATGTGGGACCTGGCTGACGCGTTGTCAATGGTTCGGCTTCGGGCAAAATTTTCGCAATCGTCCATGGACTACCTACCATTAAGTACGGTTCGTTAATTTAATTTATTCATCGTCTATTACAAACACCAGATAAACACTGTCACTTTGGCGCGTTCTATTCATTAAGCTTGCTATGTGAAACGGGGATGACAAGAGATTGGGAATTGCATGCAGTGAGACTAATTTAGCAAAACTAAAATTAAGTAGAGCACAACTGCGTAGGCGGTCGCTTGGAAAAAAAAAACCCAAAGCAACAGGGGAAAAAAATAATACATTTGGCATTACCAGAGAAATGGAGGAAAACACCTGGATCCATATTTAAAATAACAAGAAAACAACGGCCAATTTCGTGCGAATTCATGGATTTCTTGACCTTAAGTACACCTGTTTCTGCTGAACAAATGCCAAAAATGAATTTCTGTTTCGAAATGTCTAACAACTGGTAGACGAGCTATCAGTTATTTGAGCCTCAGTGACTGTGTTGAATTGAAATTTAACCTTTATTTAATTTTTGTATAATATCGGCAACTGACAGAATAAGATATATATATATATATATATATAATAAATAAATAAATAAATAAATAAATCTAAAAGACAAAACTTGAAGCTGCCCCTTGCTTTATAAGTTTTATATAATATAATACATATATATTACTTGACCATGAATATACTAGGCCTTATCACCTCCTTTCAGACTGGACATTGAATCAGTGCTTTCTAGAATATATACCGTACATGCTCCAATAAATGCCGAGGCTCTTATTGTCGCCGGTCTCTAATAAGCGCCGGGCTGCAGAGGGGACACGGCCAAATAGTAGCCGGTCTCTAATAGTAGCCGGGTCTTTGATATTTGCCTAGCGGTAGACTACTAGTGTAAGCGTCCGTATCTTTATAGTCATGCGTAATACCTTAAGGTGCATTGCCTTACAAAATGCCGCCGAAACGATCATCTGACTTTGCCTTTAAGATTCGCGCGGTGGAATACGCAAAAGAAACTTCCGGTGAGGCGGCCGACCGTCATTGTGGATTCGGACGACGAATAGCAGCGAAAGGTAGAAAAAGACATTGCCATTTATCTTTAACAGTCTTATGTAGCATGTGAAATTTAAATAAAGTAGCTGTAATGTATTAGCCGGTATTTATGTGTAAAAATATTGCGTTCTGAAGGTTTTTGTTAATAATGGCCGGCCTCTAATAGCAGCCGGTCTCTATTAAGCGCCGGGAGCCGAGGCTAGTTTTGCAAATAAACGCCGGGGGCCTCTATTGGAGCATATACGGTACTTATGTTGTATCCTGATGAACAGGAAAAACTGTTACATAAATAAATATTAAGGTAGCCCAGTAAAATTTTCTTGGTGAATTTAAATACTTAAATCCTTCGTCATGCACTTTCAATTTTCCCTCCAGAATTATAATAGGCGGAAACAAATTCAATAGTCATCATTTAGTAAACAATAGACCGTTATTGTTTTTATTTGTTTATAAACGCAAAAATCGTATTTACAAGCTTTTAATTCACTTTCCATAACCCTTTCAAATTGGATCTATTTTCGTTAGCGACAGAATACGAAAGTGTGATTTACTGAAGGATGAAATTGGAACAGAAATAGTAATCGTTTAAGTTAACTTGCTCTCTTAAAACTTTGGAGGCACTGAATTTAAAATATTCTTTATAAACTTCATCTTTAAGCATTATCTGCTATATCTAATCACATCTAGTTCTAAATTTCACTCGTTACTTTGTTATTTAATTGAATGAATCACTATGCATTATAGATAGATTAAATGGCATTATCTCGAATATCCATCAGCTTAAAGTTGGTATTAATTTTTCTAGTTTTAACAGTTGTATCTTTGTAGTCAGGTCATGAGCTGCAAGGTTATCACTTGAAATTCATATTTAAATTTTAATGCTTTGAAAGACCTTTTATTGACCTTTACAAATACAAAATAAAGAAAGTAAGAAAAAAACATCTAGACATAGAGATTGAAATTTGAAAGTGGCCATATTGGTCTTATAAAAGCAGATGAATATGGCCACATTTGAATTTCACCATGTCTAAAAAGATAATATCAAAATTACTATAAAGGCTTCATTAGCAATGCCCATATAAAGTTCTAAAGGTAATAAAGCAAGGTGGCAGACATACAAGTAGACAAGAATTACAGGAAAATTCAATTTCTGTGGCTGTCTGAAATCGTAAAAATCTCAATTATTTTTATTTACTGATTAAGCTGCATATATTTGCAACTTAAATGTATTTAATATTACAATAATGATTGCATCCATTGCTGTATATTAGCAAAAAATGTCTAGTAAACAAAGGGGAAAAAGTTGATTAATTAGCTTAATGTAAGTTTCCGTTTAAGCTTTGCGGATCACAGCTTTCATATAACAGTAAAGAAATTCTACTGAGTCTAGTTGGAAAAGATTTAAATTACAATTAATCATTCACTCTTAATATTTTTTTCATTCAAATGATATAAAACCGTTTAACTACGACGCTTTCTATTCCCTTAAGATCGTGTTTAAAAAAAAAAACTACTAGTGATTTCTTGGTTATTTTTTTTTCTTCTTTTATGCTGATGTACTTAGCACTTAAGAAACGACAAAAGCTCCTCACAAATCATCAGTGTAAGAACTGCGCTCCATGGAAGGTGATTACTGTTTCGCGAGCAGGAATCTGTGCATTTAACTGGTAATGGTTTGCCGCTGTATACGCTCGGTCATAATTCTTGAGCAATGCTTAGGATCAGGTCCATTTGCACTAGTGCAATTACCGATTTAATGCTCTGCGAAGTTACGAGACCAAAGGCATCAGTTCTTGCCAAGAGGGCGCCTGCACGCTGACACACAACCCGATAACCAGCCGGGCAACAACAGTGGGTTGTTAGGGACTTTAAAATACTCATAACAAAAATAGTATCTTGTTATTTTTGCAAATTTATTTTCAAAATAAAAGGGCGCTTAAACGTATGGAATTCAGCATAAACAAAGCCTTGATTGTGTAATTTGCGCATTATTAAACTTCTCAACAAGCATTAGCTGTAGCAATAAGCTGTACCATACGTACTAATTACAAACCCGGCAAAACTAGATCCATAAAAAACTTGAAACGATATAGTTACTAAACGATAGGCTTGTAAACAAATATCAGAGATGCTCATAATCCTATTCAATTATAAATAACCTAAAGTCAATACATGTTAGAACAGATTTAATAAGTAATAATGCTTATTTAATAAGAGGCAGAAAATATCAAAAGTTTCTCGATAAGCCTGTGTTCCACCACCATCATCATCCCCCAACTGGTGAACGAATCTTCATAAAACTTGACATGCACATTTGCAGAAAATTCCTTTTCAAAAAAGCATTTAAACTAACCAGTTTAAATAATAAAGAATTAAACGTGTCTGATAATACTTAAAATGACAACTAAGAAAGGTACAAAAGAACTAAAAGATTTCACACCCCGAGCTATCAACGGCAAGAGTCTGGGACGGCTGTTTCATCCTCTTTTGTACTCGTCAGCCAGACAAACTCCACCGATGATAGGCTCAGAAAGGTTAAGGATCTCCATCTCGCTTTCAGACCTTCTGAGCCTGTCATGGGTTAAGTTTGTCTGACTGACGAGTCCTAAAGAGGACGAAACGGACGCCCCAGACTCTCGCTGTTGATAGTTCGGGGTGTGAAATCTTTTTAGTTCTTTTGTGCCTTTCTTAGTTATAAATCATTTTATGTATTATCAGGCACATTAAATTCTTCATTATATAAAAATGTCTAACTGTTTTAAAATATTCAAAAGTTTATTTTATTTTTCTTGCATCTGTGTTGATATATCAGGGATAATTATTACATGTGTAATCGGAACTCGAGTATCTGACATATTATTCATTTATTTTTAGAAAAAAAGACATCTTATTTTTACAAATCTTTTTAGAATTTTTAATACAACAAATATTCTCCTAAAAAACAACTATCCTCGTAACTAATCACAAAAAAGACTCAAATGATTAAAGACAAATGATATCATTTTCTTAGTATTTAATTAAAGTAAAGACAACAATAGCAATGTAGTTCTCACTTAAAAATAACTGAAAAACCTCATCTGAAATCGATTGGAATGTAAGTCTGGGAAACAGAGTTCTCAGTTTAAAGCTCTACGGAACAGGGCTCTTGAATCGACCGCCTCCACAACAGCCTCGAGAGCTTCGCTGCTCAACAAACCTGCCAAACAGGAAAGTCACAAAAGAAGCAATTACACAAAGATAAATGCCAAAGTTTAAGCCCAATAACATGGTGGGCAATGATAATGGTTGTCACTGTTCTAAATGTCTGGAATTGCACAAACAAATGAAAGTAATGGCGCCTCGCTTTCAAGTTTTTTGATTTAAATTCAGGAAAGTCAATAAACACTGAAACAGACAAAGGAATTAGTGGAAGCCGTTCATTTTGAATAGAGACCCTAGATCTCGGCATTCAACAGACGACCGATACAGCTACGTCTGGTCTATGTACGTAGCAGACGCCACCATCTCGCTTCTAAAAACCAAGCGAAAACCATGTGATTAAAGGATTAAATAAGCCTTTCTTTTCTGATACACATAAGCACACGAATTACGACTCAATTTTCTTCTGCAGTCGACGATGTTCCTTAAATTCAAGAATGTAATATGTACTATATAATATATAAAGTTCTTAATTTACAATCAGCCAATTTCATTAAAATGGCGTCAGAAAAGAGTAAATCTCTGTTTAATTTATGAGAGAAGTTGTTTACCAAAGGTCTAGAAACTGTACTGTCTCTTTTTGTTTCCGAGAGCCTTCAGCGCTTTTGCGCATGCGTCAGGTCTCCTTGAATTTCATGAAAACAGGGATGAGGAGAAATAAAAAGAGGACATTTACTTTTTATCAGTGTTAGTTTACTAGTAGCTGCGTTCTGTTTGCGCTTTTCGGGAAAGAATTATGGAAAGAATAAATACTATTGCAAAAATAACAGGTACTAAAAGAAAAACAGGTCTTAAGAAAGTGTCCATCTCAGCGTATCACCCCTTTGCGGGGTAGAATCGTCTGTGTTGTCGTGTTTCTCGCATTTCGAAACGAACAGTAACTACAGAATATTGTTGTTGTAAGATAATAATATCAAAAAGTCATTTTTTTACTGATCGCTTACATAAATTTGTAGGTTTGCGGAAAAAGAGTCAATAAAAAGAAATCATCAAGACTATAAGTCTGTAAGTCAGTAAAAACTAAAAGGCAGAAAAGACCAAAGAATATTTAAAGAAACAGTGTAAATGCTTCAATAGAAATAGTATTTTTTCAGTTTAAAATAGTGATTTGTTTCAAAATGCAGTTCTTTACTAGTTGGTTTGTTAGCAGTCATGACTTCATCTTTTTAGTTAATTCCAAGCATGTTGTTGAATTGATGGCTATTTTTTTCCCTTTTGTCCTTGCCCCCACGAATTCATCAGCAAATTATTCTATTCAAGAAATATGACTTTTATTATTTTTATTTCTTGAAACTATAGAAATTTCTAGATTCTACAGAAGGAAAAGTGTGCAATTATTGTTCGGTTTAACGTGAACTAGCAAAAAAGATTGCAGATTCAAATGACAATAAAATACAGTTGCTGCATCTACCAATGGGAAACACTAAAAATTTTTTGAATGGTATTTGCTTTTAAATAAGAATCGAAATCAAAGAAATAAAATCCCTGTTGCAGCTTTAGAAAAGTTTTTACTCCTCTGAGGAGCAGAGATTGAGAATCTGTAGAGAATAACCTCAATGTCAGTGACATCTTTACAGTAATAGATTTTGAACAATTCACAGCATTTATAAGAATTTCTGTTCTGATTTATAATAACATAAAAAATCGTGACTACAGCAGACTAACACTGATAAAAATCATCCCATAGGAATAATAACCGATGAGGAAAAAAAACGGTAAAAAGAGATGGAAATTGATTTACAAAGCTCACACTACACAAGGCCATCTTTTGAACGATCCCCTAGAAACGTCAATATATGCGAAAGGGGATTAGCAGAAGCCATTGTAAAGACCTGGCTTGTTTAAGGGCATCGCGCGCGCTCAATCTTGCCATTATGACGTCAGAGGGAGTCTGCTTCCAATCAAGCGTCACCCGAGACGCCTCCGCCAGAGCAAAACTGTGATAAAAGACGGGTCTAAAATTTCACGAACGAAGACTTAGTTCTATTGGGGTCGGGGCGAAGGGCGATCGTCGAAACCGTCGGCCGATGGCTATCGGCCGTAGCCAGTCTGTTTATTTCTTTCGGGCTTCCGCCCAGGGGACCGAGTAGCTCAGACGCCCACCGTAGATGGAGACGTTTCGATCTGATATTCTGGAGTGAGAGAGAGAAGATTCATTGTATTACAGCATCCAATGGCGAGATACGTTTCGATTACAGATAAATGAAATTTTAATAAAATAAAGGATTATTTACGAGATTTAGGTCAATATCAATGACCTAAACATCAAAATATGTCTAAATAAATTTCTGGATAACAAAATTCATGGAAAATTTAGGCTAAATTGAAATTATAATCAACTAAATGAATTACGCTAGAGTGTTTCTGGATTGCTTTTATTTAGTTGATTTTCTTTAGAGTCTTTCCAGATACAATTTACACAGCTTTTCCAGGGTAAAAACAAGAGTCCACGAGAAAACCAAAATAATATTCCCTAAGTATTTCAGATCAGACTTCGGCAAGCTTTTTAAAAAGAACCATTTTTCTTTTTTTTTTTAATTTCAATAAACTCTAGAGTGTGAAGAGTAGCAGCAACCACCAGCCAACCGAAGAAAAAAAAAAGCCTATAACAGCCAACTACGACAAAACATAGTAGCCGTAGATCATCCTTCAAAGAGAAGCGAATTTAAGTGATAGGAAGTAAAATGGTATTTACTGTAATTTCACAAAATAACAAAAACAAAAAAAAACAAACAAACAAAAAAACATGGAACAGAGTCGTTTAAAAATTTTGAGGCTAATGTGAGATAATAGTGAATGCGGCAGATGTCAATTTTCTTTATATTAGAATAGACTAATAATGAATACTCATCCATATAATTCTTTATTACTTTATAACCGAACAGATCTGAAGCGTTATTTAAAATCTTTGTCTTTATGATACAGAATAATACAGACAAAATAATAGACAATAATAGATAAAATAAAATATCACGTATAGGACTATACTATTATAAGTATCCTTCTTATGCCTAACCAAAAATATTGCTCGAGTTAAGCAATAGTTAAGTGAAGTTAAGCACTTCGAGGAAACTGAGTTTAAAAAGTAATAATTTAAATCTTGTTGAAAACTGATAAGAAAGGTTAGGCTCGTAATCTTGGACAACTTATATTTAACTGAACTACACAACCTACTGAACAGCCTAATACTACATTTCGAAGCAAGAGAGTACTCATGATAAATGTTCGCTAATTAATAATCATAAATTACACATATTTAGAAGAATTTTATCAAACTTTATGATAAAAGTATCTAAAAGGAAAACCTACGATTTTAACTTCAAAGATGACAAAGAACTAGAAAAGTGGACCGAGAACCACTAAGTTAGTATTAAATAGTAATGTTATAAGCAATTCAATAAAAAAAAATGCATGAATAACTGGGTCTAAACGATAACAATAAATCTCTTTATTTCATAACAAAACATAATAGTTTTTGTTCAATTAATTTATAAAAATTGCATTAATTATAATAGTAACCAATTCTTCGTTATCTAATGATTTGATGAATTTTAAAATCATGACAAACGATTAAGTCAGAATTTATAATAATTATACTTTAAAATTTTGGCTTATTTTCATGTTAAAATTTCAGTTTGTGTAGGTGGATGATCTTATAGCGGTGATCCACTAACTCTGATTTGGCAAACGGGATAAGTTCTGGAATACTTCCAGAACAACATTAAAATTTTACTGGAGAGCTAAGACTGGGTTTGGAATAGCTGTTAGCGATATAGTACAATTTTGAATTTTTGCAGAAATTGACTGTAGGTCTCTTAGGATGTCTGTCCGGCGTGATCATTAAAATAGGCTTAACTTATTGAAGTATAACTGGGTATGACTGGGACATTATTTTCTGGCTTTTATTTCCACAACTCTTTTAATTTCAAAATTTAAATGGAAGTAATAGATGTGAAGCAGGAGGAACAAGAAGAAAAATCATATATTAATAGATGTCAGTTTTTCATGAAAGTTATAGATAATTACACTAAAAATATTCATAAAATAGTAATTTTCAATAGCATTTTTAAATGTTTAATAATCGTAGTCCAAAATAAACTGATTTTTCATGAATCTTTTTTTTTTTTGTACAATAAGAAAAGTATTGAAGTATTTCCATATACTACGATAAGGCTTTGCTGCACCATGTTAGAAAAAAAAAAGTCATCTTAAACACCACATTACTCTCATCACATCTCGCCCCATTAACCCTCGTGAGGCTTAATTCGACTTATCAATAAGCAGAACACTGATCCAATTACCGTCACACATTTCCTGTGGACATAGCACACCTTTTTTGAGATAGAAGCCTTTTCTTCCGTCAGTCCGGTACCCACTTGTCATAAATCTTCTGGCAAGAGCTTTGGCTTTGGAATCTCTTGTGGAGGAAGAGAGCAGTTGTCGAACAGGCAGGGGATAGATGGAGTCGAGCTGTTACAAACAGATATCGATCAACTGCAGACGATATAGCTCTTGCAAAACGTTACCAATGTCTTTTAACTACAGATCCCGTCTATTGGATCGGACTCCGAGTGGGATTTATGTGCTGTATATGTTAAATAAAACAACTAATATCGACAAAGCAGTTTGTAATTTGGCTTTTGGAATTCCTCGCTATCATTCACTTTAATCTAGAGAACGACCTGCAAGTCAGAAACTACAGAAATCAACCAAAACAACAACAACAAATAAGAAGTTCCTGAAGAACTTTAATTTTCTTTAGATTTTCCTTTGTTTTTGAAAATCGCAGAAACACTACAAAGGAGAAATGTTCATATATCTATAAATTCTAATATCTCCCAAATGTAAGAGAATCTTCAAATATTCCTTTCCTGAAAACTTAGTTAAAAACCCACTGACCAAAACCAGTCTTCAAATCGACGCAAGCGCAAATGATAGATAATTACTAAGTAATTTTAGCAGAGCGGTTTTCAGCAAATTAAAAAACACATGAAGCAGACAAATGTTTATCCCAATAAGTGAGCTAAAAATGTGTTTCAACATCTAAATCAACTTAGGAAATGGCGGATAATTTAGAATATGTTACCGAGCATTATCTTACAGAAGAAATTAACGCTAATGTTCAAGTGGAACAAAAGCTGCTATCAACTAATCAGTCAATGTAAAAAAAATTATAAAAGATATAAAAGTTTACTGAACATATAAATAATTATACAACATTACCTTCAGGATTTAAAGACAAAAACAATCCACGTTTCGATGATAATTCCTATGCAAGGCTCTATTTTTGCAAGCAAGAACGTAATCACCGATTGTTAATAAAAGAACAGATAAATGGTCTTCAGAGGGAACAAATTGTTTAAATTGCGATTAAAATGTAGAAGAAACGTTAAATCATTTTCTTCTAAAATCTCTTAGGATTTGAAAAAGAAAGATCAGATTTTTTTAGGAAATTAAATTTCCAATACATTTGAATAAAACTAAAAACTTCCTCAAATATATGTAGGTTAAGAGGAGATTCTGTTCTGTTTTAGGAATGCGTTATAAAATAAACAAACAGAGATACATTCATATATACATTAGTTTAATATGCGTCGATAGAAATTCCTTGGCTTGTTTTTCTAATGGTTTTCATTTTTTAGCGGGAAATCAATTTTCACTGTTATTCTTTTTTTCCCCGGTTCCATTACAACGATGTAACTTAATAGTTCAACCGAAAGAGATCGGTGCTGCCATTTTCTGAAGACGGAAGTGACAGCCATTTTGTTTTCTCGCTGCACCAACGTTTTATCTCGATGAGCTTCCCTGGACTTTTTTCGGTTTTGGACAAGGGCTTTAGTCTCATAAAGACATTTTCACTGTTGTCTTAATTTTGTCGAGTTATAAGACATCCTCTGCTCAACTTTTAAACACTGCAGTAGAGAGTGATTCTCACACTTTTATCTATCAGTTCCTCCCCCTCACCGACTTCAATTGAAAATAAAACAACCTCCCATCAAATTTAACGAATCATAAATACGAGCCACATTCTATATTTGCATTTCTTAGTAATAATAAATCTGTAGGAATTAAAAAAAAATACACAAAAAATTCCTGAAATAACTATTTCCTCAAAACATGTTCAATTTTGTGTGTGTGTGTTTGTGTGTTTTAAAAAACAAAAGAAAAATTTCATATTTGTTAATAATCTTATTTACTAAATGCAACCCATTATTAAAATTTCTATTTGCTAAAAAAAAAATCAAATTCGTAAACATTATTCCAGTTAGTTTTAATTAAATCGAAGCACGGGCAAAATTCAAGGATTAATTTCTATATTAAGTCAATAGAAATCCAGTAAAAAATGAAACTGTTTGATTTGTCTTTCAAAGCAATTTTTGTTATTTTCAAGCACAGATAGGAATATTTTTAAATATTTAACATAAAATATGAAATATGCATGCCATATTTTAAGAAAAGTGATTCATTGGTTCAAACGCTTTTAGGAGTATAAACACACTCAAACGTAAACTAATTTTATAAATCTAACTTTGCTTAGGTAAACACGCTAACAACCAAAATTTGGTCATTGTATACATGAAATTATCATTATAATTTTTATTAATAAATCAATTTTTATAGAATTGACTAATGAAAGAAAATGTTCTTTGAATGAATTATCCCTCGTCCCTTTGGCAGTCGTGTTCTACAAAGATCTGCCGTAGAAGAGGATCACTCTAAATGAGCCCTGTTTTTTTAGGGTGAAAGCCGTGAGACCAAACCAAAGCAGAAACGTGACCAATGTACGTCTCTACGTGGGCGCTGCTTGCAGCAGAAAAAAAAAGGCACCACCATCAAGATACGAGGTAAGTAGCCTAGAGGAGAAGCGCTACTCTTTTTGTTTTATTTATGGCATCCCGTTTACTGTGGTAATGTACCTCTCCCAGGGCTTTGATTACCCGCTTTCGCCGAGTGTCCCCGGGGACGATCCGCCAGCTGAGGACACGTTGCGAATTTTCGGAAGATGGGTTCGGAGTCCCGGGCTAGGGCCGTCCTCGTTGTTTGCGTAGGAGGTAGACGGGAACCTCTTGCTTTTTAACCTAATGGATTAACCGAATTACACGTTGCCTCCAGGGAAATTTTTATGGATTAAGACACACACAAAAACGAAGGGAAAAAAGCATTTATGTCCTCCGTTAAAGTGGCTGGAGCCATGGAGGTGCAAATCTTATTACTCAGACGATAGAAAGATAAGATGCAGAATCAGAAACCACTTAAAGATCTCATTATAAATCGGTTTTCTCCAAAGGGAAAACACCGAAGATCACATTAACTAACCTCTGACAGTGCTTTAAAAAACCCTTTAAAGCAGAATTTCGAGACGGATGTCATGCCTTTATTCAATCAAGAGTTTGAAATCAAGAGAAAAAAAACTTCAATATAAAACAAAGCAAATCATTAACAGTTTTGTAATAAACAGAAAACAATTTGCAATCTATCAAACTCTTGTCTTATTAAACGTGACATTACTGACGCGCAAAATTCATTTATTCGTGCCATTTATTCAAGGATCAAGTACAATTTTCATCATGGGATCCTCGGTAATCTATGGGCATACAAATGGACTTGCAGCAGAGTTGTTGCCGTCGAAGCATCCCACGGAACCGGAAATGACCACGTTAGGTCGAAGGTAACATTTTTTCGCAGCATAGTCGATTCAGTAGAGATAGATACCAACTACCACCATTTTCCTGACCAGTTAACTGGTCAACTAAAACCGGAAGTATGAGCTGGACCAGAAGTTCTGATTTTTTTTTTCCAAACCAGCAGGTCACAGGAAATCCAAAGAGGTGTGCCTCATGGGAATCCAATCCTGAGTCAGAAGTCAAGAATTCAAGTCTGTTCTGCTTCACTATATCCCTCTTCTGCGCCAATCCAAAATGCTACGGTAACTTCTTAATTGTTTGTCCCTCACAGCCGAAAGGAAATCAAGAATATAATTGTGAAAAAACAGTGTGTTACGATTAATATAGAAAGTTTTATGAATTAATCTAGTAATGCTTTCTTTCGGAAAAAAAAATATGAAAGTTAGATTGTCTTTAAATATGCATACCAAGTTTCTAGAAGACCCATTCATTGCTTCAAACATTATTTACACACACACACAAACAGGCACGTTAAGTTTGCGAGTTTTCTTCAGTTAAGTTTAAGTTATAGTAAAAATGAATTTTCCCCCCAGGGTATTTAAGCATGCCACGACTCCTGCTTAGAAGGGTTGCTAAGATGTGAATTCATTGACGACACTGCGCTTTAAATCAACCTCCCAGCGTCAAAAAGCCAAAGCTCAAACGGCGGTAGGTTCAGCATAATTGGTCTGTGGAACGATGGTAAAAATCGAGAATTATCGACAGCTATCGAAATCTGAGAAACTGCGTTTAACGAGTTCGCTTCTGTTAAGTCATTACGTTCAGCCTAATTTCCACGAAGACTTATTGCATGCCCGCCCCCTTCATTTACTCTCTCTTGATAGAGTTGCGTTTCTCTCCCTCTTTTTTTCTTTCTTGTGTGAGGGCTTCTGTCGCCACTGAATGAATTCATGGTTGGTTCAAGGAGAACTGCGCAGAGATTTTATACGACAGAAATGTCCACAGAACACGACCTTCCGGAAGAGTCCTTCGTGTTCTGGTATGTGGCGAAGCGTGGAAATTCCCACGAGATCCTCCACCGCGCCACCTACAATAAACAGGAATTCACAATGGCAAAGAAACATCTATGTAGTAGTCCTTTAAAAAAAATAGAAAAGAAAGGAGAAAAAAAACAACAACTTTCCTAAAGAACATCGAATTTACGAAATGATATCACTTCTGGATAAAGAATTCGAAAGAATTTAAAAACTACTGTCCTTAAAATGTTATTTCTTCAAATTTCCTTATAATTATCCATAGTTATACTGTAAAAAAAATCAGATACAAAACATTATACGTAGGCTAATGTGATTAGTTTCAAAGGTTCTGCGTTGCGTTAATTACATCGTGTTAGTTTTTATTCCCTACCAAGTAGGCTACCAGCATAACACAGTCCATGGACTTCTTAGAGGCATCTAACAATAATAGTAACAAGAAGTTCAAAAAAACTTATTATAAAGCTACTTTTTTTAAAATCTTAATTAGTACTTTTTTTTAATTGTTTGAAATAGACAAAAACGAAAGGCTACCTTTAAATTCCGATTTTTAACGTCTACGGAATACAAACAGTTAAAATTCTCCGAATTCGTGAAAAAAATGAATTACGTCAGTATTATTTTCTTTAATTTTCTTAATCGGTCTCATTGTAAATCGAATCCAACAAGAGTGCAGTGGTTTAACTAAAAAGGATTTAAGATTCTTTCTGTGTAATATTCCGGGCCCTGAAATGGACAAATCAAGAAGCCAGTTCACGGAATAGGACAAAATTTTACCCAATTCATGAAATGGCCAAGATGGAGTTAAAACATATAACAATTTAAAATTTGAGAAATATTAAATATGATTAAAAATTTTAAAAAAAATTTACAAACGAACAGCTGGATTTTGGATATCTAATAAAAATTATATAGAAAAGGTTTCGTGAAAATTTAACAAAATTTTATTCATAACTTCGTTTAAAAACAGCGAAAATAAAATACAATAACTTTCAATGAAATTTAATTTTCCTTTTTTTAAATCCATACATACTAAGCTGTAGTTCGCAGTAAATTCGAGTTTGAAGTACTTCAAACCTCCTCCTGTCTTACAAATTAAAAGAGTAAATATTTCTAAATGTTTTGCAAGATACATCCTTCAGAGATTTCGATAGGAGTGGAATATAGAAATTGACTGTTCGTTTTCTAACTTATTAGAGTTCAGAATGGGGGAGAGTAATTCAAGAAAAGTTAAGCGAACCCTTCTTCAGATAAAACTACTACTTTCAAATAGCAAGCAACTAACTACAAAAACTCTAGCAACTTCTCATAAACTATGTTTTTAGTAAAAAGGTAATGTTCACAACAAAATTAACAAAATCTCTGAAATAAAGACGGTAACAATGAAGATATGCTAGTAAATTTCAAGAAGTGCTACATTTAATCGTTTTCAGAAATATAAAATCTTATGTTAAGAAATATATACATATGAGACACACTATAATTTGTTTTAAAAGATATTATTAAAAATTAAAAATTAAAAAATATACGCAATACGTTAAAAACATTCCATGGACGGTTTCAACGAATTCAAGTTCCCCATCATCAGCAAGATCAGATGAGATATACATATACCGTATATTTCGGCAGATAAGACGAGGTATAAATTTTCGTCAAATTTTTATAGTTTAAGCATATATCTGCCCTAAAAGACGACCCCCAAACTATCAACAGCCTATGAATTCAGTTTAAATCAGCGATCATCATTTTGATAATAATACTGTATAGCGTATGCAGAATCCCACGGTAGCACAGCCCGGCTATTCCTTTCAAGTCGCTTTCCAGTAAACGCTACTGCGCATGAGCAGAACGCGTCACAGGTCAGAAATGGAAAGGAAAAAGGAACGTGTGAATCGTGTGAATAGTGACGTAGAAACACATAGAAGCACGTGCTTTTAAATACATTGATTTGAAGTGAGTGTTTTGTTTTATTTTATAATGATTTTAATTTATATAAATTTCAATCTTATTTTTTTTGTATCTGTCGTATATGACGACCCCGGATTTTGGGGGCCTTTTTTAATGATTCAACTATCGTCTTATCTGCCGAAATATACGGTATATAATGTGTCTCATATGAATATATTTCTTAATTACTAAAACAACACACGTTAAAGATTTTATAAAATCTTATGTTACCAAATATTTTTTTTTTCTGGCTTTTGATAGCCTCAGAATACAGCAGGCTAATGTAATCAAAGTCAAATTTTAAAGTAAAAAAAAATCTTGAATGATGAAATCAGAAAAGGGAGAAATTGAAAACGAAAAAAAAAAGTTATCAGATTGGTTTGTTGAAATTAGGAGCAAGTATTGATTCACACACAAAAAAAACTAATTAAGTTTCTTTTTCAAAATTCGTGTTTCTCCTTTTTTTTTTGGAGGGAAATATAAGGAATGGACATGAAGGAGATATAAAACAAGAAACGATCAAATTGCAAATTGATTAATCTTATTAATATGAGTAATGATTGACGTAGTATCTTCAGTAGATATCCTTCATTCAAGAGAAGCTATTCACTATTGAAACGATATTTCACAGGTCAATTAAACTTTACTTAAGAATTTTATTATATGTAATATAAATTTAAACTAAGAAATTTCTTCAATTTCATTTCCTCCCAGTTGCGAATTAAACTGAAAATAAAATTTTGGAAGCCTTAAAAGCCAATTATTACTTAATATGTCAATTGTTTTATCCTTCATTTGACGGTTATGGGCTTTAGATGAACTAATCCTCTTTGTATCTGCAATCGTCTGGCTTTAGAAGGTTTATCCGACTTCCAGACAAATACTGACTGGAGGGGAACCGTTGTGATGGAAGTGAATTTTATTAGAAGATTTTTGCCTGAAATTCTTCAATGAAACAGTTCAATCAAAATTATTTGTTTTTGCTGGAGACTTGACTTCATTTTTTTTTTAGCATCATCTTAGAAATGAATTATTTACGTTCTTGTTTTAATGTTGCTAACTTGGTTTCATGTGGAATACCATTTTTAGCTGGGTTTTATTCTAAGGATATAATTTTGGAGATGTATATAATATCAAATTTTAATACATATATATTTCAAAACAGAAATTTCGCCTGAATTGGTTTTTGTTTTTGTTTCCATTAGGATGTTTCTTCCGTTGATTTTGTTTTACATTTCTGAGACTATTCTTATCGATCTGTAATGTCCGATTCTCAAAGAGGCTTTTTAAAAGAGCTCATGGGAAGAAGTAAATAATAATAAGAGGAGTACCTGACAGAATTTGAAGTCTACTTTTGCTTATCTATTGATTTTGTTGATCTTATACAAAGTGTACGAAAATGTAGCTATTATCGGTTGTTTGGGAAACGAAATAAGCCAAGATCTTATTTATTGCGCTCTTTAGATTTATGCAGATTTCTAATAACATTTACTTACATCATGATTACTTACTCGATTATGAATGTTTAGATAAACAGAAATTTGAGCACAGATAATTACGCTCTCTGCTGACAGTAACTGAAATTAATATTTCTAGCGTCAAACCTATTGTAAATCAAAGAAAATCAATTCCACTATCCTTGGATGCCAAATTTACTGAATAACAGGTCGTACCTTTTTTTTAAGATCAGAAGCAGTTGTAAACGTGATTTTTCTCAAGCGAAAATCTCACTATGTATTAAATATGTATTTTTAGTAATGAAGTAGTCTGAACTGCAGGATATACAATGATTTCTGAGTTCCACATCAAATTTAAAATCAATATTTCAATTAATGTAAATTAATAAATGATTAAAAGACACAAAGATTCCAAATCACTATTTTACATAAATAGATCCATTATATAAAAAAATACATAAAAAAGAGACGTTTCGATTCTACATGCGAATCTTTGTTAATCTGTCTGTTACAATTCAAAAAGTTGGGTTAATATAATACTTGATCATGTGATTGGACAATCCTAAGGTTGATAGAGAAATGTAAATTAAGTACACAACTCTAACTCATATCTACATTCTTATAAAATAATAATTAGACCTGTTATTTGAGCAATTTTTGAAAGAACTGCATATTTTCTCATTAGTAAATTTAGAATATCTGTGTGTGTATATATGTTCTTCATATACTTCTCACCCCTGGTCCAAATTTTACAAAGTTACTTGTACAAGGATCCTGCGGAGTAAATAGGCTATCTTTGGAACCCCCACATTTCACTCTTCCGCTGATTTGATCAAAACTTTGTCTTTTTTTTGGCACGAATTAGACAAAAGCGCTTTTGAAAACCGAAAATAAAGCGCAATTTAATTATTGCGCCCTACAATTAACTTAAATTATCGCTTATAAGCTGTGAACCATTCAATTAATTTTGATACGGTTTTCTGAGTTTTGTAGAGGGTTAATTTGTGTTTCTTTAAAGGTATAAATCCCCAAGTTAACAGGGTTAATAAGACCTTGTTTATGAATATGGATTTCACTGTTTTAATCTACTTTTATTTTCAACCCGTATTAGTGGATTTATCTATTTTCATGAAAGTTTCACAAATTTGCAGAAGAGTTTTTAAGGATGTTAACAAAGTTTGTTTCATATCGAAGTAAGTTTAGGTTTTCAGTAATTACGATTTTTTTTTATAGGGAGGGGTTGCCGTTCCCTCCGCTGTCGTGGGAAACTGATCTCCATCTCTCTATTATCGTGTTGGTGAGGAGAGCGAGATGGCAGTGGTTGAGGGGAAGGGGACTTAACTGGTAAAAGAAGGATAGCCACGCAGACATTCTCGCGCGAACAAGGACCTACGAGGGACGTTTTCGAAGTTTATGTCTGCAATATTTCTTGCAATATTCTACTATTCAAAGTTAATTTGTTATTTGTTTTTGCTTTATGTAATTTCATACATTCGAAATATTATTTATTTGAATGTATGAATTTCACCCATAACTACACATGAATCTATTGACTAATAATTATTGTTTAAAAGGTAAATGTTCCAGCACTTATTATGAATAGAAACACGGTCTATATATCAGTAGCGAAACATTATTAATTCTTTGCTTACCAACGTGCATCCGGGCGAAACCGAGTAATACACCTAGTTAATATTAAAAAAAGTCATACAAAGAGAAAAATTTCAGAGCATCCAATTTCTACCTACTTTACAAGAGGTCAATGATTTCTGACTGGCTGTGATTGCATCATTTTCGCCTACATTTGATTCTGTGATTTGTTTCCAAAGCTTCCATATCAATATTGACGACATATGATGTCAGCCTTTCGTAAACGGGACGGAAAAAATTGGAAAAAGTGAGTGTTGAACTCAAGCAAAGCACAGTCATACATGCTTTTAATCCTTCACGATCGCCCGTTGTTAGCTGGTTGTTTATTTCTTTGTTGACTAAGTTTATTATACATCAGCCCATAAAAAAAAATAAAAAAAATCTTTGACATGCTCGTTCCATGTTTCCTAAAGATAACCTTTTTATTTAAGGAACGTTTTCGTTCCAGGCAATTTTCATCGCAAATACAAGCAGGTAAAAAAAATAAAAAAAAAGTGTTATTATGCAAAAATTCTTATCAAACATTAATTTAAGAATATTCATCACAATATAAAAAGAGTTATGGATTTTTCGATCTTAAATAAATCTTAACGTTGAAAATAAACTCGAAACTTGGAATATTGTGCTGTTCTTTATATATACGGGTGATTCAGAATGAAACGGCTTAACTTCAACACAGCAATCCATCGGCCATTACATTCAGATAGTCCATGTGAATGTATATTTAAATGATTTAAGGAATCATAAAATTAGTAAATAAGCAAATAAAAATAAGCACTGGAGTCTTTGTTACAGTAAATATTCAAGAAATCAAGACCAATAAAGTGATAAATACTTAAAACTGTCTGCTTCTAATCTCACTGGAACTACATCCGTCCTCCATGCAATACAGTGATTTGGGAACTGTAATACAGTATGTCATTTAAAGAGCGACTTCACTTCACAATTTCTTTATACAAATCCCTGTTAAAGAGGCAGTGTTCCTGGCTTTATAGGACTTTGCCTTACACAAAACACAATGCTTGCTTTCTTGTGCATCTACTATCACCAAAACCTGTTTCCGGTGATTGTTTTTTTTTTAATCTAATACTTTCATTCTTTGATCATTTGGACATATGTTGAAAATTACTCTCCGACTTATAATTACCTCCAGAATGCTGTGTTGAAGTTATAATCTTTCGTTATGAATATTACCAAGTGCATATTACCTTTTATAAAAGAGAGTTTCTTTAATTACACCCGAAAAGTAAATAGTAAATAGTAAAACTATTATTATACTAAACCAAAAGAAAGCGGATGAAATCTACAACATTATTAGTCACCTCAAGATGTTACAGTTCTTGTTTTTACCAATAACCAAAAAACTAAAATTCAAGAACTTTTTTTTAGCAGTCCTACACTTCGTAACAATCATTGCATATTACATGTTGCTAATTTCAAATTCTGAAAAATTTTACCATCAAAAAATTAATTTTTACCACTCAAAACAAGGAAAAATAATATAACAGCCTGAAGTCTTTATTTTTTTTCTATTTCCGCTTCGAGAAAAGAAGTAGAAACCCGAAGATGGAGGATCTGCAAAGAGGGCACTGAATGTCAGGAAAGGTGTACAAAACTGGAACTTTACTGCCAATATGGCCACTTTATCTGCGGTCATCCTGAACTCCCCCGCAGCTGATAACTTGGCTCTGAGCCCACAGGGCTACGGGGAAATTTCAGTCGATGAATTTTAAAGCTTTCATGAGTAGCTGTCCCAGTAGTGAGTTGTCCCACTTAATCAGCAAAATTAGCCGTCGGTTCTCCCACTTCATTTAAATAACTCATGGAGAGGTGATAACAAGGGAAACCTGATTATAAATCGCGGTAGGTCATTCCACTTGACCCATTTGCCAGTACAATGACTTCCTTTTGTTTCATCAAAATATGGGTAAAACATAGAAAACAAAAATTAAACCAAGTCATCAATGTTTTTCAACCAGACTGGGTTTCATTGTAACATTAAGCTAGTGTAACTTCGGAAAATTTTTATATCCGTATGTTAGCTAACAACAAACAGGCATTCTTATGTGTTGATCTAACATGTAGTAACAATGCTTTTTAAAAGAGGATTACAACTAAAACATTTTAAAATGCAATTTTGAATCTAAGTATGCGCATTGATCCGTACGTCCCTCTGTCTGTGATCTCTGTCAAAGCCTATTAACAGAACAGAAAGCTGAAATTTAGACGTAGTCTTAAGGTATAATATGGAAGATCCTTGTTGAGTTTTGTACGTATCGGACCAATCGGTAAGTGTCTATGGGCATAAAATTACCATATTATCTTTCTCTTGAAAGACAATAATCATTCTAAAGACAAAAAAAAAAAAGCACACATCACATTAAGGTGAAATTTTATGATAAGTAGTTGTATGATTTCACAAACAAGATTCATATTGTTTTGGATAAAAATCGGACCAGTAGATGCAGAGCTATGAGCCCAAAATTCGTCAGCGTATTGGATGAACAACTCCTTTCTAAATTTGAACCTTTTCTTTTTCATAATATTTGATTAGTTGAAATTATCCTACTGGCATTATAAAGTTAAATAACAGTTTTTAAGAAACTTGGAAACGATGACATAATAGTCAGAATATCATATATAATTAGCAAACCACATTTTTGTTTGGGAAGTTTATTTCTTAACAAATATTTTTATTTTCATCCAGCACATCTTTGGTAAGATAATGAATACTTCGGCCAATTCTCTAATAAACGGTATTTTCATCTTTTCAAAGTACATATCCCGTAAGGGCTGTAGGCTATTTAACGAGCTTTTATTTTACAGCATTCTCCGTTGCAGGTTTCCAAATTAAATGAAGCATCAACAACATACCAGATCCAAGACACAGTCTGGCAGATCATCTTCGCTGCCATGGTTTTGTCAAACATGGTGGATGACACGTGACAAGAAATTCCTTAAACTAGAGCGTTAAAGATGCCACAAATACTTCTTAGGTGAAATGCGCATACTGTATTCTTTTTTTCATAGTTAGATCTTCAAATCCTTCAGTGTAGGTTACCTTTATTTCCCTCCACCATCTACAAAGCCCTTAAATAGCTTTAAACCTCTTTAAAGCCTGTTTCTATTTCCTACATGTAATTACATTTAATGTTGCTCTATTCATTTATCATCAGGATTGTTTTCAACAGACTTATGTCGTCTTGTTTACATATGGTTTTAAGTTTAATGTCGGACTGACATTAAGCGAAAAATGCATTACCATAACGCTTTAGGATTCCTAAATCATTCAACAAATAAAGAATTTTAAGCTTAGAAGCCAAACAAGAAAAACAATCAATAGAGATTCAGCAGTATTAAGTAGATATCTCGAAATTGAGTAAAAAAAGTTAAATTCATAAATACATTTTCCCAAGAACTTACGGCACAGTCTAAGTAGCTTAAATTATGTACTTAATTATGAAAACGATACAAAAAGAAGAGAAAGCCATGAATATTGTAAGAAGCTTGAACTTTTTTCTTTTAAATGTTGCAGCTAATGAATTTAAAGTAGAAGTTTTGAATATTTCTTTCCTAAGTCCCACACATACATACACAAAAAAAGAGGCGCCTGAAAACATTACCTC
>JAFIDM010000003.1:43399557-43420658 GCA_023159025.1 Thereuonema tuberculata
AGAAAACTAATTTCTTCTTAAAATTAAGTAACTCAGGTTTATATAAAACAGTTGTTAAGATAAACTCAAACATATTTCCGCTACAAAATTAACGCATCGATATCTTGAATTAAAAAAAAAAAAAAAAACCACCTATTACAACAATAAAGGACTATATTCATGGAAGCTTGATGAAAGGCAATTCTCTACATACTTAGAGAACAGTTTATGTTATTTTAAGTGTTCACTTAACGTATGAAGCTACGCATTTTTTTAGCCTAAATCTAAGAAATCACCTTTAACATGGAAAGGTAAACCGTGAAACATGGAGTTCAAACGCAAGCTGCACTAAATAAATCAAGAGCATTCAGAAACATATTTGGGGCAAACTCCGAGGCTTTTACATTATTCATTCGTGTCTCCAGATATCCTCAGGATGGTCTAAAATCCCAAAGGATGGTACAAAAACAAAGCCATTTACTGACTGCGCATTTTAAATTTTTTTTACGGAAATTCGAAAGCTCTGACTACTACTTCCAGAATATCATAGGGCTGAAACGATAGGAGAAAATCAGTTTTTTTTTTCTTCCACATTAACTTTGGCCATTCTTATTATTATTCTGATGTTCAACAAGTTTGAGAAACGCTGAACAATTTAATCAAATCATAAGGACACCATTATTCAAAATTTATTTTCACAGAATTTCATAACTTCAATAAATAAAAAACAAAACTATTTAGTAAAGAGTGAATTTTCTACTTCCAGAATGAAACATAAAATATGAATCTTCCAATTGACGGAAACGATGCAATGTTTGTAAACTGAAAAAATAACACAGTAATAAGATTAAAAACAAAAAATGAAGACATCTTTAGAACATGTAATATTTTTTAAAGATAAAACCCAATTACAACAATTAATAACATCAGATGAAGATCGTAAATTTGTAAAGCGCCAACTAGCACTGTGACCTTTTTAGGCCTAAATTACAGGCTTTAAAACTTTTATTTTTTTATATTTTTGAGTCTCCGCTGTATACCACTTATTTAGGCTTAAGTCTATTGATAGCCATTTTTAACAAATGCTTATTAATATGTACAAAGACTTAAGTAAGCAATTCTAGACCAAGAAAAAAATGGCAACAATTTAACAACAAGGATACGTTTGAAACATCTTCGTCAAAAGTATTCGTCAGGTAAAATCAAGTCGAATTTCCTGTCTTTCAGTCTTAGTATGTTGAGCTTTATATCTTAAGGCGCTTCTTCTAATCTTTTAATGCTAATTTACAAAGCACATATCTCTGACAATTCTTAGACTGAACTAATTCTCCGTGTGTTCAGGATTCATTTAATAAGGCGGAAAAAAAAGTCCTTAGGAATAATACGATACAGCAGCTATCCTACGATTCATCACGGGATTAAAGACAGGCAGCTTTTGTGAAGCGAAGTAATTCCTAAATCTCAAGAGATCTCTGATCTCGCGAAAAACCAAAAGGCTGTGACTTTATTTCTGTTAAATGACTTCCTTTTGGAAAAGAATTGACTGAAAATTTCAATTGACTGAAAATTTACTTAAGTTACATACTTCTTAGACGAACTTCTAGGGTAGTCTCTCTGGAAAACAAAATGTCTTCCATTTACACAGTAGACCTTTAATGACATTCTGCCTCGTTGCAAATCCTTTAATTCTTGTGAATCTCATTTGGTGTCCGTTGTTTTGACAAAGAGCGAAGCTTCCTTTAAATGAACGGAGGCCGTTTCTTACCTCCGGGCAACTGCTTCGGCCTTTTCCCGCGCGACACACTCATTTGGAAAGTGAAACATCCCGAGCGCCCACAAACTCCCTGGCAAAGGTCTCCTTATTAGAATAGACGCAACCGAGCGATCTCCTCCTCGACTCGGATTAACTCTCCTCCCCTATAATCAATAATCCAATGTTTGTTCCTGCGAAACAGAAATAGTGCAAACACAAGGACAGGAGAGGAAAGAAAACGATGATGAGAAATCGTAGGAATCATTAAGAGAGGGGAACAAATGAAACAGAAAAAGCACAGATTCGAACGTTGGGAACTTCGATTAAAAATTAAAATGCCTGTAAAAATAACAGAGGTCGTGTACTTAATGAGGAAGAATTAAAACTAACTGGTGTTAAAGCATAATTAATTTGTTTTATTATACTAACGAAGAAAAGCTTTTCGAAAGTTGCAAAACTGAATTTAATCTTGTATGGGAAGTAAATAATCTGTCAAGTAAACCGATAAATACATTTTTAAATATTTACAATTTTTTTACATACTTTTATTAGTCTCTCTATTCATGTGCCCATAAAGGCAAAAATTAAAGAAAAAAAAGGTTCTGCTCAATTATGAGCGTCGGGAGCCGCAAATCATCCCTTAAAGCAGTGATTCTCAATATTTTTTGCTTCGAGGCGCACTTATATATTTGCTAAAATACCAAGCTTTTTTTTTCATTGTCTTTATTCGTGAAGAATTGTTTATAAAAAAAGTCATCATTACTTACAGATGAATAACAGTTTCTGTTAATAGTTTAAAAATATCCTGAAACAAATTTTAAGACAATTTGAATTAATACTGTATTACCTTCATTGTTGAAAGAAACGTAATATATTTTAAATTTGCCCAGATTATTTGATATATAGATTTAGTCTATATTAGGTTACGGATGAATTTTCTTATGGAACACCAGCTTGGCGCGATTACGGGTTGCGAAGCTCTGTCTTAAAGAACCGTACAACTTTTAGTTTAGAATTTTTTAGTAATTCATTGTTTATTTATCGTGTAATTTTTTTTTTTTTTACCTAAAGCTCAGTATTTAGGACTCGCTAAAGGCAAAATGAATCAAATATGAAAACATCTGGCCTCCTAAACGTGCTACTTTAATGTTGAATTTTCCGGTCTCTCAGTTTTTTGAGTTACTTTAACTCTGACCTTTCGATGGCAAAATATTTACCTGATTTTTTGGGGGCTCTCAGTTTTAAAGTTTGTTCGCTGACAGTCGTGTTTTAACGATTGATATCTTTCAAGCAAATGATGAAGGAAATTAGGAATTCTTCTCATTCTTAGCTATTCTAAAAACAAAACAAAAATGATAATTTCGCAAGTATTGAATCGCGGTTGTAAATAAGATGGAAAGAAGAAAAAAATGTTGGGCTTTTTTTTTTTTCAAAAATAAAAAAGAAATACATTCTAAAAACCAATCTGGATTAATTTCACGATGCATTATAAAAAATAATAAATCAATTAAAAAATGCTTGGATTAAATGTGGAAATAAAACCTGACAGATGGAAAATATAAAGTATAAAAAAAAAGAAGTGCAGAGAATTTTGTTTATGCAGTTCTTTTCCAGTTTTAAAACAGCAAAAAAAAACAACAAAATATTGAAATGCAAAGTTCGTTTTTAGGGAAGTACAGTAGAAGGAATATACCGTATATGCTCCAATAAACGCCGAGTCTCTTATTGTCGCCGGTCTCTAATAAGCGCCGGGCTGCAAAGGGGACACGGCCAAATAGTAGCCGGTCTCTAATAGTAGCCGGGTCTTTGATATTTGCCTACCGGTACTAATATAAGCATCGTATCTTTATAGTCGTGCGTAATACTTTACGGTACATTGCCTTACAAAATGCCGCCGAAACGGTCATTTGACATTGCCTTTAAGATTCGCGCGGTGGAATACGCGAAAGAAACTTCCAGTGAGGCGGCCGCCCGTCATTGCTGATTCGGACGACGAATAGCAGCGAAAGGTACAGAAAGACATTGCCATTTATCTTGAACAGTCTTATGTAGCATGTGAAATTCAAATAAAGTAGCTGTTAGTAATATTAGCCAGTATTTATATGTAAAAATTTTGCGTTCTGAAGGTTTTTGTTAATAATGGCCGGCCTCTAATAGCAGCCGGTCTCTATTAAGCGCCAGGAGCCGAGGCTAGTTTTGCAAATAAACGCCGGGGGCCTCTATTGGAGCATATACGGTATATATATATATTGGGAATAAATGACATCTTTTAAAATAAAATAAAATAAAATAAAATGCTGGTGATCGCCAATTAAGTAAGAAACAGCTGTTCTGGGATGTCACCTAGTAAATACTTAGTCTATTAGAATTCATGAAACAAAAAAAGGTTTTGTCTAAGTATTATTAAAATTGATTAACTTCAGATTTACTGGTTTTTAAATTAAAAGTCTGACAGATATTTTATTTTATTTTATTTTTTTGTAAACTATAAAATCCACTTAATAGAATAAATGAAATTTATTTTACTTTTGATCAAATCTATATCTCTTTAAATTGTAAGGTTCCCAAGAAGTTTTCCCAACAGAATCAACAGAAGATCGGAAGGAGTGAGACGTTCATTTATCGTCGAATAAGCGTTAACTTTTATTTTAGATAGAGTATTCGCCCTTCATATATATGGGTGATAGCAAATTAAAATGAATGCATTGCTAGGAACATAAATGAATTTGTTTATTGGAAGGCGTGATTAAAAATCACCCTAGCATCAAGTGAAAATTCTAGCATTATTAAGCAAATGAACTTTACCGTCGGGTTTTTTTTTTTTTTTTTTTTTTTGATGAGCACTTTGATGTTGTCTCTGTTTCGTAAACGAGACAATGCAACATAAAGCTGGCCATAGGAAAATACCTGCTCGCTCAAAAAAAACCTCCCACGATTGCGAATGCGGACATTGTTTTGTTACACAGATAGATCTGCGCTATAGTACTTACGAGATTTGCAGGGCAACTCCCCCGCATTACACACATACACATGAGTGCGTTATACACAGATGGACACACACAACTGAAAAACTATATAAGAGATCAATAAATTTTCATGGGAAACTTCATGAATTCGTAGCTTTTTAAAAGATTAGGGAATTTTCAATCCAGATTTTTATCCAAAGTCGTTCAATGATAATCAGATTTACATGATAGTTTAGGGAGAATGAAAATATCGAAAATGACGCCTTTAAAGCTCGCTTGGCAAGTATGACGTATTTAAAGCTCACTTTAACTTTTATGACTGTTTGTCATCAACTTCTGCCTCACAATGATAAAACTGAATTTGAGATAAACGTTCAAATTAAAATTATCTTTGATCTCCAGCTAAACTATTAGATCTCACATCCAAACTTGAAATCCTAATAAGCCAGACCCTCCATAATTTTTCTCTTTAAAAGTTTCAAAACCACAATTAATGTTGAAGCTTAAAACCTGAAAGTATTTACGATATTTGTTTCCAAAGTATTTGTTTTTTTACTTAACAAGAGACTCTTAAAAGAAATTTCCATAACATAAACTTTCATTCCTTTTATTTCAATTTTTAAGAGAAATTGTTTAAGATGTGAGAGTTTATTTGAACTTTTTTTTTAATTAAAATAAAAAGATAATTTTAAAATTTAAAAGATTTTAAAAGATTTTTCTGAAGCTCAATTTATCCGGAAGGAACGATTCTGCTTGACAATTGTGAAAACATGGTTTTTTTTTTTCAAATACACAGAAAGATATTGTCCAGTCTAAAAGCATGAATGTCAAATAACTGAAAGATCCGGTCACTGGTTAGTAAACAGTTAAAGTGGGGGGAGGAAGTTCATCGAAATCTTCCTTCCTTTGGAAAATAGGCTAAAAAAAAGAAAGGTTCGAAATACGGGCTTTCTGAAAAGACTACTTAATTACGCACTTTTTGTGAAACCTCAAGTGTTTTTGATACAAGGCGGTTCCAGATTTATTTTTCCATTCATTGCAGTGAAAGTGGAACTGTTATGAGGCACTGTGGAGTGATTGTTGGCAGACTGCAATATTCCTGCTTCGGAGAACCATATTCCAATTGTTGGCATTTGCTTGTGTATGCCCTGCACAAGCAACACTCTGTTGTTGACCCTCTACTTCTGGCCGAATGCCTATCGAGTGGAGGTTGCCAAGCCTGTTGCCGTCCCTTGAGAACAAGTTCCGTGGGTCGAAATAGATTTTTCACTACCCATCAGAAACCTCAATTCAATGTAAAGGTCTCACACAGAGGCAGACTGAAACAGCCAATAAAACAACGAGACAGAACTCTTTTGAATTTAGCTTATCTCATGTTTTCAGAATTAATTATTAAACAATTATTTAGAATTAGATTAAAGAAAAACATAATATTCTTCTTTAGAATTACATTGAAAAAAATGTATGCTTTTTGTCAACCAGTCAAGAAAAAAAAAATGATTTATTCACTTTATTCATCAATAATCTTTCTTCTTTCTAAATCTCGACTTTATGTTAATAATCTTTCATTCTATGCATTTCTTTTTAAATTTAAATACGTTATGGAAATAACGTAAATAATAAAGCCTGCAGATAGCCAAACTTTCACGCCTTGAGCTTATCATCGATGGGAATCTAGGACAGCTGTTTCGTCTTTATTAGGACTTTTTGATTACATTGCCAAACCTGTAACCTTAATAATGTATGATTATATTATTCACTGTAATGGAGGGGTTTCTCCACAATGATGTCTGGCCATTCAAATCCCAGAAAGCGGGTTGTCTGTCGATTGATCAATCCATTCAAATGAATATGGCTATAATACTACGATTCTCGCGTCCTTGTCAGCATTGCTCAGACGTTGTCTGGTCTGTATCTTATAGGAAAACTACCAATTTCCATGAACATTCGTCTCGTAGATGTTTGACATAAGATTCATTTTTAAGGATGCACGTTTAGGCAACTGTAACACCTGCCCGAGGAGCCTTCCTCGATTCGCATTTGTTGTCACTGTAACCGGACGTCCGGTGCAACCTTTGCGCTTGTCAGAACGCTGCCTATCGAACGAAATTTTTTAATGACGGCTATCATATCAAGTTTGTGGGTGCTGGTTTTTGAAATCGTTCTCGAAATGCATTTCTAACGTACAGCAAATTTGGTCCAGTTGAAAGTCCAATTCCGTACGACCGAAAATAATGCTCCACAATAAAAATGTTTTCCTCCGTTGTTAGCACCGTTTGAACATCTATCATGCTTCAACCAACATAAGCATTATTTTACGTCAATTTGACGACGTTCGATGAGGTCATCATGTGATACGCATGAGCAACAAAGGCTTGTGACGTTCAGTATCGTTTATTTTGGCACATACTGTACAAAAGTCAGTAAATTGATAAGAGTAATGAATAATGAGTTTTTACAGCCGTGCTGGCGTGGCCGTGCGGTTTAGCCGGCGGGCTGCCGTTGTGGTGATGCGCCAGTACCTGGGTTCGAATCCCGGTGGTGGCATGGCTGTTTCTTTCTTCTTCTGTGTTTCGTCCGTTTCCCACCTGGGACTTACTATCTCAGGTTTATCCTGGACGGGATATAATTCTCGTCCCCCCTTTCTTGAATTTCACTAGCCTCGCCCTGACGTTGTCAGGTTGAGCTAGTTACGTGGTCCCTAGTTGGCCAAAATCGATAAAAAGGAAAAAAATGAGTTTTTACGAACAATTTCGTAAATAATCATTTTCAGTTTCTGTGAAAAATTAGACGACGGAGCATTGTTTGATCAAATTATTCATTACGGTTCACTGGTTACACTCACAGCTTTCAGTAACAGGATATGTAAGAAACTGCTTGAATCTGAAAGTGAATGATATTTTTGCTTTTCAATGCATTACACGAATAAGCTTGTTTGGTTTAAGTAAGCTGAATTCCCGTTCCTAATGGATTTATCTGGAAATGCATTTGGAATTTCATCATTAAGTTTGCATTAAGCTGAAACACCCGGAATTGAAGTGTATAGACCAAACAAAATGAAAACTCGGCTTCAAAAGAGTATTTGTAAACGAACAAAATCCTCAAACAAAATATCTTTTCATTAATAAATTGCAATCTTTTAAATTATAAATTCATAAAAGAATATAAATTCATTAATAAATTACAATGGTGTCGTTTCAAAAAAAAGGCCAGACACACAATAATTAAAAAACATAAAAACGCATTAAAATCTTAATGTCTCGACTAGGTTTCATCGGACCTGCCAATCTTTTTCAAGTGAAATTCCAACAAAGATACAAGCTGCTTATAACAAGAAATTTTACCAATGACAAATGAATGCAAATATGTTATCCCCCAACGTCCTCTGGTGTCAGGAATTGCACGCTTGCAGTTGTAATAAATTACAATCTTTTAAATGTGTCAACTCCTTTCGAATCTTAATGAATTTAGAAAAAAATAAATGAACTCCCGATTGGAGATGTGTAATAGACCATAACAAGCGTTGACGGCATATCTCTCACAAAATGCAGATATTTATGCATCTTCCTTACATTGCTGATAATAGCGAAGAGTTTGTAATTCAGTAAAAACTGTTTTATACGTATTTCAAGGGAAAAATTTTAAATAACGCATAACTCAGAATTACTTACAACTCAGCTTTAACTTTAGTTTTAAATAAATTTTAATAAGAACACTTGTAATAAACATTTCTGTATTAGGTGCATATTTTTCAACATACGAAACGCATAACCGTAAAATTTTCAATTTCAAAATAGTGTATTCATTTTCATAGAGGTTTTCTGATTTCGTATTTTAAGAACCTTTAAGGGATGGAATAAAATACTGTATACCCATTAGACAATTCCAATTCTAAGAGAAATGAAAAGCAAAGACTCACCGAATTTTCTCTAATTTCCCATCACATTGTTCCTCACTTTTGTATATCTGCAATTTTTTCCTTCTCTTGAAGGCTGCGCTTTACAGAATTCAACATTCAACATTATAACTTTCAATATTCTTACAAAATGGACTCCTTTTACTAATGACTGCACATACTGCAGTGTAACTTATATTTAAGATACTCTCTATTTCTGCTTTTGATTTTTGCGGGTTGTCTTTTACTTCCGAATAAATCTTTTTCCTCTAAAGAGTATCTTTTATTCCTTCTATTACCTATGGCTAAAAGACTGGAGTAAATGAAGGGAACACATGTTTCATCAATGCGAAAAATTCATTCAGTTTTTGTCTCTGACCGACCTTTCATTAAAGCCGCCCCAAAACCTCATGAACGCGATGATTATATATCGATACGGAACGCCGAGCAGTATATCGGTGCACCTGGGGAATATTTAGTGGAAAATACGTACAATTCAATCTCGTTTTCAAAAATATACTACTATAAAGCGAATTACGTGTAACTCAGTTACGTATATCTCAGAAGTAATGTATATGTAATTAATTACAACTTTCGCAAGGACCTACAAACAATTACGCACAATCCGGAACTACGTACAACTTGGTTACGTATATTGTTCGCTACTGTTCAAAATCACAATTTTGTGCAATACTATGATATATATTTATATTGATAAATAATATTGATAAATAAAGTAATAATAAATAATAAATAAAGTAATACATATTAATTAACAATGTTACGGTTGTATTAGTATACATGTGGCAAAGATATCTTAAAATACAGAAAAATATAAGATGCATATCTTTCCGGAAGTGAAGTAGCCTTTATACTGCACTGTTATAATAAAAAAAACAAAGGCAAATACCAGTTTTTAAAAGAAAACAGCGCACTGTAGAGGTTATACGTAATTTACAAATATTGGGATTTTAGAAATAACTAATTATGTTCAGTGCCAGTTTGTCATATTATTGATAATAACATGAATTACTGTATGAATCCTTAACGTCCTTTATTATTAGCATTGGTTATCTCAGTTTAATTAAGTATAATTTAGACAATTAAGACTAATTGATATCGAGTTATTTTCTTGGGTCAGTGGAGTAAAATTAGATTTCATTTCGTGAAAAACAAGCAATTTATATCGATCCATAGAAACTAAGTTACATTAAAGACTGAGTATTATTCAGTAAGCTCCGTTAAATCGCCCTGCGGGGAAATACATTAATGTCTTCTTAAAGCAAGCCTATAATTGACATCTGGGTTTTTCCTGACCTGTTTGTGATCACTTATAGAAGAAAAGATTTCTTGTGTTTGTTTTTGGTTTGGGTTGAAATGTTAATTTAGTGAATTTATTGTCATTACCCGATTTCGAAAGACCTCTTTTAAGGATTTGTTATTGCTGCTGAATTATCAATGATGTTTTGGTAATTCAGAACACAAGAAAAACCGCCACAGGGTTTGTATATATAGTATATCCAAACACTATATTTCATCATTGGTTTCCCAAATCTTATCCATCACGATAATTCAAAAAAATATTTCTTTTTTGCGCTTATCGTTGGAATTTTAGATCGATCTAATTATTTTATCGATAAAACAGAATAAAAACGATTTAATTGTACGTTTTTTGTAAGTCAAATTCGGCATTTTTGTTTAATGCTTGCTTTTAATATATTAAATTCTGCTTCTATTATAAAATTTACTTTATTCGCTTTATTAAATTATCTGCGATTGAACATGATTGTCGAAATATTTTGTTTTTTAAATAATAAAACCAAAGCAACTGTTATTGTTCGACACAACGAAGCTCAAATAAAATTTTGTTACTGAAAAGAAAATCTCCAGTCATTACGATGAGCTTAGATCATCAATTTATGAATATGAATTTACGAATATTCATCCATTTATGAATACTAGGAAGACCCGTGAAATATTCACGGAAGTAAAACAAATTCCACATTTTTGAAATACCGTGAAATTTTTGAAAAACACAAGATTGAAAAAGATGTTAAAAGCTCATTTTTTTAAAAGCCATGACTTCTGTAACAGCCCACATATAGTTTGAAAGACTAAGCCAAATTTTGTTAAAAAAAAAGCAAAATAAAAAATTTGATTTACCAGTTTCAACAATAACAATAACGAATGTCCGACAGCCAATACCAATCATCCTTCCTGGGCAACAATGACAGCACGTGTTCCCCTACTGTTGAGTAGTGAGCAAGCGGCTATCCCAGAGTTAAAAGGGGTAACAGCCGAAGCTGTGGAATTATGTAAAAACCGAGGTTTTACGAACTCTCTGATAAATTTTTACGCATGAACTTCATGCATTTCAATGTAAACTTCATTTATGTGTGGAAGAAAATCTCAATACGCGGATAATAATTGTGTAATCGCGCTCCGTCGTGCTGAAGTGGGGCGAATAGAGCGCCATGTTTACAAATGGGCGTGACATCACGATTGACATGTTCCAACACTGCACTGTGATTGGTTATTTTTCCGACTCTGCTTACGAATTTACAAATATCCGTACAATTTTGGCCTATTAATAGTATGATGAATGTACGAGGTCGATCAGAAAAAAAGTTTACAACCGCTAGAAATTAAATTTATGAATTTGCCGTAATGCAGGTTGCTGAAATATTTGATAGCGGGTTGTATTGTTCATAGTCATGTGGTCTTTCTCGTGGTTGTGTTGTTGGAAGTACGCGCTGTCATTTCAAAATGTCGTTCCGCTTGGATAACTGATCCCTTATTTAAATTTGTGCAACAGTATCAGGACCTTGTCTTTTGAATGACAGCGTGATCCTCCTTCAAGACAATGTTCGACCACAAGTTGCACGGTACACACAGAACTTGCTGCACGGTTTCCACTGGAAAATTTTGGGACATAGCTATACACTCCGGATTTGGTTTTCATCTGTTCCCTGCCTTAAAAGAACACATTTCAGATCGTCGCTTCACATGCAATGAAGAAGTCCAACATGATTAAAAAAAATGGCTACAACAGCAGGACCCTGACTTTTAGACCGCTGGGATGGACAAAATGATCAATCCAGCTGCCTAAAAGTCAAGATGACTTCAATTCGTTTATCTTTTAAAATGAAAGATTATGACGTAACCTACATGACTTCAAGTGTATATGGAAGTTTTTATTGCTTCTTTTTTTTAAACATCTTTAAATGAAAGAAGTATCAGCTGTATGTTGAATTTTACTCAATTGCTACCAAAAAACTAATTCATCGTTAACTGTATTTTTGGATCGTAAAGTCTAAATTTTTATGCTAATCGAAAACAAAAATATTCTTCAGGAGTACCTGTTGAAGTACTTGCAGAAGAATCATATTATTGGCTTTTCCTCACTTCAAATCTCCCATTTTCTACGAAGGCCAAGGGAAACCATTTCAAAAGGTAATCATCGATTACATATGATTGAAGAGCTCAGTATATCTCAGACTGAAAATTCGACAAGCTAAAAATGATACAATCATCTGACTTAGGATACTGATATTTTTAGATGCTTTTTTTACACAACTACTGTTTTTCGCTGACGGATTCCCTTATCTTGAATCGACTGAACACCTATTACTGAACTCAATCTGACCTTTCTTCAACTACCGAATGTTCTAGGATTGGACCAAAGTCGTCCATTGCGCTGACCAAATCACCATCGATTATAAGAAGTCGCCCTTCTTTTTATCTTCTCCCTTCGTTTGCGTTGGCCTCGGGCTACAACAACGAAAGCAAAACAACAACTGTTGTGCGCCTTCCAATTCTCCCATGGCAAAGAACTGGTCGTTCAATCATTGAAGGAGCCATTAGCGTCTGTCTCTCGATGCCGCAAAAACAATGGCAACGGACTTGGGAGGGTTTGATGTGTTGACGCAACACCGGATGGTGCTGTGAAATGATCGGCTACAGAAAAACAAATCAAGAAACAGAAAAAGAAAAGAAGGAAAGAGTGGCACGAGGAAGGTGGCGCCTCCTGTCGGATAGCTTCCTTTCGAATAGCTGAGGTTGAGGGAAAAGAAAGGCCATTATCTCTAGAGAGGCGGAAGTTACCGGCAATAAAACATCTAGAACATTCTTACAGAATGAACGCAATTCTTAATTCTTTCAGTTCGAAGAATACGAATAGCTGACTATTGGGTTCAAGACATATCTTCAAGTGCAATTTTTAGCAGTACTTTCCCATTTGATTTGTTATTGATCTAATAGATCTAAAGTCACTACAATTTCTTCAGAATATATGACTTAGCTGGTAGAGCTTTTTGTTCGTTGCCTTCCGCGAGAAGAAGCGGAAGAGACTGAAAAGAAGCAAAAGAAAAAAAAATTCTTCTAGACATTAAGACAAGACAAAAGGCTCAGATACAAAAACGAAATGAAACACACTGAACTCTTTAAGAATAATCGTTGGCAATAGGACAGATGAGGCCACCAAAATATTAACCAAGCTTAATTGCAGCATTCATATTCTATTTCGAACGATGATTAGAACTTTTTCCTAGCACATTTTTATAATTTTTTTTAATCTAATGGGTAATATATTCAAATCTTTCTTTTCAAGTTTATTTTATTGTTGCCGTTTCGATTTTATCATCACAATGACATAAAACTTTAGCAATATCTTCAATACATCTATTTAAGATATCAACATATAATTATCAATTTAGCATTTAATTTTTCAAACCTTCTGTATCAATGTTCTTGACAAAAGTTTTGCAAAAAAATGAAAAGCGAGACGCTGGAATTTAGTCTAAAAAGCTGTTTCTATGCTAAAATTATAATTTTTTTTCATATGAAATTAATTAAGATGTATTTTATTTGTTCATACATAAATAAGTATATATAAATGTACAGGTTTAGACATATATGTATCTTAACAAAACATACAGCGTTTTCTATGCTCAATCTTTAGCCTTAGAATTTTAATTTCCAAATTATAATTGCGAAATCGAATGAGATACAGAAGAAGATGAACGTCTAATCTGACGCTCGCCAACATTATTACTGGGAAAGCACTTATTACATGTCCTCACAGAGGAGTAGGTGAAACTGCAGGAGCCTCCTGAAGGACTAAGAACCAATGAAAAGCCAAAATATCCACTGGAAATCGAACCCAACCTTCTCAGTCCTTTGAGAGCAACCGTAGCCTTCAGTTAAGCACTTTAGTTAACATATATTACTGTACAGTAAACACAAAATTCTGAATTAAAAAGCGATTACTAATCTAAAATCGTTAAGTGATAATGATTACAAATTCTTAATAACATATGGAAACAAAACTAACACACAAAACAATATTAACATTGCTTTACAAAAAAAACGGGAAACATTCTATATTGTGTAATGCCTGGTCCATGTGGTCTCCTTTAAGTTGTGTATCTTTATAAAATGGAGAAGAAGAAGCAGTTTCTTTCTTTTTATTTAAGGCAATTTCTTTTTATCAGTGAAATATTTTTGGAGAAAGACTATTATTTTTTAAGGAGGAAAAAAGCCAGACTTTCTCAAGTTTTTAAAGCAGTTTTTGTTGTAGAACTGGTTATTGAGGCAAAAGCTATTTTTTTTTTTTTTTTAGTTCGTTCGATATATTCTTTGCGAAGTCTAGACACCGAAGCGCTGACTGTCTGAAGGATTCATGTACAATATCTTGCAGGGGATTTACTGCCTCAGTGGGAGAACTCGTAATATTCCAGAGGGGTGGAAAAAAAAATTGGATATATCTTTTTGCTCAGAACATATTTAGCACTTCATTTCATTTGTTTTCACCTTTATGGAAAGTTTAAAAATTTATTGTAAGCATCGGAATATTTTAAGACAATCATCTACATATTGAGTTCTTAAATCATAATTCACTAGGAGCTAAAATAAAAAGTCCAAAAAAAATAGATAAATTTGTCTAATTCAACTGCTTTACCTAAATAAGTAAAATTCAGCTAAAACAAATATTAGTGAATATATTTACTTAGTTGCTGATTTACAAGTGTCTGCTGCAGCCAATTCATCTTCGTTCCACCAACAGTTCTGTTGTTATTTTTGTAGCGGCGGAAGTGGATACGAAACTATTGTCAAATTCAAACTAAATTCGCCCTCAACAACGATGTCATTACTGTAATTCGATTGAATCTCGCTCAGTGGCGTGACGGTGCTCTGTGCTTGCCCACATAAAAGTAATGCTAATTAGGATGATTATGTACATTTTACAATATTACATTTCTGAAAGGCACTACCACTTTTGGTTTCTCTGATCAAGAAGTCTGAAGAGGTTCTACGACAGGCCTTCAACATTCGCGAGAACCACATTCCAAGGTTTCTCACGAACAACTAAATTGACACCACACCTCATTGCGACATGAATATACTGAAAGACTGTATTGTGCTAGAACTAATATTTTACGTGTACTGCGTATCGTTAAACACATTACTGAAGCCATACACCTGATTATATAAAAAAAAAATTCAATAAACTCAATAACTACTGTATATACAATAACGGCAGTTTCGCTGACGAGAGGCAGCCTTTTCAAGTAAGGATAAATTGGCTCAGTTCATACTTACTTGAAAATGCTGCCTCTTGTCAGCGAAACTGTCGTTATTTTATATATTTATTGTGTGTATAAATTTTTTTGGATATAATCAGGTGTATGGCTTCAGTAATGTATTTGACTGTACTGCGCTATTCCGGTCAATTGTGAGAAACTGCAGAATCTACTCTGATCCTGTCATGGACCACCATCCTATTCGCTTAGTTCCTACTTTTAGTTATTATTCTTAAAATTTCTTTCTAAAATTTTCTTATAAGACAGCAACATTTTTCTACTGAAAAAGAAAATCATTCAGAAACAAAGACGTAATTATTATGATACATTTCACAAAAATAGGAAAAAAAATGTTCAAAGCTACCATTTAATTAAAAGTTACTATCATTACTACCTTTTTTAATAAAGTAGAATTAATATATAATACAAAGAAATTATCTACGTAATACAATTACTATAAAATAGAATCTTCAATTTAAGATATATTTTTTAATCTTAGTAAGTTAAATACAAACTAAATGGCAAAAACTAAGAGAAAATTTATTAACATTTTCACATTAAATTCCCTGCCTCTTGAACAGAAAAATCTTCGTTCTTGCTCTTTTGAAAACGAAGGTAACATAGAAAAAAATATTCAGGCTTAAAATTTGCTTTTATATTCATATATTTCAATTAAACATTTCAGGATTTCTGAAAACTGGTAAAATATATTTACATTTAATTAAACTCCACCGTTAAGTATAAATACTGTGGAAGCCTTCTTCTAGTCGTTAATAACGAAAACGAATGAATTAAAAAAAATCATGAAAGACCTAGTGTTCAGCCACATAATATGCTGACAAACTGTTTCCCGCTATCTGTCAGGCAAATAAGCATTTCACAAATTCCATGATCCCGACCTAAAACCATTAATATCTTTTAAGGCTGAATGCGAAAATATTCAAGGCTTACGAGTTACCAAATTCTCAAAAGAAATACAGCAAAACGACATTTCAAATAATTACAGATTTCGCGTATGGTTTTTACTCTACAGAAACAACATCTACAGCCACAGTAGGCTTAAATTAATGCTTTAAATTTTATTACTCGAAGCTCAGTGCAAAGAAAAACATGCCTAATTTATCTGTTCATCAAGACTTTATTACTACTAGGATTTTAATTTGATGCAAATGTTTACATCCGAGATGTTTGTTTGAATCTCTTTAAACTGCTAAAGAGAATATCAAATTCAAAGCAAACGGCGTTTAAGTGCATGGCCTATCTAATCTCTGGGCAGATAGACTTCGCAATCTTTTAAAAATTGTCTTTCACCAGCAGAATCCACGGAGTGTGTTAACTCCATTCCGTTGTATGGCTAATGTCTCCAGGGGGTCGAACTGAACAGAATTTACATCTTACACGGAGGCAAAATACACGACAAAGGAAAAAGAATTGGAGGAGCGGAATCCCGGAAGCAATTTATTAGGATAAAACGAAAAGGAAGGAACATAAAGGTGGCGCCTTGAAAAGGAAGCCCTCTTCCTCTTCTCTATTTAAAAAAAAAAGAAGACATTTCTAGAACTTTCCGTCTCTTATGATTTCGAAGAACAAAACAAAATAATAATCTAACAAATTTTAAAACGTTTTTCTATCTGTCGTTCCGCTTGAAATGAAATGTTTGAACTAATGGAGAGACAGAGAACATTCTCGAAAGTGCTCTTCTTTTGTTAAACAGCACAAAGCAGTTATTCTCAATTAGAATTAAGCAGATTACTACGAAAAATCGTAAATAAATAATCGAAAATAGTCCTAAGCAGAACTGTTCCGAAAATACATTACTGAAGTCATACATCTGATTATATCAAAAAATAACATAATAAATATATTCAATAACGACAGTTTCGCTGACGAGAGGCAGCCTTTTCAAGCCTTTTACTTGAAAAGGCTGTCTCTCGTCAACGAAACTGTCGTTTCTTTGACGAGAGACAGCCTTTACTGTCGTTATTGTATGTATTTATTGTGTATAAAATATTTTTTGATGTAATCAGGTGTATGACTTCAGTAATGTGTTTAACGATACGCAGTACACGTAAAATATTAGTTCAGAACTGTTCCAGATATAGAAATTTTGAAGAAAAGTTCCAAATGAAAAGCATCACATTTGTAAACAACGAAATAAATAAAACTTAAAAATAATCTTTACAAATAGTTTATAGTAAACTAATTTTTATTTTTGGGTGTCATTCAGTTGTTAGAAAACAATATTATGCATCTCATTCCGATGTTAATTGTTACGTTTATTTATTGGTAAATCTATGGTTGTAAAATGCGGTCATGTAAATAAGTCTTAACTGAAGAAGCTGGCAACTAGCCGAAATATTGTGGCATATTTGTATATTATACAGTAGAAGAGGATGTAATGATATATTTTTAATATTATACGAATTTGTAGCACTTTACAGCAATTGTACTATATGATATTCTTTCTCTGTAATATATTCATAATGCTATTTCTCAGGTAATGAATAATGATTTTTTTACGCGTTGCTGCAAGGAAAATGGTTGAGGTATTATCTATCAGCTGTAAAATCGAAGGATCAAAATTTCAAAATTTCCAAAGGCTATTGGTCGGTTCAGTTGCAACAAAAGACATATCTTTCTGGAAATTTGTGCGTTTTCAATGGAGATTTAACTCAATGGTATGAATTGAAGTAGAAGACGACGAGCCACTTAAGACTGATGAACGCCAGGTCAACTTCCTTTTTTTTTGTATTCATTAGTTCTAATGTAGATTTATGCGATCGAAGGAGGATCAATCAAACGACAGGGAAAAGAAGCAAGAAAAAGAAGGATGTTAAGCAGAAGAAATGAATGGTAAATTATGCAGACGCCCTAAAGCCGAAGGTTGGGTAACCATCCCTCACCTACTATCAGTTGCATTTCGTTTGCCGACGAAGAAGTGGATTTACAGCCGAAGTCACTGCAGTCGATGCGGATTCCACTGATTTACGTCAACGCTGTGTTTGAAAAGACAAGAACAAATCCATTGGAATCGAGCACCACCAATTGCAAGCTCAGAGCTTACGGCAAGCTTAAATTTATTTGTGGACTTTGCATCCAAATGATTTTACCTACGAGAAAGTGAAAAGAAACAACAAGGAAATGCTTTTAGACGAGTCAAAAACTGTAAACTGTAAGAAAGAAATCTATACAATTTTTTTTTTTTTTTTTATCAAGCAGGTTTAAAAATGTTTCAAATGTTTTATATAAAACCCATGCCTCTGTATCAAGCGTGCTTAAAATTTAACTTCCAATAAAATTTAGATATGAAATATTAAAAATGTACTATTTAAAGACAGAGTGACTTTAAAAGGATTTTATTAATTAACTAAAGCATATTTTGGGAAAAAAATAGAAATTTGGGTTTTTTTTCATTCTCCGAACGCCACATTGAAATTCCTTCTCTAGAACAGCACATAAAGGCAATAAAATTACAAAAATACATTAAAAGGGTGAGACCATGTTCACAAGTAACATCCCAAAACAGCTGTTTCTCGCTAAATTGGCGATCATCAGTTGGGAGTAGTTACTGTGAACACCTTGGTCTCAATACAGAGGTGGTAATAATTTAAAGCAGCAGTGGAAATGGTACCTCCAGAAACTAAACTAAAAAAGCAAAATACACATTAAAAAAAAAGTAAAGGAAATTCTTGTGCTGCCCTCCGGCAGCCTGTAAGAATTTTCGATGCGCATAATTACAAAAATATGTGGAGGTTTGTAATTATTTTACGTGTACTGAGGAATCTTAACATCAAAAATGAAGCCATACACCTGTTTAAATTTAAACAGGTGTATGGCTTCATTTTTGATGTTATATGTGGAGGTTGAAAAGGAAATGTCTTCAAATGGCACTCAACTGACAACCTCCAAATATTTTAGTCATTCTATTGCCCTTACGAGCTGTGAGAGAACATCATTATCCTGAAGTCCGGATAATGGAAAAGTACCGAAATATTAAAAGTCACATCAAAAACGATAGTAGGCGCTTCTGACTTAAGGATATGATTTTTAAATCACACTGTCATATACTCTGTTGACGGGGAAGGCGAATTTGAAGTCCAGTAAATATTCTTTTGTCACTTTTTGACTGCTGGAAACAATAACAATAAATGAAACGAAATAATAAAAGCAATAATGTCAATATTGTTACACATATCGACATTACGCAGGGGTTCTTAAGACAATAAGTCCTTGATCTACGAGATGTTCAGGTGAATTGTACTTTGAACCAAGAAAACTGCTACAAAGTTCTAAGCACTCTTTCTTTCCAAGCAGCTTTACGGGTATGGTGTTATGTCTAGATTTCTGAAACCTACAACGATATCATGTCCATAATATAACGGATGCTGAAGAACGGCATGTCCTTTCTTAGAAAAGATTAATTCTTCTAACCTTTCAAGACTGATAGGTCTACCGTTCTCTTAATCCCATCTCTTTCACTGATCTTTCAACATCTTTAATTCCTTTCGGTTTATAATTACAAACTAATTCGTCTTCGCTTTCATTGCCAATGGAGATGTTTTCCAATTTTCTTTCTTCTCCTTGAATTCTTTTATTTGTGGAAAAGTTTTTAAGATCTATCACTAATTTCCATGTTTCTAAATCTTTTCTTGTTCACCCCTTCTCTGATCTTAAGAAAGACATCTCTACAGCTTCGATTTAATATAAATCTCTTATTTAACACTCAGGTCTCACTTCCACATGCCAAAACTTTGTATGATTTTATTTTTATGCCTTCCTAGTTTTCTTTTAATATTCTTTTTTTTAGTTCCACAAATCGTTTGAAATAGCTTGATAATCAAAATGATCGAAATGTGATACCTGTTCAGTAAAATAATTTTTCAATTATTGTTTTCGTATTATTTTCGTATAAGAGTATTACCGTAATGTTGAAGTCTGGTTCAGAGACATCACCTTACAAACTCTCGCTCCTATATATCTATAAACCAAAATTTAACGACAGTCTGGAGAGATTTCTTGTCAAAAACCATTAAAAGGGGATGCGACGAATTTCTCCTTCTTGACTTTCTTTCACTCCATCTTTATTGCGATATTGTATTCGTTTAGCATGCAATCAAACTAGCATTTTTATGACCGTCGGAAAAGCTTTTCTTTTATTTTTATTGGCTTTTATTTTTTTTTGATTTTTGGGAGAAAAATGTCTTATTGGCAAAATAGCTTTGTCTCGTCCGAAGAACGGTTTGCTGGCATTTTCTTGTAAAACGGACCCAAATTAAGAAATGCGACGTTCCCGATCCAAAAGGAAAAAAGGAACTCCCGGAACTAGCATCTGCACCATCAATAAAGCCCCCCACCCCCTATAAAAACAATCAGAACTGAGTTACGATCAAAGACGCTTGAACACTTCGCTCTCTCTGGGGTCTAATTGAATTTTTTTTTCAGAGCACCCGGGTTCTATTTATGTTCTTTGCATCTTCCCTTGCGTTGTAATATTAAACTTTCTTGTCTGCATCGCGGTGAATGAAAGCTAACAGCCTTTACCTTTCAAGATTTGCCTGAATTGTCTGCTGCTAACTTTTAACACAAGACAAACTTGGTAGAATTACAAAATCAATGTACTTACAAAACTATATTTTCGCAACCACACGGTCAGTTTACAGTTACGACCATAAAATATTGCCAGTAAAGCTTCGCACCGTTTATGTCTTAAGTCCATGGTTTGACTTACTAACCCATAAAGATTTATTATGTTCAGTTTTACTTCGGCAAAAACATTACTTCAGGGTCTTGTCTCACTGACCTTCGAACTGCTTCGTTTTAAAGGTGGCGTTTTAAGTATCACTCTCCGCCGAAATTTATAAAACCTATTGAGCAATTTATATAAAGCATAAAAGAAATGACACAGAAATTAAAAAAAATATCTGAGC
>JAFIDM010000003.1:43437330-43487078 GCA_023159025.1 Thereuonema tuberculata
AATTTTTAAAATTATATTCTACAAGCTTCGTAGAATTTGTAATTTTTTATATGCTAACCGACATTATAAACGTGTAATAATTCCGTGGAAGCTATGCTACTGTATGATGCCGATACAATTAACAATTCGGATTTGAAGAATTTTGAAGATAATCCACAAAAATGTAGGGCTTCAAAAAAAAAAAAAAAAAAAAAAAAAATCACATTCTTGGAAGAGAATGTTTCTCGGCTATCTTTGTAACTTAATGTAATTAAATGGAACGTTAAATTCTCTTGTATTTAAAGAAACCCATTTGGCTTTCGTAACAGTTAGTTAAAAAGAATCTCATTAATTTTATTCTTTAAAGCCCAACTTTTTTTTTGTTTTTGTTTTGTGTAAGACCGAAAACCAAAAGCCTAAAATATATTGTGATATCACTATTAGTAAAAATCAAACAAAACTTTATATTTTTCATAAATTTTTTTTTTTCATGATTCAATATTTTTTCATTTTTTCATTACAAGTTCGCCTATCTAATAACTGAGGCTAAAATGAACATTTTAATTACATTGGGACTTAGTAAAAAATGGAACGTGAGGAAAACTTGCTTGAAATTTTACAAATTCTTCTTTATTCTTCATCTGATGGAATATGACAATTCAAAATGGCCGAAAACTATTGGATTGAAATTCAACTGCTCTGAATTTCCAGTAATGATGTTACGCTTCCTACCTCCATTTTGGAAAAAGTGCCCAATCAAATTGTAATCATTCGTAACCAGTACTTTGAGATTCCAACTTAGGTAACCCTAGTTCAATAAAATTTCATAATTTCACGTTTAAGGCATTTTAGGAATGATTTTGTTCTTGTTAAGGTTTTAGTGATGCTAAAACTGCAGAAAGGCTGATAAAGAGAGTGGGATGGTTAAGGAGTAAAAAAAAAGGGTATGTCAATGTTAGGATTAATACGTTTATAATCGGCTAAACCGTGAAAGTTTGTCTTAATAAGGCTTTCCTACCTGAATAACATTGTGTTTATACAGAAAATATAATGGATGCGATGAATGGATAACTGCTTGAGTCAATTATCTCTGAATTGCTCTAGGAATTACAGCAATTGTTTAACTGTATCTGTTATTTTCAATATATATACGAGTACATATAGTTTTGTTTTGGGTGAGCTTTTATTACTTCAAGGAGAGTATCTTTAGTTTGCAAAATTCGTAAAAATCGAAAAAACTAAAAAAAGATTTAAGTTGCCATTACTTTAAATCCAGTGTTCGTAAAGCGAGGGACGAGTTTTCGTTCGTTGCAATAGATCCTTTTTCTTCCATCTCTAAGTTATTGCCTAATTTGTCATTCTTTCTTAAACATTGACACCCTCGAAACTTTTGACACTACTTCTCTTCTGACGATTTAAAAGGCTTAAATTACTGCTGTTCTGTTGCCAACGATTAATCAACTGACCGGAGATTTATGCCTGTCATTTGAAGCCCACGAAATGTGGTCGATGTCCAGAGTTGGTCGCAGGTCCAAATTAGGCCTAACGATCAATTTCACCAACGTTCAAATTAATGCCCGAAATTCCTGACTGTCTTAAATGCTTAAAATAAAAGAAGACGTAAAGTGATGGTGACGTCCAGAAAGAAAAAAAAAATTACTGCAAACCTTCAATCCAAATGTACTATTTTTAGTTCTCGCACAATGGAAGAGATTTAGCCAAAAAAGGACGGCTGTCTATCTTAACGAAAAAGCGAAGGAAAAAGAAAAGAACAATTGGAAATGCTGCCAAAGTGGAGTGGAAAGGAAAAAAAAAAAGGAAGTGGTCGGTTAAATTAGAGCGTGACTATCGAATAATAAAATGAAATGGTATTATCTTATATCTTGTTAAAGATAAAAGAATAAAATATTTTTTTTTTTTTTGTTCACTATTAAGGACTAGGTTGAACGTCAGAATTGACAGTTCCTTTAAGAGATACTACGTTACTTAGTAGCACAACGATCTGTTGTTATTCAGTTACATGCTTCTGTTACAACGAACTTTCACTATTGGCTTCTATGTCTGACGTCAGTCCAGCTATGACCTTCAGTTTAGAGCGGGAAGAATACTTTCCAAGCTAGGTATTTAACAGCGATTATCCCAAATAGTGGCAGCAATATTCTCTTTAGTGAAGGGAAGTCCACCAAACTTTTCTGTAGATTACACTTACTAATGTCTTTGGATACAAGCAAACTATTCCCATTGGTATCCCACTGGGATCGCAGATGGGAACGCAATCAGGAATAGTGTTCCTGCAAAATTTTGAATTTTTAACACTAGTATTTCGGAGATCTCCCAGGGAAACCTTCTGCTACATTAAGAAATTATATGCTTCTCCTATTTTATGAGATGCAAAAATCTTTCTCTATTCTCAATACTCCATAACATATCATATGTAATATCTAACGAATGTACTTCAGGCAAATTATTGAATAATTCTTCTAACATTTACGTTAAAAGGCTGGAACAAAATGAATGAAGCGATTGCGATTACTTTAGGATGCGGTCCTGGTGGCATTACTAATCTAATGTAAACTATGAAAGCATGAATGATGGTGTAATGTAGAGAAAACGGGAGAACCATAAGGAAATCTCCTTCGTTTCATCAACGTGGATTCCGAATGCGCACAGCACTGATTCAATCTCGAATTTTAAACTGTGGTAAAGAGATTGCTGTTTCGCATCTGGTCATTCTCTGTATTCGAATTAAAAGTAATTCTTCCAATTTGTAACTATGTTAGCGATAAACTGCAGTACTAGCTTGATAACGGTTTCTTTATTTATTGAGAAATTGCAATAAATAAAAGGCAAAATCAATCCTATTCATTCATCCAATCCAATCAATTTATTCATTAAAAAAATGGCGCCTTTACCTATAGTAGAACTTTGATTCACAGTAAAGGGTAACTTTGTATTCAAATTTACATTATGTACATAGTTAAGTACAATTTATAATTAAATATTCTCTTCTTAGTAATTCAATTGAACGCAATTAATGGTTGAATTTAATGGCGTTCATATCTATTAAAAATTTGCAAAATTTAACATTAATAATTAACGAGAATATTGTTTCTATCGATTTAAATAAGTGCATCTTTTCAACCGTAATATCGAATTATGTTATCAAAAAAATACTTCGGGTGGTTGTTCGTTTAAATACGGTTTGTAAATTGGCCGATCTTTTCAAATAGCAGTTCGGTGATAAGATATTCAAATGGAAATGAAAATCAGGTCATGGTTGTTTTTATTATTTGCTGTGTTATTAGATTTTAACATTAACATTGAATTTGAAATTAAAGAGTGGATTGGGTAGGATCACGTAGAGCTAATGTTTACGTAAACTGACCCTAATGCAAAGCTTTTTAGAATTTTCAATATTTAATTATAATGAATAAAGAATTAACAATGCAGAACCCGATGAATAAGTAAAAAAATAATATATATATTAGAAACTTTACTTAATAAATGTATGTATGTTGAAGCAGATTAAAAGTGACTTGTACGTAAATAAAAATTTATTATTTCTCGGTAATTCTTTTGTAAATCTAGCGGTTAACTATTGGTTTTTGTGATTTTGTTGTTTGTTGTGTTTTTTTTTTTGTTATTATAGTTTCTGTCTGTCACTATATGATAACTTTGAATAACATGAATTAACTGTTAGACATAAGCTGTGTTTGAATTTTGTATTAGGATGTTCGAAATAAGAAATAAGGATTTGCCTTTGAAGTATTCAAATTCGTACGTAAGCAAGGAGGCTACATTCCTAGAAAAATCTACGTGAAGTCGGCAGAATGTTTACTGCAGTTTCATTCTCCAGTAGCATCTCAAATTTTCAATGCAATAAGAAAAGCTTAGTCGCAGAAAGATACTTTGCTGGATTCTATGAAGATTTCAAACAATATAAAGTCGGTCTTTGTATCTTGATCTTTCGTTGGATGGGAGATTGCAGAATGGAGAATATAGAAAACATGAGAAAATGGAATAAGACAGTAGTTCGATAGTCCAGGGTATTCAGTAACAAGGAAAAGCGAAAAACCAACAATAAATGAAATAAATAAAAAGCAATAAAATCAGATTCCAATTGCAGCATATACTGAGCACAGACACAAACTGATTAAAAAGAAATATGACTGTAGCAATTAGGTTTTAAAGTGTATGGATAAACACAGGAAAGACAACGAAGTAATAAAATAATTTGATTAAATTATTACCAAAAAAATAAGTTTGTATGATGGAATTTGTGGAAAAAAAAAAACAAAAAATAGCAACTTCGTTTTATTGGTTTAAACATAAAAAAGTGAAGGTTTCTTTAAAAAAAAAAAAAAAAACCCTTCTATCTACATGTTAATACTGGCAAATTGATAGTTTTTCTGTGGCCTAAGTTGCAATAAATTTGAATCCGAAAATGCTTCCACTTGGGCCTAAAATTAACTAATTAATCTAAATATCACAGGTTTAATTGTTATTGTCCAGCACTTCTTGTCACGTGGGTGTTCCTAGTAGCTAATAACAGCAGATGGAGTACATTTATTTATTTTTTTCTATCTAGATGGAATGGAATTCATCCGTTACGATATTGTCACCAAAGCTCTGTTAAGGAAAGGTGTTTCTGTCCCCGGATTCTTTATTTCATTTTTAAACAACAACATACAATTAACATTAGTGAAATTCATCCAATTCAAATACTTAGTTTTTATGCCTATCCAGCGAAGAATTAAAAAATTAACAAAAGCGGCCATTGTTGTACCTTAAACTCTTATCTCTATTTTTTTTTTTCAGTTGCTAAATTCTGTTCAATTGAGAAGTGTAGATTGTAAGTTGCTCTGTACTTTGCACGCGCAAATTCAACAGTTCTATTTTTCAGAGATTTTTTTTTCTTTGTTAAAAACAAAACAATCTGTAGTTCAACTTAACTTTATTGAAATCACAAAAGTTCCTAGGTATCTTAAAGAGCGTTGGCAGCTGAAGAAAGAAAAAAGAAACTGTCTAGGAAAATACAGTATGTTAGAGGCTTAGCACTTACAAGTGATCAGAAACCCAAGTATTCGCACTTCACTCAAATACAAAGAAAACGAGTGCAGTTATACTATCACTAGGCACCAGATGTCGCTTTCTCATGAGTATTAATGGCGCTTCAACACTGCTTCCGATATTTTCCTTTTGGCAAAGTTCTTCAAAGGTCATTCCAATTACTAGAGACACGGTAAGTTTCCTTGGAGATAAACATCGAAGAAAAAAAAAATGAGAAAAAGTCATTACTCCTTTAACTTTCTTTTCAAAACATGCTTTAGTATTGTAACGATACAACATAAACAGTGGATTATCTGTATCTGACAGTTGTATTAGACTTCAGTATAGGATTTTCTGGTTTTGACGGGAATTACACAGATGGAATGTTTTGTAAACAAACAAATATATGTATTTCTTGATATTCTGGAACACTTTAATGTTTTTATTACTTTAAATAGTAATATTTTAATATAAATAAATAAGTTACATTATCTTTTGATGACTAAGAAAAATAAATCCAAGTTAATACAGTTTTTGAATTTGTTTTGAATTTCAATTTGCGATTTTTGTCGATCATAGATTCTAACTAAAGAAAGGTTAAAAAAATATTGAAACTGCGATATTCAGCAACAATTTTAAGAAAAAAAAACTTTAAAAAAATGAATGAAAAACATATGAAAAACGCAACCGTGATTGGTAAAAAATCTGACAAGGGATATTTCAACTTGAAGAGACAATGTCTCGATTGCAGAGCTTCTTCAGGGTGTAGTTTAAAAGATATATGGCGGAAGGATCTGTACCGTTGAAAAGAGACAACATATCATTTCTGCGAGTCACGTTAAAGGCTATCGTGAATGGACTGAAGTTATTTACTAGAAACCATGAACAAGAAGACAGTTGTTCGAGGTGGCCAAAAAAGCTATACAAAAAATGAACTTTTTACTACATTCTTGAAGTAGAGACGCATATCCACTTGATATAACCTGCTATTTATATTCTATGATATCTACTGAATTGGTAATGCATGGATTACTTCTAGTAAACATCCCCAATATCAAATTCATGAAAATACGCCAAATGTTCCAATTGTATAACCTGAACAATGGATTTGAAACCAGCTATGGAAATGTCTTATTAGTTCTCGTACAAATGCAAAAAAAAAACTCAAAAAAATTAAAACCGAAATGAATTCATGTCTATTTAGTTAACTGTTTTTTGACCACCCTGTACATTACTGAAATTAGCGTTCTCTACGTATATAAAAAGAAAAGTCCTGACTCACTCACTGACTGACTCATCAACGCCCAGCCCAAACCCTTGGACCTAGAAAGCTGAAATGTTGCACAGAGGTTCCCTTTAGGATGCAGACAAGGACTAAGGCCGGATTTTTTCGAAATTCCCAAGGGAATAAAGACGATTTATATTTTCGCTTTAAAGTTGCCTTATCGATATATAGGTGTGTGGCGCCAACCCGCAATACATCTGAGTTATCCGGAGAAGGCCACAATTGCTAAACAAATAAAGTTGTTGTTTGTTTGTTTGTTTTATGCTATTTATGCAAGGGTTACGGAGCGAAGCGACGGTACCCGGCTAGTCTTCAATGTAAGAAAAAGTCAAGAAGATAATAGATGAAAGTTAGTTTTTGTACTTTTTAATAAGGTACAGTAATACATTGTGTGTAGACTGTAATATATGAGACCATAACACAAAGTCTTATTAAACAAAAATATACTTCTTTCACATAACATGTTTCGAGAATTTCTCGTCTTCAGATGTGCACATAACTAAAAATAAGGTACTTTTTTAATAAGGTACTTTCTATATATTAAAAAATATGCTTTAATTAACATAAAAAAAACCTAAATTTTCCAAAACCTTAATGGTAGAACATCATCTTTTTTGGTTGAGATTACCGACGTGTAAATTCCGTGTTTCGTTAATTCTTGAGTCTGTTTTCATCCAGGCTTGTCTTTAACCAATTTTGTCAACCTTCCAAAGGTTCGATTGCAAGAAAGCGTAGGACATTAAAACGCGTTAATGGGCTTCTGGAATTTCACGGGTTAATGAATAGTGGCTGTTCTAGAATGAATCAGAAACCTCTCTCGCCTGTGCTTTCTCATGAGACAACATCAAAAAGCATTTTCTTTCTTTCTTTTTTTTTTTTTTCCAACGACTTTCTGTGATTGATGTTTTTTTCTTTCTTTCTTACTACTTTTAATGTTTTCCTATCATTCTTCTCAAAATCAAAATTATGAAACTTTTAATTTTTTTAACCCGATTTAGAATCAAGCAAACAAATAAGCAAACAGTAGTCCCTGAAAGAACTTAAAACATATTTTCCTTCTACAGTTGCTTTTTTGGTTGTTTTTAATCTGAGAGAAATCAAAGAAAAATTTGTATTTTAGAAATAATAACACCCGCAGAGTAGAATCTTATTTCAAATTTTCGAGGGTATCACATTCGTTCTAATTTAATCGATTCAGTGTAGACAGACCCCAATTTCTGTCCATTTGTCACTATTTTCGGATTTTCTTTCAAAACCTCCAAACCATGGGGCTCTCACTCCCGATTTGAACTTTGGAGGGCGTTACATATATGTTACAGCAACGAGAATCCTAATACTGCCTCGCTATTGGAGCACTAATTAATAATAATTTCATAAACTCATACTTACTAATTTTTAGACATGAAATAATAATAATAATAATAATAATAATTTATTTATTTATTTATTTATTCATTTATTAAATTTATACAATTTAGTCCCGTTAGGAATTCAAATTCCTATCAACAGGTGCTGTTATTTTATTATAATACATAATAATTATATTGAAAATTACATTTAAATAAATTTTACAAAATCAACTTATCATCCTCAAACATATTGAAACAAATATATTAGCACAATATAATAATAATAATAATAATAATAATAATAATAATGCACAAGCTTAACTCCATAGAAATAATTCCAATTGTTATACACCTACTGGACTGATACATAAAAATTTACTTAATCATTTGATCAATCTACAGTTAATTTCTAATAATAATAAAGAAAAACAAAAAAGAAATGCTTCAGGTCAGATATTGATATAAGAATATTAACACTACTGTACAGTAGAATATCATTATATTTACTAAATAACAATATATGTATAGATTTCTAATTATAACTAATTATTTTTAACAAATTATGTAATTATTCTGTAATAACTTAAAATAGATATATCATACAGAACCTACAGACAGATCACTTTAAGAGTAGATCTCATAGGACTGGAATTGTAAAATTACGAAAATTAAAATAAAAAAAAAGTTCTTCTAATTGTTATTCTGTGTTTACGGTACTGCCTTTAAGAGTCTTGAACCTGTTATAATTTTTCTCTTTATATATATATTTCTTTTTCTGTTGTGAAATCAAAATAGAACCGATTTGACTAAGATTTTAAAGCCCCTTTGGCGAATCAGTGAGTAACTGTGTAGGTGGGCGCCTGGCAGCCCAAGTCCGCCAGTAGTAAACAGGTCAATCAGCTCACTAACCGTAAGCCGCTGAATACCAAAGTCTCCCGTTGCATGCAACAGAGATCCCATAGGAGACTCAAACGCTTTTGGTCTCATTGCTGTCAACACCGAGAATGATGTCGACATGGATCTGAGCTCAGGAAATAAACAGTCTAAGTCAGAGACATTTACAATACAAATACGTCTCTGAAACTCTTCCGAATGAATTAAATGCACTTAAACTCTTTCTTGCAGTGCATACTAATGAGAGGATAGGTTAATAAAGAGATAACAAGAAATAAAAAATGAAGCAAAAAAAGAATATGCATGGTAAACTATAACATTTCAAATCTCGAACACCATTTTTATGTGCTAGAAAGCCTTAAAAAATACAATGAAGCTTCTGTCGATAAAAAAGAATGCTTATTAATTTAGTTAATTAATCCACTGTCATCTGAGCATGTTGTAAAAGGATGAAAATTAATTGCTTTTTGGAACTTAAGTATTTAAGGATTTCTCGTCTGCTTGAAATGTGTATTAACAAAAACTATAATCTCTATATATAAAACAAAATATTAATTCATTTATGCCGGCTACTCCTCTGAAACTACAAAATATAGAAATATAAATAAGGTGTCAAACGTTAGGTGTAATATTGAGGATGACCACATTTTACTTTTCATCGACGTGGGTCAACCGGAAGTCACGTGACTTAAGGTCAACTTCTAAACCGATTCATTTGAGATGACCAAAATATAAAGACAAGTTGTTCGTCTCTTTGAGATGCGTTTTTTGCAGGTGTTCCGGTCGCGATAAAAGGTCACGTGACTTATAAAATGACCTCAGAATCCACGGTCCCGTGATCACTAAAACTTTTACTTGACAGGTTTGCTTGTTTTATAAAAAAACGAAGGCTTTTCGTTTTAATTGTTTGACGACTTTAAAAAAACAAAACAAAGAAGAGTAAAAAACATACATTTATGGAAGTGGGTTTTACGTTCTTTCAGAAACAGCTTTTTTTTTTTTTCTTCAATCTTTATACACAAGAAAGTGAAACAATCACAATATCAGAGCTTTTTTTTATTGTGAATTGACTAAAAGGTCATAACAAAGAATGTATAAAAACATCCTCTGTTTCTTTATATGTTCGTTGGTCATAATTCGCCGTGGGACGCCGACTTACATCCCCAAAAGAGATACGCTTTAGAAACGACAACTTATCTATCTATTGGTGAAAAGATATTTGACCAATAGACGTTCGACCACCTTATCTAGTTACCGGAAACGAGTCCGCACGGCTTCTTTTGCAACGAACTTCGGAAATTGAAAATGTCCTAGGAAAAGTATTTTATTCAATTGATTACATCCACAAAAATCCAATTCCATCAAAGCAAAGAGAAAGATGTATTTAGTCGACAAAAAAAAAAGAACATTTGACCATAGTAAGCGTGTGTAGATTTAAAATTATTTTCAACAATAATTTTCGAATTACGATTTTTTTTTCAAGAATTTCAATTTTGTGTGGAAAGATTACCTCATATTATTCTGGTAGTATTTTCAATCAAAGTCTTTAAAAAAAATCCACTAACAAATACACGGTTTCCAATTTTTTTTTAATAATTGTATGGTTCAATAAGTTTACAGTTGAAGTTCTACGAGATCCAATATTAATAGGTTCTCTCTGTAGGTTCTGTATAATATATCTTATTTTTAAGGTATTACAGATAATATACATATTAATATATTTTTCTATATAATTATACAAATATTGTTATTTAATAAATATAATAGTACTACTATAATACTATACGTACTACAGTACTACACAGTAGTATAGTTATGTAGAGGGTAACTACATAGAGAAGGGGAAAAAAGGTTTTTTTTTTTTTAGAATAAAAAAGTTCTAGAAAGCAGTTTTAGATAGAAATAAGCATGTCTGTAATCTAGATTACTCAGTATATTATTTGTTTGAAACTATAGGCTTAAATTATAAAAACAAAGATCCAAGTGATTTTAATCCGTAGATATCTAATATAAAGAGCCAAAAAGCGTCCAATAAACAAACACAACAATCATAATAACTGAAGAATTATTTATATCAGATAGCTGAAATTTTAATGATATATTGATATTATTCAATTTTTTGCAAACTTTACTGATTACTGATTAACTTTACGGGCCCGTAAAGACTCTAAAAATCATCAAAACACGACTCTTTGTATAAACTTTTCCAGAAAAGTTGAATAGGTTTTTAGACTGTCTAATCTTTTTCTGCAAAACTCTTTAGGGCTTCATGAAGTGGATTTTCGAAAATTGGCACCCCAATTTTAAATTTCTCCTTTACATTTTAATGTTTTATCTTCAAAGCGAGAACATAGTTATCATAAAAGTCAACTGAAAACAAAAAAAATTAAAAAAGACGACAAAATTCAATATTAAAATTCTCAATTCACCTAAGAAACAGAGCGCCCACACATTTTCAGTTAGAAAACCATTAACACGTGAAAAGGGTTCTTTTGCACAATTAATGAGGAGCTCAACTCTAAGCTGTTTCAATTTTTAAAAGTCTCGCTGAAAGATTTTTCTTGCGATCCATAGAGATAAAAAATGAAAAGAATAGAAAGAAAAGAAAGGAGAAAAAAGCAGAAGAATAAAATTGAAAATGACAGTTTAACATTTAAACGTTCTTGAGGACAGTTTTCAACTTATTTGATATTCAAATTGTTCTACTTTTAACAAAATAAACCTACAGGAAATTCAAAGCGAAAAATTAATATAAAAGAGAAAGAGGAAGAATCCAATTTCATAGATCTTTAATTTTCTTTTTAGAGAACACACCAATGCTTACGGTAAATACAAGAAAATATTAATATGGAGACGTCCGCTATGACAGATGACGAAAAAAATGGAAAATATCTTATCATATTACATACATAAACACACAGATGTGAGTTTTGTTTTTAATACATTAGTATTAAAACACCAAGCCATATGCTCGATGTTATGAATCATACAGTTGACAGATGGTATTTTGTTTTAAAACAGTTTTCCAAGATTACATTACTCACACAATTTTTTTTTTATGATTAATCTACTATTAAGTAAATGTTATTTTTTAAATAATAAACAGCTAAATTTACTTTTGGTTTTCAAAATTCTAATCATTTCGTTTTCTGTACAATTTATTAATCGTTCATTTGCCGGAATTGAATAATTCCTTCTTGGTGCGTCGATTTTTTTTTTTTTCAAAGAGTGTATTATGTAAAATTATTAATTCTATTTTTAATAATCTACTGTTTTGTTTTTCTAAAATAATCTACTATTCAAAACTAATTTTGAATAATTTTCGTGGAAATTAGATGGCGCCATCTAGCGAGCGAAAAAATTATTTCTAAGTAATTATTTTATATTTAATGTTACTAAACCAAAAATGATTTTGATTTTTACTAAAACTAACTTCTTAAGACTATCAGGCACTGCTTCAAACTGTCTTCAGTCATTTACTTAAACTATCTGATCTTTTTTATTCTTTATACGCTATAATTTCATCCCGAGAATTTCTGGACTTCCTCAGGCTTCTTTTTGAAAATTAATAATACATAGATTTAAAATTTTAATAATTACAAATAGTTCCTTGCGACTTTGTCTTAAAACAATTTACAGACATTTTCATGCCGTCTTTGTTGAAACAATTTCCAACAATTTCATATGAATCTGATATAAAACCGAAAGAAAAAGACGTTTGTTTTAAAGTCAGATTACTGAAAATGTCAATAAATTGTTTTAAGACAAATCGCATGGAAATATTTGTAATTATTAAAACTTTGAATCTACGAATTATTAATCTTCAATAAAAAAGCCTGAGGAAGTCTAGAATTTCTCTGGATGAAATATAGCGTATAATGAATAAAAAAGATGAGATAGTTCCTATGACTATGTTTAATAAATCAGTGAAAAAAAAGCAAATCTGAAAATTTCCCTTCTCTGGACGATCTACTAGCTAGTATGATTTCTCGTGTGTTTCATTGGAGGTGCATGCTGTCATTTCAAAATGACGATCCGCTTGGATAACCGGTCTCCTATTGAAACCTTAAAGAAACTGCGCAACGAGATCAGGGAGAAACGTCCTGGTCTTCTGAACGATGGTGTGATCCTCCTTCATGACAATGCTATACCGCTCGTTGCACCGGAACACACAAACGTTGATGTATAGTTTCCACTGGAAAATTTGGGACATCCGCCATACAGTCCGGATTTGCTCCCAGTGATTTTCATCTATTCTCTGCCTTAAAAGAATTCATGTCAGGTCGACAGTTCACATACAATGAAGAAGTTCAACATGATGCAAAACAGTGGCTACAACAACAGGGCTCTGACTTTTATGAGCGATGGACAAAATGATCAACCCAGCAACCTAAAAGTCAAGGTGACGTCAATCGTAAAGGTGACTTTGTAGAAAAAATAGTACAACTATAGCACTTTAATTTGACACCGTCTCATTTTCTTCCAATATAGGTTTGCTTTTCGCATACAAACTTTTATTTTTCTGATCTACCTACGTACCTGGCGTACAAAACAATTATCTTGCCTTTTTTGTTTATTTAACGACAGTATTTATTAAAAAAAAAATCCTAAAGAGCATCTAAATTCCAGTGAAGACTCAAAAACATTAATAGAAAAATACATTCAGAAACTGTATGAATAGGAAAATTAGTCATTCTTTTTATATAAAATTTATTGTATGTAAATGACTCACTTCTTTAGACTCAACCTGTAATTTTTATTACTCCGATTAACTTGACATGAGAACGGTCTTTTCAAATGAATTATTTATATTTTTATTTATTTCCTAAAGTTCTATTTGATGAAGAGAAATGTTTCAGTCGAAATCCGTTCCTAAGAGGCTGTTGTACCTTTTTCCTCATTATCATCCCTTCTGAGAACAAATATTTGTTTCACGAGACGAGATTTTTCTCATTGAAGAAACCCTTCTACAAAGCTCTTAATTAAACACTGAGTTTTCTTTTCCGCTTGCTCGAGGTTTACAATTCCGTCTTCCTGAAAATAATTGATGAAAAGAGCTGAATCGGGGGGAAAAAAGCGGAAGGATCGAAGGAAAGAGAAGAGAAGGAGGAAAAAAAATAAAGCAAAGGTCCATGTTGTTCTTTGATGTGCAAAGTTGCGGAAGAATTTGATTGCAACGCCCCCACACACAAAAAAAAAATCTTTTTTTTTTTTAACATCGGCGTTAATAATATCATAATAAATATATAGTAAAAAATTAATTTACTCGGCGGGTAATATTCCATTTATGCTTCACGTAAACTTACGAATCCTTTCCTCAAACATACACCCACTCTCGCACCCACACACATATGCGTTCACCCATCAATACTTCTTGTCGGACTTATAGTGATGGGTCGTTCAGGGATCGCAGACTTATAAATGGGATTTCAATTGATTAACGATTGGAGGGAAAAAAAAATTCGCAATGATTTATGGGAAATCAGAGGACACAACTACAGAGTAAGGGGAATAAAAATAAAATATTTAAATACTTACGAGATTAACATAATGCGGATGTAAAGAAAGAAACTAAAAATATACATCCGACATTTTCAAAAACTCGATAGTCATTTCCAGCTTTATATTGGCTTTAATGCCAAGTTCATCGAATTTGAATTCCAATATGATGATTAAAAAAATTCAATACAAATCTCGCTTTTATAAAAATTAATCTCATTAAATTATTAAGCAGGATAATCTAGTTGGAATAATTCTGTCAAAGTAATCTAGATAAAAAAACAAAAACAGACATAGTAGAGGAAAGCTCCCCTTCCCTTTCTTTTTAACTTAAAGAATTTGGAAATAAAAAATATGTCTGAAAAAGTAAAATAGTAATACATTATTTTCTAAATTATTTGCATGTTATCTTTCAAATATTTGCAGATTTCAAGAAAAAATAATTGAAAAGAAAATTACCTAAAAGAATTGAAGGCAATCAATTTTCATTATTAGGTTTTTTTTTGTTTTGTTTTTAATCGTAATGTTTCATTTAATTTAGATTTTTTATATACGTTGCAAAAGCCTAAATAAAATAATCTAGAATTTCTTTGTTTAGATTTATGGTTGCAGAATTCTTAAGTGCCAGGGATCGTTAAAGAGGACGTATTTGTATTTTCATTAGTTTAGTTAAAAAACTATTCTCGTTTTTTAACCACATTGGTAAAATAATATTTGTTATCAGTGCACAAAATAACATGTTAACTTGGCAACACTTGTGGGTAGTGCCGGCATTTTTTTTTTTTTTTTTTTTTTTTTATGAAATGGCAAAAACGCAATGAAAATAAAAAAAATACAGAATTAATAAAGAATACGTATTAATTTAAAATAATACATTATAAAAAATCATTCTGGGGAAAGGAGGAGGGTTAAATGATTCCCCAATAATACTAAAATAAAGCTTAAATTTGGGCTTCAAATTTTCAAAAAATTTCCAGGGGGACCCCCAGTATGAACCCCCGTACGTCGCCCAGTGGAAATCCCTTAAAATATGCTGTTTGTTGTTGTTATCGTCGTTATCCAAAAGTGTTGTAAAGTCAGTCAGTATCCGTCTTCTTTACTACGATGACATTTTTAATATGAAATCTAAATGGTATAACAAACAATCAAACGCATTTACGACGTTTAACTGCCGTGCTTCGACATCTACTTTATGTTTCGTCATGACTGACTAACGGCTGTGGTCTGAATATCAACACAAGTAAACTTAACAGATGGCCAATAGATGGCGTGCCTTACCCGTTTCATTAAGCTTTTGTTAAATTACTATTCCAGTTTTAGTTATAGACGATGTTTGCGACTCTCTGCGATTTATATGCAAAAACTCAACGGGGCTATTACGTATAAGGACCTACCACTTTAATACGATATAAAGGCGCTCAAATGCTTCTTTCCGTATGAATGAGATGCTTATTATTATCGAATGCATTATTCATTTTCCAATATCACAATCAACCTAGTTTCCTTTCTTCGCCGTCAGGGTTCGCTAATATTCGTCTGCGTCAGCAACCAACGCAGTAAGATCTGCAATAATACTGAGACGAGATTAATCGCCAGGCACAAACACCACAATAAATACAATCACAGAAAGCTCGAGAAAACGCTGCAAGAATTTATGCCTTTGGTTCAACTGCTTTCCTAGTCATTTCGGTAATTGGACTGGCTTTCAGCACAAGGTCTTACAAAAGACTTCGATCTTTACGTAAACAAGCTTTTAATAAATTGGCAAAAGAAAGCTGGTAATTATAAGGAAAAAAAGCGCTTGTATTTACTATAAAACGTACTGTACTAATTTGAAAATGTAGCCTCTAACAACCCTGTTTTCACAATTATTAGTTAAGTTTTTACATTCGTCCTTGACGTTTAATGACGAAATAAAACTAATATTAACTCTGCAGAATCTCCTTAAACAAATAAAAGAATGAAAACTACACAAAATAAAGGAAAAGAAAGCAAGAAACATGTCGAACATTATTTTGTCAGAGAATACATTTATTTCTGCACCATTTATTCCTTCAAACTTTTGCAAACAATTATATTGCCTTATAATGTTGTGATCAAAATGGTAAAAAAAATAAATAAAATTGTAATACTTGGAAAATAAGATTTTTTTCACTTTATTAGAAGTTACTTTGAGGAAACTGGAGGTGCTTAACATGCACAAAATTATAAAAAAAAGATTGAGAGTTAAAGACAAACCACGAACAGGTCGCCCAACGATTCAATTGAAGACGTTGATGAAATATTCTACATGGAATGGTGAAAGTGATGATGGATGAATAAAACTGTCCCTTTATTATGAAGAGATTCAGGAATTAGTTTTAAAATCAATACATTAATTTCCAAATCTAACACCTTAAGTTGCTTTATACTTCTCTCTCTCTCTCTTTCTTGGAAGCTATCTTAATTCTCTTCCATTCAAGAACCGCCCATTCATCATGGAAATCCTAATTAAAATCTCCGATCTATTTGTGGCCGAAATCTTGCAGAGAGATTTCATCACAAGCGTCAAAACTAGTGGACGTAGAAACCAAATAAAGGCAATTTCGAATGGTCCAATTTTTTTTTTTCGCATCCGCTTTTCATTCTATATTTTCCAAAAATGAAGTTGTATTGGATTGAACCAAAAGCTCATCATCGACTATAGATAACACTGCGAAGCGTGATGCATCAAAGACAATTTACCTTTTTGAAATTTGGCAAACCACTTTTGGCCCGTTCTATTAGATACGACATTCTTTCCATACATGACCCACAGCTTTTTTTTTTAATCTGCACTTGTATTTTTACCCTTTGGGGAATAATAAAGCATCACCTCGAAAATGCACTTTAGTGTCCAGAAAATAATTTTCTGCAAATGCACCTTAATGTTCAGTTAGTTTAATGAAGAAATTAATTAATAAGGAACACAATAATACAACTGCAGATAATTTGCAGGTTTCAAGCTGGTTCTCTAAGTATAAATGATACGATTGTAGAATGAGAAGAAATTCGAACGAAGATTCAAACGAACACAATACATTCATATTAATAAATTGACGGTTTCCGTGTGATATTATATTGTTTTTTATAACCATTATAGAAGATATTATACAGTAGTTTTCCACCCATTATAGAAGATAAGACGAATATCTTACCTTAATATAAAAAAATGAATGTTTGTTTGTTTGTTTGTCCCGTATGCGTTCCTATACCATTCATCAGATTACGATGAAACTTTGGTGAGTTGTTGTGCGCCCGCCTGCGAAGATTTCTGAATTAGTAGAACCATTTTACAATATCTGGCGCGCGGCGCACAGGGACAATCACTACAAGTGAGTGAACTAAATTTGGAAAAATCCATGCTTCACACATTGACAGCTGTATGTGGCCTGCTCACGCGTCGGAAAACCTTCTGATTTATTCGTGTATGCACCAGACGAAAAAACAAAAAATAGTGTGTATACAAAAGCACTTCAATAAACATAATTAAAACACAAACATTTTCTTTCTTTGAGTGGCATTGCAATGCATGCCGGGTACAGCTAGTTAGATAATAAGATAATCAGGTAAGAAATATTCTATATTTAAATATCTTCAAGTTTTAATATTGACCTGAAATTATTATCTAAGGACACCAACTTCTTATCTGGAACAGATATATAATACACAAGAATACACACAAGTGAAGCACTACAAAAAATAGTGAACTTTGAAGCAAAAGTTTTGTTAATGCAAAGTGAATAAAATGAAACTGAGAAAACAAAAAATAAATATTAAAATGAAAAACAATAACAACATAGGGGTTGGCGACATAAATGGAGCAGAGGATGCAGTACCTTAATATTTCAAAAAAACCTTAATATTTATTCAATATCGTAAGTCACTGCTATTCTTGTCAAAATCAGACAAGTCTCAGTGAATTTATTAGTTCATGATCCCAAATAACTCATGAATGATAAAGTGTTATATTATCAACTTCAGTTTCAATCTTAAGTACAAGAGGGCGCAGTGTACAGGAGATCTCGTTGACCCTTTTGTAAGAGAACACCCCTCTTGCCCCGCAGCTGGACGCCATTAATATCTGTCATTAATGGAAACGATGAGGGGCGGGTCCTACCCAAATCCCCTCCCGCTTTCCGGGTTCGGTTAATGGCCTCGGCTGGAAGCTTAAATCCCTAAAAAGAACAAATTGGCAGCAAACCAAACCTCCCTTCAACAACAGTGATGGAGCGCATCAACCAATTGCCTTCACAATAGAATAAATTTATGAAAAGGCCGTTATCGGGTTTCTCACCAATTTGGCAAAAATTCATTTCCTTGACTTAGCGTGACCACGGATTATAGCATCGCAATCAGCAGCTTCCAAACAAGAACCAGTGCATGCGCAACACTGCCTTGCTAAGTTTGACCAATCACAAGGAAGTGGTTAGCCTCAGGAACAGGTGCACTTAAAACAAGATAAACCTAAATGGTTTCCTGTTTTAAAAATAATAACAAATCGTGTTAACCTCGGGTCATCTATCTTTCTAAAAAAAAAAATGAATAACTTTTGGAAGAGAGATGCCCTAATAAAAAAAAAACTGCATGATAATAATGCAAATTATTTTCGAAAACTGAATGTTCGACAATGTAAACTATTTGAATCTAATGAAGACATAAAACAACAATTCAAAATATCTGTGACATATCAGGAGAAGAAATAACAATATCTACGCTAATAAAAATTATGATGGGATACCGAAATTGTCGAACAAATACTTACTTCTAGAAGGCCTGTAATAGTGGAAGCTGGCCCTCGTCACAAATCACTAAAAATTTCATAAAAAAAGGGAATTGCGCGCTCAAATATTGAATGACTTTTACATCAATTTGGAATATCAGGGTTGAATAGGAAATTGTGTATGACATCTGAAAACTTCATCCATCCTATTCACTTGATTTGGCCTCGTTCTAATTATCATTTATTTCAATCATTGTATTAATAATATATATTCACTTTAGAAAGATAATGCATTCATCATATAGAAGGCTTGGTCATTGTATTTAAAAAAAAATTAAACCACAAGAATGGGTTAAGAAAGATTTAAGATATTCAAATTTAACAATGGAAAAAATACAAATAAGTACAAAAGTTGTAAAGTAAAATAAGTAAAATTACAAATAAGAATTTGATTTCTACAAATTTTCTTCTCTATTTTTATGTCTTAATATTAAATTATCCTGTAACGTCCTCAATGATCGTCATCATTTTCAATCCACTGCAGAATGAAGGTCTCTCCAAGTTCATTCCTGTTCTTTCCAGTGCTTTTCTCTTCCAGAAATCAACAGAGTTTTAATTTCATCCACTCATCGAGATAACGTCCTCAATACATATCGAAAAATATATCTTTACAGATAAATCATGAAAAGCCCCTCTGATATTTCAAAGAATTATTTTATTAAAAGTAATTCTCTTTTTAAGTCGAATATTCTCATTCAAAACTTTATTATTTTTTCTTTTGATAGAAGTCTTGTATTTAATTTAAAGAAAAAAAAAAGGCCAAAGCCTTATAAAACACGACAGAAAACTACAGAAAAGAGTAATGAATAACTGATGTTATTTGAATAGAAAATATTTTAGAGAACAGATAACAAGAAAGCGATTTCACGCTATGATATCCAAAACATACGAAAAAGAAATTGAAAAAGAAATAAGTCGGTGTGAATCACAGTAAACAGCGGCCACGGAAATAATAACACAGACCAAAATACAAAACAAAAATAGATCTCGGCAAGCCACAATGATTGTTCATTTACTACCGAAGACCTGATCGATTCTGCACAACACAAAGCATCAACAGAAGGGAAAAGAAGGAAAACGTTAGCAAAACTGAAAAAGGAATCAATTTTCAACTGATTCACAAACATATGTACAGATTCTTTGTTATTTAAATGAGTTTTTGTATGTTTCTGTTAAGCCCACGATAACCTTAAAAGGAATACTTCAGTTCTTTAGCAAATTCTTAATACAGAATTTAGGTAGTCGTTTTTAAATTTTTAGCACGGAATTGGGAAATGGTGTATGAAAGAATATCCCGAAAATTGATGTTTGTGTTTGAATGCTGATTCATAATACTTCACTTTAAAAGATGGAAAATTATCAAATAAGTGTTATACAGAACTGTAATAGCTCAATAAATGTTAGAACTCTATTTTATTAAAATACAGATGGAGAACATTAATTTTTAATAATAAACTGGCTCAACATTTAATACTTTGGTGTACAACGCTTTTTGGGAAAAGTCTAAATTTAGAGCATTGAAAGTCTGCATATTACAGAAGCTTATTCCGATTACAAACACTTAATATTTATGAGTGGAATATAAAAAAAAAGATAATTGTCCTAATAATGAAAATGTCCAGCTGAAAAATTTGATATTCTCTTAATTATTGTTTAAAAATGGTTTGTATTTATGAATGTGTGCAATTTTAAACGTAGTCATCAAAATTATTGGTTTTCTATAATGAGTCCTTTGCTACATAATCGAGAAAAAAAGAAAAGTCTCCGCAGTCTTAAGGAATTATGTTTGAAATTCACTTATGTTTTCAACTTAGAGCACTTTCACGAGGTTTTGAAACAACTGACATACACATGCACACACGCACAGCTGCCATCTTAGACAGTCATTACAAAGACAGGTAACTGTGTCTGGGCGAACGATGTTAATCAATCAAAAACAAGTCTATCTGTTTAATATTCCTGTAATAAAGCGCGCTTCACTGTTTAACCAATTCGAAAGTTGAACCACGGCCAAACCTAGATGAAGTTCATTACCGCTCATGCTGCTATTTAGTGATAAAGAGACTCCATCTACTGTAATACTTCCACTATTATTTTTCATAGAGCCGTCAAAAATATGTCATTAACCGAAGTATAATGATCAGTACTATAAAACAGTAATCATTACAGAAAATCCGTAATAGCTAGATAGATTTCCAAAAAAAAACCAAAAAAACAAGCGAGATTTTGGGGTGGCGTGGGTAGTTGATTATTAAAAGTTCAAAGATGTCTAAAATAAAACAATAGACTGTTTAATTCACTACTTTTTTGAATTTTTGTGAATTTTTTTCCCCAAGTAACTTTTCTATGATTATTTATTCAAAAAATAAATTGTGTAGTGGCAAAGGCATTATTATTTTCCAGGATTTATCTGTAAACTAGCATTATTCTCTAATGTACTTGATCTGTTGTGTCCAGAGATTTTCACTCTGTTTGCGGCTTCTTCTAGGTCATAAACATTTCCCCATAGGTAATCTTAAGACATTTCTTTTCATTTGCACCTAAACCCTAAACTCCAGGAAAACAATTGATGAACATAACAGAAAAAAAAACGAAAAAAAACAACTAAACATTACCTGATTGAACAGTGCTTTAATTTGTTTTTTTTCTGTGTTTTTTTTAGAAAGAAAAATAAAAAAGCTAAAGAACTTGCAAAGCTGTTCCAGTACATCTCCTTCTCTTCTAAGTCGCCTTTATAAGATAATTCCAGGAATGCTTCGACTCTTACAAAACCAATCAATTGTGTGTCTGCACCGGAGCGTACTAATACGTTCAAAGGCTACAATCCTTAAGAGACCAAAGCATTCCCAATTTCTGCCTCCGTTCGGCAGAACTTCTACGATGACAGAATCAAAACGACAAAAATAATTCGTAAAAAAAAGAAAAATAGTTTCCTACACAGATTCAGTATTATTGGATACAGTAGATACTATTAGTGAAATACTAATTTAGTAGTATTGTATAATATTACATAATTTCCCTATCCAATCTCTACAGTTATTAGCATGGTATTCCTTACAGGAAATACTTCCCTTCCAAATCAAGTAAAATGACTGGGCCGATTTCTTGAAACTTCGGTATCACGATTATTTATGGATCTGCTTAAAATTTGAACAGGATTATTTTATTCTTCACCTCCTCTTCTCAAATCCTCCATCACTGCATGCTCAGTTTTAACTGGCGATGGCTAGATGAGAATAAAGTATAAATTCTACATAGAATTTGAAGTTACATTAGGAAATAAGATGCATATGAAGCAGGTTTACTGCGTTTATTATTGCATGTTCACATGTTCTGCAGAGATGGATCTATAAAAACAACTTGAAAGTTAGACGTAACAGCCAAAGGTTGAATTCTAAGCAACCGGAAATAAAAAGTTAAAGCTGTCTCCAAACAGGCCATTCAGGCCCACGGGTGCGCGGGAGTCCCGACGTTTCTTGACCAAAGGGACTAGGATGAGGTCCGGTGATCAGCCCAACGCTCGCCCGCCTTTAACTCCCGGGAAAGAAACCCGGTATCCATTCTGCACAGGGCTCGGTAGGCCCTAGGACCCGTTTGAAGGAGAATTGAGCGTGGAAAAATTCCCGCCCTCCGCCGAGGCCGGGAATCAAACCCTCACCTCTAACCTGCAGCCAAGCGCCCTTACCTACTCGGCTACCGGGCCCACAAGCAGGCGGAAATAGCTGTAAAAAAAAATGAATTTATCGCTGACCAACAGGGGATCTTGCAGAAAGACTGTATTAACACATTAAATAAAATTTCATTGGAAAGTACATAAATAAATTGTCTTTTCAATTCGTAAAAGTATCATTTGCAGAATAAAAACATATAATTTTATTAACTTTACCTATTACAAAAACTTAACAAACATTACTTGTTACTCTTGTAATCCAAGGTTAATCCTTAATATTAGCTTGTTAGGCGAAAAAGTAAAACCACTTTATATTTTATAATAGTTGATTTGAAAACATTTTAACCTGATTAACAAATTGTAATGAAATCTTTGAATTGAAAAAGGGTTTCCTTCTTCAAGGTTCGGAATCCTTTAGAAACAGAGGATGGGGTAATTGTAGTTGCTTCTGTAATTCGATTAATACACTGAGCTTTGTTTTCCGGGGTTGCGGTGCCCGAAATGACCCTGAGCATTACTTTCTTGGACTTTCCTTTTCCCTCAAGACATGTATCGTGTTGAGTTGCAACTTCCAAAGACAACCACAAACCTACGTAAAGCAGTTCACCACCAAACGCTCACTGGACACTGCTTCTAGAGTTACATATCAAAAGCTCCGTTTTCTAACGTTATTAAAATTGATGGAGTCAAGGCCGAGATAAACTTGAAATTGGAAGCAAACAGTGCAATTGCCTGTAGGTTTTAAAGGTGCTTTCTCAATGGGATTTTGAAGGAAAATTGACTTGAAGGAATTCAGTTCTTTTTTTGATTTAATATTAAGGAGAAATAAAGCAATGAAAAGGGATAAAAATGCACAACAAATAAAATCACTGAGCTGCTTTTGGAATATTTGACACCGGGATTCCAGGTTGTTACCTTTCTTCAACTGGATTCACGCAGTGTCTGCAGCTCAGTGACAACAAACAAAATATAAACAAAACTGCAGACACTGGGTGAATCCAGCTGAAGAAGTGTTACAATCTTGAAACAGAATGTTCTGGATTCCCGGTGTCAATTATTCCAAAAGTAGCTCAGTGATTTTATTTGTTGTGCGTTTTTATCCCTTTTTATTGCTTTGTAAATTCTAGTACCCACGTCAAAATTTCCCTTATTAAAGAGAAATAAAAGTACCAAACAGATGAATGTATAATACTATACATATATTAACTTACTAAAAACATATTTACATTGCGCCGTTATTAATGAAGTGATTGTGAATGTATTTAAAAAAGCTAATAATAAATTAAAATGATATTGCATTTTTTAACCATTAAGATTAATACGCCTGTTTTCTCATATGTCTGGATTTCTTTTGCAAAAACAAAACAAAATAAACGTAACTACGTTCTAGCTAACGGAAACCGGATTTCCCGAAATCGAAGATAAGGTCAACATTTCCTTATTTAATTTTAAATTTATTACTTCTAATAAAAATCATTTCTGTCCTTACTTAAAATGAGAAACAATCTCCACTTACTATCAAAAAAGAACTTATCAATATAACTTTGTTAATATGCTCTTGAATATTTTTCTTGATTTCTTTTAAAATATTATGATGAGGCTCAGATTCGAATTTCCGATGAAAATTTGCTGAAACTCAAATGAGGAAAAGATAATATATTTTTAGGAAGGAGTAAAAATATTTGCTTTAGAGTAGGAGTCCATCACGTTGTTATGAATATAATTAGCAATTTTAACTTGAAATTGCAAAAATACCTCCTGGCAATTTAGTATTAGCTTTTTTTTTTAATACTTTTGTTAAGGATTCCGATTTGAAAAACTGTGAGTGTTTCCCATTCCTTCCATTTATTCAGGGTCGTTATGTAGGTAGATAGGGAGGTGAAGAATAAAATAATCTTGTTTAAACAGACCATAAATAATTGGTACCGAATTTTAAAGAAATCAATTCAGTTATTTTACTAAATTTGGAAGAGGTTACTGATGAATGAAAGAAGTGGATGTCAAAATAAATGCTTATTTGTTAAATTGGATCATGAAGAGGCTATGTGCCAAGTTTAATGAAAACTGACCCAGTCCCGATGCACATACAAACAAACAAACAACATAGAAGAAAAAATATTTTAAATGGACTAGTAAGACTCCATATGCTCAATCAACAATAGCATTTGTAAACAGTGTTTGATATATGAATAGATGGTAAATAGCTCAAATAGATCCATCCACTTCTCCACGTTCATTGCTTGGTACAAGCAACCATTGGTGGAAAGAATTGGCTTTAGCTGGTCCTAGAAACGAAGACTGCATAAAAAGCTGATTAATCTAATCTTGGAAAGAGTTACATAGATTTTCAAAATAAATTGCAGTTCTAAGTTCAATTGCTGTGAAACATCATTGCGATTAGATGCTTAAAAAATGAAGATTCTGGTGAATTCGAATCTCAGTTCTAGTTAGCACATCGGTTCTTGAAATGAAGGAAGGGTCTTTTTCGGGTCTACAGGCATCTGATGGTCTTCTGAGAATATCAGATTGACTGCAGTCAAAAAGAAATCTATTTCCATAGAAAATGCGCTGTAAAGACTTTCTTCTTGACAAACCAAAGCATCTATAGTCTACTTGACTACACAATAAAATTTGTAAAGAAAGACGGAAATTGCAGAAACTTAGAATTGGTAACATTCTATATGGATAAGAGCAGATTCCGAAAGGTACTTGTTTTGAAATTAGATTTCAGTAGTAGTAAATTGCTGGAAGTGAAAAAACAAAAAGGGCAAAAACGAAAAGACATTATACTGTGGAAACACGAGCCATTCCCCACATTCATGTAACAATCTGAATCGCTTTTCCCAATTGAACGATCAACTCGAAAGATTGTATTTATATGCAATATTGTACAGACGATAATCTCATTGGAATAAATAAAAAGTGGTAGATGAAGAGTCACGAATTAAGTTAGATCTTACAACTTATAAATTAGTATAAGCATTATTACTATATTACAGCAATGACGCACTTAGAAAGAAACTTTGTTTACTGTAGTAAAGTACTTTTAAAGATGCACTTTAAACGATCCTACTTGTAAAAGATAAAATTTCTCAGTGCACTATATAGAGGTTATTTTTGTCATTCTTACAAAGCGCTTATCAGATATTTGACAACGTAGATCGATAGACAGATAAAGATTCTCATTGCTTCTTAAAAATTTAAGAGAAACTAAAATTAAGACAATTTTTTTCAGATGTAAAGTAGGCCTACAACATTTACTTTCGTAAGTTATTACTAAAATATAAGTAAAAATCAATTTCATCTACAATAAACTTGCTATTATTTTCAAACTAAGTTATGTATTGAATTAAAAGTATATATTATACTAACATATATATTGAATTCTTTTTATAATATAAAAAAATCTATAAAATTTTTCGTAAATTGTAGATAGATACATCAAGATAAACACTGAATTTTCTTTTAGGTTTAATTTTCACAAAAGTACTATTCAAAATTTTCTAAGGAAAATGTAAAGATACTTCACTGGATGAGCACATGAAAAGTTACAAAGAACAAGAATTTATCTACTCTATAAAAAGCAAAATTTTTGACACTACCTTCCTCGTTTATTTGTTTTCCACTTGAAAAATTCCAATGCACACGATACTCACCTAAAAGAAAAAAAGAAAATACAACGCATTATTAAACATGACAAACATTAACTTTGACTCTATGTATTAAGCATTAAATTTTACTGTGAATCAATGAGATCTGACAAGTTGGCAAAACGTTGTTCTCATCTGTTTAGTGGATTCACTCACTAAGTGATTCTGGCACCTGCTATACTCTCCGGAAAATTGCTCTAACAGATTGCTTAATTTCCACTCCCGCCAAGAAAACGTCCATTACGCACGCGATGTATGCTCTGCGCTGGCTAACAAGAGTCCGAGTACGGCAGGGAAGCCGTCACGCTCCGAATCAGGCGGTGCTTTGAGGATTGTTATGACGCTTGTTCAGGAAGGATAGCGATTAATATGGACAGGAAAGATAAAATGGAAGAGTACGACAGGCTGCTTCACTGTATCCAATGAAGTTTTCTGTTTTTGCTTTCTTTTTGAGGTGGGGGAAGGGTGGGGATAGAGATACGTCGGCGCCAGGGTCAGTTAGGAAGAAATTCCACTTTTCAAAACCTTATAAAATTAGCTTAAACTGAAAACACGGCCAGATTTTAATGCTTTGTGAATGATCTAAAATCAACGAAATTTGCTTGTACTCGAAAATGACAGCATAATTATTATTAAATGTAATTACATAATAATAAAAATGACCCCAAATCAAATAGTCTAAAAAAAAATAACAATAACATCAACAGAACTAACCACATCATTGACATTTCTGATGCAAGCTTACAGTTGATTTCACCTTAACTCCCACAGTGAAAATCTATTAATTTTCACCGAAGCATAATGGTTCCTTCCACTTTAATAATATTAAAGTATGTAATACTAAGGTATACATTGTATTAAAATATTATATTGTTGGATTTCTTCTACTTCTTTTATTTTAAACACTAAAAATTTTTATTCTGCTAAATTTAAACACTACGCACTTACACTTTAGTACAAAATAATAAAACAAAAATCATATAAGGAATCAAAGTCTTCTGTTAGAATATGCCGATGGTTTTGACATAAAAAGTGTATAAAAGCAACACGCCCGCGCAGTAGTATCTACTGTGGGAAGCTGAGATACGCAAATCAAATTACAGATTGTAAATTGTGACCTTCCCGAACAATCACTATCCAAAGAAGAATAATGCATTGAAAAAAATGAAACTAGGGGAAAAAATAAAGTCTCTCATGTGCATTTCTGTAAGAATGTTTAGAAAATTTGTTGGCAACACTGCATTATCTTTTCATTCTTCGTTTTTCATAATTTTACTTAGAAGTGATTCTAATAAAATTCTTCCTGCACTAAAATCTGGTTCAACGTTGTTCAGTTTTTTTTTTTTGTTGTTTTTGTTTTTTTTTTATTTACTAAAACACTTTGAGCAACTTCTCAAGATGAAAATAAAACCTGTCTGACTAGAGAAAACACATCGTATTTCCGTACACAATGAACTACTCGTTCTTATTGTATTTTCTTTCTTGTAGGTATTTAATTTTGGAGAAAAAAGAATAACATAAAATGTCTTCGTCTTCCTTCCATCAAAGAATAAAGTTTTATTTAAGTGAATAAAAAAGAACAGTCTAGAACAATTAGTTTTCAAACTGGAAGCCTTCTGGAAACTACTTTCTCTCCTGCTAGACGTCGCCAAAAGGAGCAACGCGGCTGTTTGGAAACCGATAGGTGGCGCTGATTCAATTGCCGCTTTGATAGCTGGACCGCAGGGGAATGACAGAAACACAGTAAAAATGGACTTTTTTACTAACTAAAAATGAAAATTTTCGCTCTTCACGATATATCTAATAGCGACACTGAATTAGTACTAGTTGCCTTAGGATACTGTAAGTACAGTTTCAATTGAAGTTTGTTGTCAGATATTTAGAGATCAATGTTACCTAAGCTTATTGGTTCCAGTTATTTTATTTCCTAATGATATAAAATTTAAATATTTATTTCAAGTATGCATTGTAATAGCGATATTACAATGATTGTTTATTTGATAGAAAAGTTGGACGAAGAAAAGGCTTGGAAAGCTCGATCATATCTAAAAAGCTTGATTCAGTATCTTAAAACAACATAGTACTACATACATGCTCTTTAATAAAGAGCTAGTTCGTTTAATGATGTAGCAGGGTTGTTTATCGTAAATTAAAAAAATTGAGCTAAGTAACATATTAAGATTTTTTTTTCCTAAATAAAATTTTCATGTGCCAACACTGTGAGGATCATAAGAAATATTTCATAGTAAAAACTGCAAAAAAAAAAAAAACATTGTTGAATGAGCACTTTACTTTAAATTTCGGTTTACACGTCGCAAACGATTTTCACCGCGCCTAGTTCTGACACTGAAGAAAGGGTGTTTTCTCCAAGTAAATACCCTCTCATATGCAATATTTCGTAGTTTAGGAGAAGATCAAACTACAGTTAAAATGACAGACTAAGCCACACTTAATGACTTAACAGCGTACAGAGTACAAACGATATAAACATCAATTCCAATAATATTGTAAAACAATATGCTTTTCAGACTTGCTATCAAATTCAGCTCAACGTTAAATTAGCAAGCGTTTGTATATTTGTAATTAAGCCCAAGTCTAATTCGTTCTTTACTAATCCACTTTTAAACTTCAAATTATTACTTTGGAAATTAAACAGTAATTTTTCACCATTTCCTTTTTATTTTTATTGGAGTGATTAATGAAGCATCAGCGGATCTAATCATTTACAATTGTAGTTTTCTTTCTTTTTTTTTTCAGTATTTACCCATTTGACAGAGGGCTGGGTGAACCCTGTGATCCTCCTTGGAGGAGAAGTAACCTTGTAAAAACACTATTCAGTAATCACAATGAGTTTGGCCAATATATAACTTTTAAATACATTTATAAAAAACTACCTATATTTCGGACGAAGGCTTCGTCTTCCTTATGCAAATGACGTCCACGAGTAAGCTGTTCTTTTTGTTTTGTTTTTTGTTGATCAGTAAACGATACAGATTCTATAGCGAATTGGAATTCTGTATCTTGAATATAACAAATATATTTTTTACACTAATAATGCGACTGCCTGCACAATTAATTGAATTTAAAAAAATTAATATACATTAAATATAATAACCAGTTTCGGGGACCTCTAATTACGGTTCCCTTCTTCGGATTATCGTTATTACAGGTCCCAAAACTGGCTATTATTTTTAATGTGTATTAATTGTTTTTAATTCAATAAATTGTGCAGGCGGTTGCATTATTAGTGCATTTAAATCTGCACGTAAAATCCACCAATCACATATTTATTTTTTATTATCTAATTTTTTTTTTTATTATCTAAATCTACAAGAGGACAAGTAATAAAAATTAATGTTTAATTGCAGTAGGATGGAATTTAAAATAGATATGGAGGCGAGTTGAAATAACACTAAACATTGTGGAAAATTTGATGGACAGCTGTTTAGTTTAAAATTATGAAAACTACAACCATGGTACTCTGACACAACAGTTTCAATTTTATTTCTCTTAAAGTAGGAAAATTTTGTACTTTATAGAAGTATGCCGGAAGTTTTATCAAATTTTAGAAGAACAAAACCTGTAAGGCATACGTATTCATTAATTAATTAGCAAACTAAAATGTTAATTCGAAAAACAAAGTAAAGATGTGGGTTTTTAATTTCTTAATTGATTTTTAAAGCGAGATTTGTTGTAATATGCAAGAGATTTGAAAATTATTGTAACTTTATTTTTTTGGAAGATAAACTACACCCGTAAACAAAAAATACATTATGTGAATGAATCTCGGCCTGTTTTTGTGTGTAATAACAGTTTTTACAAGGTTTCAGATAGTTTTAATAAACAGGTGTGATATTATCTTGAAAATTCAAAAAAAACAAAAAAAAAACAACACAAACATACATACATTTTTAGAAGGTTCAAATCTTAGGCAGCTAATTCTAACATAATTTATGAAGGATTATGGAAAGATCCATAGTACATATATATATAGATACACAAACCCCCCAGAACCACTAACCTCAAGGTCATAAAGAATTAGATCTCCATAGCAATAAAAACTAAGTAGTTAGTGAAAGTAGCCTTCAATATGGTAATGTATTTATGGAACCTCCGCCAAGTTTTACAGTGAAACTAATAACTCCTACATGTTCATTTCGTCTGGCCGGCGAAGAATGTCCTAGCAAAGCTGGAATTTTCTTATAAATTAGAAAAAAAAAAACCACCACAGTTTTCAATGAATACGATATTAAGTATCCCCGAATCGTTGGTTCCAAATCAACGAATGTTACGTCTTTATTTGTAATGGTTCCGAGTTCTGCATACCTATCCGGAAAAGTTAGATTAGCTCGGAGATTTTTTAATAGAATAAAAGTCTGAAACGGGTTCAGAGAAAGCACTGGTTTGCTCCAAAACGAAAAACCAAAATCACTTAAAATTCCGAAACACAGGATACAGTATTTTTAATCTTTCGTACTCACCCCAAATCACAGACAACTAAAAGTTAAGATTCGCGCTGGTTTTCAGAACCTAAATCAAAATGTATTTGAATATAAAAAAATATCTTTTCTTAAACTAAAAAGAAAAGAAAAGCTACTGATTCCAAATAATGTAATTAAAATATCAATTGCTGAACATCTAGTCAGTAGTCATAAAAAAAATGAAATCCAAGATAAATAATATTGAACATAAAAAAAAAAATCTGATTATTGATGAAGGAAACTGGGTTTATATTCAAATCTATTTGAAATATTTAAAGATAAACTGATTTATTATTTTAATTAAGTTTGTAAAGGTAATTAACTAGATTAATAGAAACAAAGGAGGTTCAACATCACACTAATAACTAAGGAAATAATCCACACGCATTATTAAAGATTAGGCCTAACTAAGGTCGTACCAATGTCGTTGGTCTGGTAGAAATCCATCACAAAGTGGTTTCTTCTCCTCGTTGGCCGTTCCCTGTTCTCAGTCTCCACTTTCAACTGTTCCTCTCTCATGTCTCCTATCATCGTGTCTCTGATTTCCTTAGATTTCATATTAGATCGACTACAGTTTCCCGCTTGGCTACTTTTACGTTGACTTTGAATTTAGGCTTAACAAATCCGAATATCCTGTTAGGAAAATGATTTTTTTTTCTGGGCACACGCCTGAACAATGAGGAAACAATAACTCTTAGTGCTGTGCAGGAAAACTACATCGCTTTAGTCAATTCTTACGAAAACAAAGAGAAATTTTGGAAAGGAATTGTTTCTGTTGTTGTAATTGCAATCCGTTTACGTATTTTAGGTTATTGTTAGATCACTGTGATAGACATAAGTCTTCATTTAGATCTCCGTATTTAGATTTATGCATTGTTGTTTATTGTTAAGATGCATTAAGAAAGAGAATTGCTTGATGCTATCAAGCTGCTATAAATCGACAATAGGTGGCGTTGCTTTCTTAGATCAACATCTCCATAAGAATATTAGCATGAAATGAGGAAACTGAAGTCAATTCAGATAGTATGAAAAGTTAAAACTATGGAAACTTAATTTAAAAAATAAAGAAAATAAAAGTGGAAATAGCAATATTTTAGGAAAAGTAGACTTCAGGTTCTTTTTCAATTTCTTTTTTATGGGAATCCAAGAGCAAACTTTGCAGTTTACCAGTGATTATGCATCGCAAAATACTTTTTAATAAATATTAAATTTATTAATAATAAACGAATTTTTAAAAATTATTAAAAGATATTAAAAGAAAAATAGAAAAAATTAAATATAAGTAAATAAAGTTAATAAATACAAAAATTTTAATACGATTTACCGTGTGTAACATATTATTGGAATAATAGGCCAAACAGTATTAAAATTAATTTTTTTTTAAAAATTAAAATTTTTTAATTTTAATACTGTGTTGGCCTTTTATTCAATAACTAAATTTTGCTTCATGTTTTTCTAATTTTAAGGAATTTCATACATCTTGAGAATAAACGAAACTGTATCTTTATTTTGCTAAATCTGAACCGCTCTTCCAAGCGATTTGTCAAAGAATCCAGTGAAAGCATTTTCGAAATATTTGTGTTAAAATGAATGGTTAATAGAAATGATACGATAACGACGGGAAGAATATTCGAACGACAAGAATGCTGCGATTGTATCTTTTACTTAAAACAAATAAAAATCCGTTTCTTCATTCTGTTTTGTCAGATAACAGTTTTATTCAATTGCAATAACTACTTCCTTATTAGTCACGTTTTTATTAACACTAAACTCGCCGTGAAGTGTGGCATCGCTATTTCGTATTAGCTAAGACTGCTTCACAGGTGCTCGAAAACTTGTCTCAAACCGGCAAATTGCTCGAAAACCTACTACGTACTCTAAATAGGAAGTGTTCGAATTTGAAGCAAGTCTTAGGACAGTTCGACACCTGCCCGCCTAGCAGCGAGAAAAAGTTATTTGAAAAAAAAAATGCAATATTGAAAGCTGCAATCTGGAGTGCGGAATCCTCTTGTTTCTGTTTCCATTCACGGATTTTTCCATTTATTCTCTTCTTCTGGATTTTTCCTTTCTTTTTTCCTCAATTTTGCTGTAGGATGAGTCTAGTATTAAAAGCAAAACTTACGTAGCAAAACGTCTTTTCGGTGTTTTTGCAGGTACCGTGTTATCGCCGAAACAGAACGTGATACGTTATTGGAAGTGTCTGTCTCTTGTCTGTGTAAAATGACACTGATTTCTCTAAGTGGCAACAAGCAACTGGCTACTTATTTAGCGCGTTTTGAACAGGTTTCCGAACACATGTAAAGGAGCCATCACATTTAAGCTACCTTAGATCAGAAACTTTAAAAATACAGAAAGAGAATAAAAATATATGTATTTGTTTTCTTGTCTAAGGAAACTGAAGTCCATACGAGCACTATTGTCTGTATTTGTTCCAAGTGAAAGTGTATGTGTCAACCGAATAACATCTGAACAGGTGAAAGAATCTTCTACAAACTTCGCTTGGTTATTAACGGGCCAAAGACGGTTTTATATTTCAAACGCATTTGATGTAGATCCCTGTCCAGAAACATGAATATGAAATACAATTGAAAAATGAAAAGCAATATAAATGAAAAGTATGATTCAAGTTGTTTCAAAATCTTTTTTTCTCTTCTTCACAGAAGAAAGAACGAAATGTTTGACGGAAACCAGTAAAGCTGAATTTACTCCTTTCAAACCATTACCAAAAATATCCTATATCGCTACACAGTGACCGCTATCAAATAAATAGTAATAGTATCTAGAATTAGAAGCCGGAAATCTGCTGTCAAAGGGTAGTGGTATACTTGCAGCAATTTCGAGAAGACAGTTAATTAATAACTGCAGTTTTGAAAATGATTAATTAACAACGAAAAGGCTACAATTAATTAGGCGAATCAAATGCATTGATCAACGCTGACATAATGAACTTTAAGAGGTAACAAACCTAGGACAATGAGACATCGGTATTGATTGCCGTGTCTTCAAAGCCTCCGGCGGCAGATAGAAAGAAGAAACAGCGGAAAAGGTCAGGTGTTGTTGAGAAAGAACTACTTTCAAACGATAAAAAAGAAAGAGGGAGAAAAGAATAACAAGTAAACATGCCAGAAACATTTCTTTCTTCTTCTTCTTTCAACAAATTCTACGTACAATCGATATATGAAACTAAATATAAATATAAGGGAAGAATAGAATTTACCTAGACCCCAATGTTCAAATAAAAGAAAGTAGAATTGAGCCGAAGGCTTAAAAATACGATTATATTTATTTTAAATAAAGAAAGAGAGCTAGACGATATTTTGAAAAGAATACAATACACTAGAATTACTCAGGAGAAATTCATGTTTGGACTGTTACAAAAAATGTAATAATAAAGATTTTTCATCATGCCTAAGGTTAAATTTACTTTTCTAGCTTTTTTTTTTATTAACTTTCAATGTATTTTTACAGCATAGAATTCTTGGTTATCAAAGCTCTTTGGAATCATCCAAATTGAAGTTGAAACAGGAAAACATAGTAGTACTTTGATTAGAAGGGACTTAGAAGTAACGGAACACAGCGAAGTAAGACCCTTATTACTGCAGCTCCTGCATTTAGGGAAATACGATTGATAAACCACGCGAGGAAGTGAGAAGTACATTATGATTGATTATTGTAAATGTGGGTGACAGCGAAGCCAAGCACCGGGACCTGTGGGTCTATTGTGCTATCCCACGGAAATGAGGACTGGCGGAGAGAAATACTGAGAAAGTATGGTGGGAGAATTGCAGGGGAAATGGGAGAACCCCGAGAAAATCTGCCCAGCGCGGGAACCATCGTCCACCATCACCATCACGAAACCCACATGATAACCGAACCCCGGCACTCAGAGGTGAGAAGTTGTCAGTGACAACGCCAACCACAGAGCCTGAGAAGTACATAGTCCTTTTAGTAAGAAATTCACTTTACTTCATTTTACAAAATACCTTTAAGGAAAAATATGTACGAATGAAGCAAGCTGAAAAATGGACTAACTTGAGTATTCCAGTATTTGAAATACTTTCAAAGCATTCTCATTTACTTACTATCTCCGTATAGCGTTGATTCATCTAGTTAAAAGAAATCTAACTAGATAGTTTACTTTAATTGCCAACAAGTTCGTTTTATCTCTTCTATTGTTTTATAGCTTTTCCTTATTTCATAAATATAAAGAAAGGCAAAAAGACTTGTGATTAAAAGACTAACTGTGACATTGGATTAGCTTCATCAAATGATACAAAGAACTTTGTCAGTTATAATTGTAATGATTTTTTTTAAATGCATACATTTCATATTCGAAGACAAAACCATTTGTGGAGAATCATCTCACCTGAGGACCTACCAGCAGTTAAGAAAAGACCTGGATTAGATTTACTCTTATTCAAAATTGCAGCATAGTAGAAAGCTTAACAAAGACAATTTTAGATAAGCTTTCTATTACGCCGCAATTCTAATAAAGATAATATTAGATAGTAAACTGAAGAACAAGAGGTATAGTAACCCCAATATCTGATGTAAACTATTACTCATGATACTGTTTGTCAAATAGTTTTAATATATTGACTGCTGAATTGTTCCTTTCGTGCAGCGTTGTGTTATTAGGAATGTATCTCACTAGTTAAGCGGGATCTTCAAACAATATTAACGCTGAACGTAAGAAGCAAGGCGTTAATATAAAAAATATTTTATGTCAATTAAATATAATTACTATAAATTCAGGAATTCAGGTGTAGAGAAAAGTAGGAAACGAAGCATTCATGAGTTCCTCATTTAGGTACAAATCGATTGCAAGATTAATTAAGCATTCGGGGGATGCTAAAATGAAGAGGAAAAAGAAAGGAGAAAAGATTGAAATTCTGTTAGATCAACCAGAAAACGAAGAAGATTTTTCCGAGACATCTCCGCGAATTTGGCATTGGTGAACGATAAAGAATTGAGATGAGGTGATCTATGAATTTTAATTCTAAACCCTCTTCTCTGGCGATGGAGAAGAGAAGAGGCGAAATCGAGGAATCAGTTGGGGAAATAGGAAAGATTAGGTTTACGATGATCAAAAAACAAAATTGCGTCTGGAAAATTGGTTTCACGGACAACACTAAGAGAATTCACATTTGGGAGAAAATTTCATTGGGAAATGACGTTTTTAAAGAGGGCGGGGAACAACTTTCCATGGATGGAAAAGCATCACTCAGTTATCATTGCTATTCGTCAGTCAATCATCTACAAGGCTTTCGGAAGTTTAGTTGGAAAGTTTTGCCAAAGGATGAACAAGGAATCCAGAATCCTCCAATTACGAATTTAAATAATTACTTGCTTATTTGGAAGACCGATTTGGAGATAAAACGACATTCTATTCTCCTTTCCTTCTCTCATGTTTTAATTGTGGCAGAGGTTCTTGACTTTATGTTCTATATATATTATCAAAAATCATTTAAAAATCATGTTCTTTAAATGTTAGACATCTTATAATTTTATTAATATTAAAACTTTTTACTTTCCCATTTTTACTTAATTTTCATTTTCGATGAACATGTATTTGAATGTCTATCACAATGTATTACGAACCAGTGGCATATAGGTTTTATTATACAAGTCTGTCACGAAGAACTATCTCCCTAAGACAATTGTTTGTACTCATAAATCAATTGCTTAAAATGTTGTCAAATTGATGGACGCAGATATATATCTGACATTTGATTGGTTTATATTTCTCGCTATTTTATTTATTGATTGATTGAACATGAGGAAATCTTGCTATTCCACTTCAACGTTTTTCTTCTCGGTTTGTTCATTTTTCGGCTTGTACATTACGTTAAAAAGGCTGGACGGATTTTCGTAAAATTGATAGGTCGCTTTGTATTCTAAATTAATACCTAGGCCCATTCATTTTAGTTTCCATCCCTCCAAAATCCCTCGCTACAATGACTGGGCTGATTTCTTGAAAACTTTATATCATACTTATTTATGCATTGTATCAAAATACGAGTACGACTGTTTTGGTGTCTATCCCTCCTATTCTTTAAACCTCTCCCTTAAAACTCTGAAAGGTCAGTCCCCATAGAAAATGGAAAGCTGACTGTATACCTCATTTATTTATTTACTTATTTTTATTTTTTGTTTATTATGGAGAGTTTTAATTTCTTTTTTCAATCTTCAGGATCGCGAGATCAAAATATTTGCCTTAAATGAAAAGCAGCAAATCATTAAGTAAGAAGAGAGTTTGAAATCTTTCAGCTAAATTCCAACTGACAACAACACTTCGAAATAGTTACGTCACGAGATGCTGCAAATACTGCCTCTAAAATTTTTCACAGTAAGTTAAAAATATCTCAGCACAACAATTTCTAGGTTACGTAATGGCGAATGTTTTTTGAATATTTTGAATATTTGAATCGTCCTTCAATCCTCCAACCTGGATATTATTGTTACTTATCATCAAGTAGTTATCTAAATGAATATCTTCCATTTTCCATTCGTTAGCTATTGTCTTAAGGGTTTTCCAACTTTAACGTAATTATTTGTAGATTAATTTCATTAGCTGAATGGATTTGACGTCATTAAAAGAACAAAAATTGTTTTCAATACTTTATCCATATTCATGGCTTGAAATTTCCAAATACCTTAATTCGACTAAGGGGGGATTAGCAGGGGGTAGGGTTCAAAGTGGCGTGGGTGTTATTGATTCTCCACTCCTCCCTTAAGGGTGGGTGAGCAATAACGGCATTTAATGATCACTGCTCAATTAAACAGAATGGTCCATAAAACGTAAGGTCGCACAGTACAAAGCGCTCCTCACATAGAGCGAACATGTGTTTGAATTCTTATCACGACACAAGGTTCGTTCGCTAACAACTATCTGTCAGCGAAGTCAAAGAGATCCGATTTCAAAAGGCAAATTTGGAGAAAGGGAATGTCGGAGGGAGCAGGAGAAAGGCGGGAAGACTTATGAATGGGCTGCACAGTAAAGCAAGAGTAAATAGCAATGTTAAGAGCTTGTTAAGAGCTTGCCAATCTCCTAATGCTACAAGAATAGAACTGGGTCGTTAAGTTTGCTTTTACATTAGCAGATACATATTGTAACATAGACATCCACGAGAATAGCTTCGATGTTTGCGTTGGAAAATTTCGTACAATGAAAGTTGTAAAATCTGTTGTACTGCACATAAAAAACTCTACCATTCTTTGCCTACAGCACCTGTCAGTGATATAAAGCACCGTATTTTGCCCTCTGGTGGTGCTGTCAGTAAGTATCGAATCGCAGAGCTACGATATTTTCTATAAGAAATGGCATCAAAAATGCACAAACGAAAAAAATAAGGGTTCACACAACCTGAGCCAACATCTCTGGAATCCGGGACAGCTGTTTCAGCCTTATTAGGCTTCATCAGCCAGATTTACCTTTGATGATAGGCTCAGAGTGCATGATAAAGTTAAGGACGCTACCTTGGAGTGGTACCTTAACATAGACACACAACCATAAAAAATTACCATGTCGGCCTCAAATTTCTTGTCCAGCCTGATGAAGCTGTAAATCTGGCTGATGAAGCCAAATAAGACAAACAGCTGTCCCAAATTTCCGAGATGATGACTCAGAGTGTGTCAAACTCTATTTTTTTCGTTTGTGCAGTTTTTGTCTCATTTCTTATATTTTATCAATCCCTGTTAAATTTTCTTTTTCTTGAGGATATTTCTATAGGATATTTTCTGTTGATTCGTATTGTCAATAACCTAATTTTTCAATACACTGAATTGGCAGAGTCCAGAACAATGGGAGAGAAGGTTAATACAGGAATAACAAGAGTAAATTGCCAGAAGACATCAATTAGATTCGGAACGTGATTCAATGAAATCTATTGGAAGAGGCAAGAGGAAAACACGACAGAAGCTGAGAGAAGATATCAATTAGTTGGTGCTCATCAATCAAGGAACATTGTTGACAATATAGATATGTTGACAAAATAACGCTAAAATTATTTTTAAAAAATTATTTGAAAATTACAGGAAAAAATTGAGCAGGGGCTCAATTATCCTAAGGTAGGCTTAATCGTGTTACTTTGCAGTGCATATATTCTTCTTTTTTTTAAAATTATCTGTATTTCAATAAAAAATCAAGGACTTCCTATCTAAATAAGTTTAAAACTATTCAGTTTTGAATTTACATACTACAAATACAAATTTACATAATGTTACGTACTATTCAAATACAACTTATATTCTACTAATCCAAAATAAATGTAATTTGTATTTACCGTGTTTTCAATTATCAAGGCTCTGGAATCCTTGAATTACCACCGATAATTAATATTTTACTGTAATTTAATTGAAAATATACCGTAGTTTAGATTTAGAATAACTTATTTCTTTTGTCAAATGCTTATTTTTAACAAAACTATTGAATGAACAGCAAAATAAAAGAAAAGAATCCCAGGTTGTCTTTGTTTCAAAATGAATAGGAAGCAGCAATGTTTGGTCTACATCCGCCAGGTCATAGGATTCTTTAATTCATAGGAAAAAAGTATTTGTCGCGATGACTTCTTTTGAAAGGCAACATATTACGATGCTTTTTAAGGTTTCTTATCTTGACAGTTAAAATTAACAAGGACCTTGCAGTCTAATTTCAAAGGATGAAGTTGAGTGCTTAAATTTCAGTTTCAGAATGTAAATAGTTGTTTGCTAGAGTGATACCGTATTTTAATAGCAAAGTATTTTAATGGTTGTTGGCCTTAACTCCTTGCCTAAAGCTCCTATTCACTTACCAGTAAAGAAACTTCCCACAGTAAAGAAACATCAGAGTTACACCTTACGAACATGACTAAAAGCTAATCGAAACGTCGAGCACAAGAACATTTCTATCATAGCTAAAAAAAAAACAATAATGATATATAAGCTATAATCTTCCACTGGTAAAATAACAGATAAACGTTTCCGGAGTTTTCAAGACATCGGCGTCAAAAGAGGAAAAAGAAAAGATTACTTTCCAAATCTGCTTGAAGTTTCTATCGATTTTCTGACTCAAAAGACAAGCATTCTTCAGCACAATGGCTGCACTGTGAAGGAGACAATGGTTTATGTAAGGAAATAAACTGGATTCCGTGAAATACAACACCTGTTCTTTTATAAGGAAGAAAATAGAAATTTAAAATCTAATTGTATTCTAATTAATCAATTCCAACAGAAATGCTTCAAAGGCAAACTTATTTTTTCCCGGTTCCAATTCGGTAAAATGAATGAACATCAAATACAAAAAAAATCAAAGTTATCCAAAAAAGAAATTTTAAGTCTATAAACAACGACTTTTTTAAAACCTAAATCGCTTACCACTTACTTTTTATAAAAAAACTGAAACCTAATAAAATAAAATCGTATGAATAGAATTGGTTATTTAAAGATTTGATATAAAGCCATTTCATTTAAATATTTGATTTTCCGTCTTACAACGCTATGTTGAGATCCGTCCATTTAAAGATAGTTTCCGGCAACACGTTAATCAAGTAGCAGTTCACATTGTTGAAATGAATTCTTAAGCCAAAAGTAATTTATCGAAGTGAACTTTAACGGTCTGTTGTGAGATCTTTCTCACAACACATTTGCAAAAATAAAAAAGATAAAAAGAAAGAGCGTAATGACTGGATAATTAAAAAAAGATTCTATTAAATACTCCATAAACACTTGTCTGTTAATATTTTTTTCGAAGCAGATGATGAAAGACATCTTTTAAGATTGCTTATCCACTATTAAAAAATATAAATAATGATCTTAGTAAATAAAAGAAAAAAAAATGCTTTTACTGCCACGTATAAAGAAAGATTACTAATCTTGAATTCTGAATGCCCTTCCGTTTTGTTTTGGATTCGCTTGGAGATTCCGTTTGGTCTCTGGAAATTCAAAAAACAGAAGACAATAGCATTGTATTGTTTCTATTCTCTACTTCATACACTATTCTAAAAATTCAGTTAAAACCTGAAGTCCAACACAAGGCAATGAATTCAGACAACTACACATTTATTAAAAGGAAATAAAGCTTGAACAGATAAATTTCATCTGGAAGATTGCTCGCAATATTATTTTAGTCTACTTTAAACTTGTGTGGTCAATTTTTAAGCTTCTAGCAACGATGTTGTCAAGGAACTTTCTTTCTTTTACGTAAAAATGATTTTTAATGAGAAATATGCATTATAAGACAATCAAGCGAATGGAAATCTCGATGTTAGACATCAATCAATGGTCCCAAGAAATCTGAGACTCACTATAACTACTGAATGTCAAGTTTTCGGCCATTGTGTCACGTGATTATCAGAATGTTGGCAATCAAGTATGTAAGCTTAGTTTCACTTTTTTTTAATTAAATTTCAGTGTCAACGAAGCAAAGTCTTTGCTAAAAGGAAAAGAACATAATTCTTTAGTCATTCTACTAAGATTTACAACTAAAGTATTTCAGTATTAAAAATTCACAGTGTGTTACATATTAAATGTTTGCATCTTTCAGAGTTCGTTGCCAATCATATACCCCGAAGATTTCGGCTGCGTTAAAAGGTTTTTAGTTTCACTACTCTCAGGAAAACGTTATCAAGAAATGGCTTACGGTGTAAATAAACTAAGGCAATACTCCAAAAAAGCTTCAGCATTCTCTTCAGTTAACTTCGGTAATAAACAATATTTCGACCGTACAATCACCGGTCTTCTTCAGGCTCAAGAGGTAGAAGAATAAGACTTTACTAAATTACAGAGTTCATTAACATTCAAATGAACAAAATAAACATAATAAAATTATTTATAACAAAGTAAAAAATATAACATCAGTTTTTGTTATTAATACAATGATGGTGATTATATGGTCGAAGTATGAAATTAAGCGAAGGGAATGATGAAGATTTTTAAAGTTTTTACTTCGTTTTTTGTGTGTATTTACATCAAACTAAGGCAATGTTTACAAACATTATAAACAACCGACCTTAAAAGCGAAAACACAAAACAGTGGTTATAAAAAAAATCAAAGAAAAGAATATATACTTATTTACTCATTTTTTTCTAATTGTTCTATGTAAAGCATTACCAGCTCTAGCAATTCTAATGGCGCTGTAATAAAGTATAAATAACTTTACAAACTCGTTGGGATTATCCCTGCTTTTCAATTCCTCCTTCCTAGCTCTAAGTTCATTTTTCTTTTGCACTGAAAAAAATTTAGCTTGCGAACAGTTTTCTTATCGTTTCTTAAGTATAAAATTTAAAATTCAATGAAATTATTTGATTACATTTCTACATTCAGGAGAAATATTTGTGTATATGAATAATTCAAATGATTCAACCCCCAGTATATTGATTAAAATCTTGCTGAGTTCATTTTTTTTTTTATTTTAGCTTTCCAAGCGAACAAACAAACGAAGGCAATGAGATTTGCATTATTTATTCGCTTTGAAATATTCAAGATTATTGTGTGGAGTTTAAAAAAATAAAAAAGAAATTAGTTGACTTACCAATTTTCAAAACTCTATTGAAAAAAATATTCAAATACTAAATGAGTTTTTGACTCAAGTGTTTTTAGTTATGTGGGTATTTGTAAGAAATCGAAATATACTTTAGATGGCTTTACAGTAGTTTAAACGCAATTTAGAGTTGCAGCTTTTAGGACTAGTAATGTTAGAGTTAATCCTCAGACAGAGCTTTACATTACGAACCTATAAAATAACACCCATACGATAAAAGAAATTAACAACGGCAGATCTTTACTATACTTTCTATGTTGGAATAAAAACCAGTGGAGACCATAAAATAGAATTATATATAAAGATTGTAAAGTTGCAATGAAATCTGCCACCAGACCTTCGCTTTCCAGATGTTGCTGTGTTACGTGAACTGAGGAGTATTTATTGCAGCTGCCACTTGAAATATGTAATTACGATGATTTAATTGAATCCAGAATATTCTAACCGTAATTTAAGCCGCCCGTTTCGGCACAACGGTAGAGAGATGCAAGGGAATGTTTTGACCTTTGCAGATCCATTGCAAGGAATTATACCTGATCACCCCCTGTTTACGATTCTTTATAAATCATCAGACCCATAAACAATCAACCACTAACAGAGGTAAGGTCATTCCATATTAAATTAAGCGAGATGGTGCTGCATAATCTATGATTGAAATTTCCGAAGGTTATTTTGAGTCGAAAATGTTCTACGACATTTTGTTGTACGGGCCGCAGTTTGGGAGGAATTAGGAAATGAATGCTTTGAGAATGGTAAATAAGGTAAAGGTTTATTACAAAAAGCAATCGGGATAACAAATATCATGACTGAACTTTTGTAATAAACCTTTTACTTATTTGCTTACCCTTCCTAATGTGAACTGAGCTTTCTTTGATTACGGACCATTCCCAAAACATTCATTTCCTAACTTTAAAACTACGGCCCATACAAAAAAAATGTCATAGAACATTTTTGACTCGAAATGACCTTTGGAACCCATATCTCTTCGCTTTATCTACCTGTATATATATTATTTCAAGACGCATTTATATATTTTGATAAAATCGGGTACAGCAAACGTTGTTCTTAGTATCCACGCCTTTCATGGTTTTAGTAAATGTAATAGAATTGAAAAATCTCCGCAAGATCTGCGCAATAGTATCAGTCTCTTTAACAAAACCCTGTAATAAGTGAAACATATCCTTTTTAAGTCAATTTGAATATAGATTAATACTTTCGTAACCTTGATTGCTAGAAGCACAGAATGTAGTATAAATTTTTGTTTGCTCAGGTGACTTGACGTCCAGAATTTAATGTAGATTCGAGTATTAAGTCATGTACGAAACTATTTTCTATTACAAATGCAGTCTCAGAATTTTCTGTACCTTTTTTTAATAGATAAGAGATACATTAACGATTTTTTTTGATAAAGGGTGCACGCAGCAATATATTTAAGAACCACTGCTTTTAAACAATCCTCAATCAATGCTGTAAATATCAAGGGTTGATTCGTCTTGAAATGAGGTGATTGTGACCTTTCAACTTTGGCCTTTCCATAAATGACTTTAACCTTCCCTAAATGGTTGCTGATATTCAAACGTCTTGGCTTGCTCCGAAATCACTGCAGATATTTTAAAGTTTATTCCTCCAAAGGAATGCACGAGCACAGGTGTCAACGATGACTTAGGTCATTTATTATCAATATTTCTGCTCAACCACAACCAGTAATTTACTGTTTTTTATACATTGCTAAAATTGCTGTTAATCTTGCAGACTGTAATACAAACTAGTAGTCTAATTTCCCATAGACATCATCAGCGAATTTGTGAACAATAGATGTTAGTACACATATTTTACTTCGCAATAATTATTTTTATGCAAAACGTTCTCAAATGTTCTCTTACAGCATCCTTCGACAATTCGGGGAATCTCGTACAACCACGTATTTTTCATTACTTGGGCTTAGACCAATATTCTCAGAAATAAGATTTTTTTAGTTTTATTTTCTTAAGATAAAGCCTGAAATTTCTTAGCCAACAGAACCTTACCATTATTCTCTCTATGAAGTGCTAACTTCTTGCTGCTGTAGACGACCTTAATAGAAAGGGTCCCGTTAATTGTTGGCCAAAAGCGGAGTTTCTCCGAGGTGAAATTTATGGAAAGTCTTTCGCCGGAGAATGCAAAAGAGACGCCATTAGCATAAATCAACTCGCTTTACCCCACTGGGAAAACTGACCTTTCGTCCTTCATCCACCTGCATACTTTAAGATGGCAGCCAAGTTAATGGATTTCAACCACAAAAAAAAATAATAAAAATAAAAAGAAGAGAGAAAGAGAGAGAGAGACTCTTAATGAAATGATGAATAACAGTGAAGTTACTTTTTTTAGGCCAACTTAGCTTCTTGTCATTTTTTTTCGGACACAAAATTAAGACTCTCTCCCCGTACTTTAGAATATACTATGAAAAGGATGCAAATGCAAAATTAATTCTTACTATCTTCAAGAGAATTATTATTATTATTATTATTAATAGTATTACAATAATACAGTGAAGTCTCACTTATACGAAACATTCAGTTATACGGTGCATTATAAACAATATTTCTGTTAAATAATTTTAAATCTTTCTGTATGTATATATATATATATTCTCGGACCAATTAAATAACAACTCTGGTTGATAATGGCCGCTGCTGAAGTGTTCGAAAGCGCCCAATATGTAGGTATTTTCTTTTTTAATTTCTCATTATATGTTTTGTATAACAATTTATATATGACTATTTTTGTATAGTGTGTTGACTATTTTCATTTTGTCTCCATTAAGGCTTTTTAGAAATTAGAAAATCTGAAAATAAACGTAGGCTTTTTCTTTTTGTCGACTTCAAAACATGAAAAAAAATAAATAAAGAAAGTTACGAAATTATATGTAGAGGAATGCAGACTTTAAATTCTTCGAAAGTTGCTTTTTTTTATAGTAAATACATAAAACTGTAATTTATATAAATTTAATGAAACTAATATAGAATTTCAATATAGAATGTTATTGAAGCAATTTGAAGAAGAGATTATTACATTCTGAAATTTTTCCTGATGAAGCTTTTTACAATCTCTACGAAACGTTCGAAGTGGCGGAGTTAAGCGAGAGAAGATTATTTTAATTGAAACTTATTGACCGAAAGAACTCTTTTAAACTCCGCTTTCCGTTTCCACCCAAATGGAAAATATAGTGAGTTTCAGAGGACGGGAATATGGGAACAAAAAAAAATGACAGTTATGGAAAGCCATTGAGGTCTTAATTACGTGGGTGGCTACTCAAAAAAGAAAGAGGGACATTTGGAAGAAAGGAAAAGACTTCGATAGAGAAAGAAACGAGGCAAAGTTCCACACTGTAACTTTTGATGATAGTGGCTTTTGAATTCGGGTCTAAGCCTAAATTAATTTCCGATGCTCAATAAAAGAACCTCTGGAGCCTTTTCAATTTTCTTCGCGTAATAACAGAGAACGCTTGCGGTAAAGCTGCTGTAGTCGACGTTGAGGCCTCAACAGAAACACTCGAGGAGACTGTCAAAGGTAAGACGCGGCTTCTGTATCGACTGTCAACTGGGCAGAAGAAATAACATGAAGAATGCTTGTAATAAATAAATGCAACTCACCGGGAGCTCAAACATTCGTTGGAAGACAAGTTAAACCGATTAAAAACAGCTTCACTTCAATTGGTTCAATATTCATTGTAAACAGTTTTGTTTTTTTTTCGTTTTTTTGCAAAATCGTTCTGAAAATGATTTGATTTTTCTTTTCTTCAAGCAGACTTCGATATTCAGGGTTTTTTCGAATAGTTTGATTGATTGGCAAATTTAATTTAATTAACGTAAGATTAAAAGAAGTACAAAGTTTAGTTTGCAGGAAGAACTTATAGCCAACGTTCGTAAAATGCTGACTTGGAATTTTCTTTTAAAGTCATGAAAACTATACAAAGAAAAGTTTCTGTATTTGTAAATTACAATGTCCTAAAAATTACAACAAGCAAATACGTCTTAATTTGTTTAAAACCAATTAACTTTGATCAAATTAAAGCAGAAGACAACTTCTTAAATAGATCACTAATTTACTTAGTCGAATGTAGAAGACGTACAAGTTTTCTCATCTAATGTGTTTGTGAGGGATTTTTCTTTTGCCATTTTACGCGTAAATCTCTCTGTAGAGATTCATAAAAATTCTTTTCTCTTAAATAAGTAAGTCAATAAGAAGATCCATATTTTTTTAGGTCCAAATAAATGACCTCTCCAATAAAGTTTAAACCAATGAACTGATCTTCTTGTAACTTGACATCCATATTTAAGGATAACACATTGAAATTTTGTACTTGAAAATCTTTCCGTGTGAATCGCTTGTAGAAAAGCTTGTGAGAGGAGGTAATATTCGTAGAAATTACTAGAATCGTCAATGAATAGATCTTCCCGACTTACGGAATTAATAGGTTCCATAATTCTTTGCCCAAGTCAGTTTTTACGTATTCATTCAAGGCTGTATTACAGGACAGATATATTAAATACTGTATTAATATGACAGACAGATTAAATAAAAAATAAAGATTACACCTCTATTTTAAGCATAACTTTAGTTAAAAAAACAATGATGTATTGTACTTTATGACACATACTTTACTGTACTTACTTTAAAGTCTAGTTGTATTCTGGCACGCGGAACTCTCTATTTTTGCTCAAATAGGTTTAATTAATACAATCTAGTGTAGTAATTAGATGATTAATTTTCGCTCGCATTTCTACTTTTTTTTTTTATGCATCTCCATACGTAAATATGGATTTACTTAGATCGGTTGTACGCAAGTCGTTAGTCTGTAAACAATATACGTTAGTTTAGTAAATCATTTGAATAGCGTCAATCGGATTTAGATTTCAGTGACTATTTGAGGATTTACTTAAGCACATGAAGAATTTGAAGATATTTTCTTGTTTTTAGCAGAGAGTGCAATTTGCAAATATATAGAGACGTTTATTTTATATTTTTACTACTTATAACGAAGAAAAATGAAAATAAATAGTAACAATTTTTAAAAAAGGTAGGGTACAAGTTCTTTGGCTATAAGCAGTTGATCTGTAAATATGTATAAATGGAGTCATGAAACAAAACAAAAAACAACATTCATGACATTAGGCTTGTGAAAGTTGGACGAAAAACATATAAATCAATAAGGGTTTAAAAATTTTCCGTAGATAATCCCCCATCAAACAAGTTTTTAATATTAAAACTTTTATATATTTTGATAAAAAAAATTGCCATCTGGAAATCCTAGAACCAGATATTAGCATCTTCTGAACGATATTTGGCCTACATAAAACTAATTTCCACTAAGAATGAAAATTGCGTTTCACTTAAATTATCTTCAACTTTTTGATGAACTGCATAGTAAAGAAGAAACGTGCTTTTAAAGCACAACTCAACAAATTCAAGTGTATTTCGTTATAATCGGAAACTTGAATTATTAACATGTAATATGCTTTTGAAAAACGGTGCAGGTGAGAAGAAGTTAACAAAAAAATTAAACAGCACAATGTTTTTACTGTTCTTTAAGAAACGTTCCCTACCGAAATAGAAGAGATAAAATAACTTAACAGGCCATCACAAGTTTCCACTTTCGTACTGCTACCGTCGGATTAATTTTTTTGCCGCCAGTAAAGCGAAGCAGAGCGATAATTTTTTCATTGAAAATTAAAGTTTTATGCATTTTCTTCGCTTTTTCCTAAAAATCCATGAAGCGCTTGACATCTTTTAACATATTTTACGGCATAAAGGTTTCAAGAGATATGAAAACCAAATAGAAAAGTTATTTTATTTTTAAAGTTGTTTCAATAAAGTTTAGAAATTAGCCAGTGTGGCACAAATCGAAATAAAATGAAGTATAGAAAGTAACTTAAAAAAAAAATGAATTAACTTGGTTTAAGATAAACCAGAAACCTGCGTAAAATGAACAGTAACTATTCTTTTTTTGTTATAACCTTTATAACACATTTTCACAGCTACAGTTTTAAAATAAACGTAAAATAGATGTTACGTATTATTTTATCAATAAACTTATACAAAGGAGATTATAATTGGCAGTATAGTTTTCCGTTATCCTTATATCCTCAAAGTAGCTGTTCAAACATCAAACAAATAAACAAACAAACAAACAAACAAGGATAGAAACCTAATGGAATGTTTACGTGTGTACTAAGAACTTAACAAAAGAATAAAAACGCACATAAATAACAATCACTGAGCTGCTTTTTGAATTTTATCCCAAAATCTGCCGCCCAGTGAGACCAAAGGAAACATAAACAAAAGACAAGTAAATATAAGAACAGCCCTTCATGTATTAAAAAAAAAAAGTTAAAAAATAAATTAAAATAAAAAAACTGAGCTGCAGATACTGGGTAAATTCAACTGAAGAAGGTTGAGAAACAGGCTGTCTTGGATTCCCGGTATCAGTAATTCAGCAGTTCAGTGATTTTATTTGTGTGCGTTTTTAGCTCTTTGTTAAGGATACAAATTTATTCTTTTCTAATCTTTAAGCTTTTCCACTTAGACTTAATTAAGTGTTGATAATGAGACTTCAATGTGAATGGAATATAGCACATGTTTCAGATTGTTGTTCTTTTATATGGTCTCTCGGTTAAAGCCATCTCACGCTTTCTAGCAATATATTATACAGGTTTTAGATAATACATACAGTATAGCTTACATTGTGTTTAGTCTTTCAGAATTTAAAATCAGTCAATAATGTTCTTCTATTAAGATAATAAAAAAAAATTCCCAATCTACCAAAACTCCAAAATCCAAAATTAAAACAAGTATACACTAATTTCAAAAATATCAAAAAAAAAAAAATATTCCACCAACTTTAAAATCTTCCCGAATAACAAAGAATTTCATTATTTGACTTTCAGTGACCTATTATTATAACACTGGAAACCATTCAAACTATTACAATAATCATTCCCTTGTCTACGAATAATCCCAACTAATCCCCTTAATCCGAATCTTCCCTCACAAGCAACAAAAACAAAAAATACTAATTAAAAAAATAAATCTTCACTTCCTATTAAAAAATATAACTTAATCGTAAAAATAAACACAATTTTAAGCAATATTTAGCAATGTTTTACCACCAAAATATGTTTATAATTAGAAAAAATATTATTCTCCTGAAATCATAAAAACAAATGGTTTTGAAACTTAAATTCTGAAATTATTGATTTTGCTGAATATATATTTGATGTATAAATTCATAAAATTAAATATCGACTCAATATTATTTTTGCTTATTTTTAATTTTTAAATATATACTTTTTAGTTAGTAGTTACGCAATAATGAATCATATAGTGACTATCATTAGAAGAATGAACTAATGGACGATACTGTTGTTATGATTTTCGATTTGTGTAACATGTCTACAATACAATGCAGTAGAAACACACATGCCGGTGGTTTCTCAATGCCATTCAATGTCAATTATATGTTATAAAATAGTCTTCATACATAACACATTCGAACGAAACATGTGCAAGCGATATATTTTGAATTCCAAATTT
>JAFIDM010000003.1:43495584-43520605 GCA_023159025.1 Thereuonema tuberculata
TGCAATTGTAACCGCCAGAACAAATACAAAAGAGAAAAAAACGACTTCTCCGAGAGCTAAGCTGTGAGCAACGTATGTCGGATGTATTGTGCTACGAATTCCTGCTTTGAATTATTCTATCTAGTTTCACTATCGTTTATGTGATCAGCTTTATTTCCACTGGCCAGGCTCTAATCCTTGCCATGGAGTGACCTGGCAAAACGCCAGCGCCAGCCACCGATAGTGCTCAAGATAAAGCGGCTATCTTTCTATGCCAGAGTTAATAGAAATTCGGAGAGCGTATGACAAATGCACGACCATCTTTGTTCCAAAACACGCAACAATGGCGCCACCTGCCAAATCCGTTATCGATGGGATAAAGTATAATGAGAAGATAGTCTTTGACAGATGAGTGAAGATGGGGTTTAAGCCTTTCGATTATAATTAGCTTTGGAATGAAGAGGAAAGAGGAATTTGACTCTTACATAAAAAAAGAGCCTAATATGAAATTCAAAACATCACTGAAAATTTGACTATAATTTTCAATCAATGTTTATTACTTACATTAAGCTAAACTAAAATTGGCAATTTGAGTATTCAAATTGTTATTGATCGATACACATTTATACACTTTTACGAAATACGAACATAACATTTTAGCTACAGTAAATATTTTCCCTCTTAATTCACTTATTAAGGTCCTGATTCAAGCAAATGCAGGCGACTGCAAACCTTTTATTTCTTTTATATGTTTCTTTTTCCAATGCACCTAAAATTCAGAAAATTTAAATATAAACTTGTGAAGCATCTGGGATTTCTATTTTCTTGTTTTTAATTTTTAAAATATTCTGCAATTAAGTAAACTCGGTATTTTCAACTCAAAAAAATTTGACGAAAACCTGAAATGATAAAAAATTTATAAAATAATGTTTTGTATTTAAAATATTTATTATTAGGGCAAAAGTTAATTTTTAAAAAATTAACTTAATCTCATACAATTTTAAAGAAACATAATTTTTATTTTTTTAAAAATTAACTGTTACATTAATAATAAATATTTTAAATAGAAAACATTATTTTACGAATTTTTTATCATTTCAGGTTTTGGTCAAGTTTTTTTGAGTAATACCTCAAAAACACCCAAGAAAATTGACTATTTTTGAGTTTTATTTTAATTAATTGCAGAATATTTTGAAAATTAAAAACAAGAAAATAGAAATCCCAGATGCTTCACGAATACGTATTTAAATTTTTCATAATTTTAGGTGCATTGGATAAAGAAATATATAAAAGAAATAAAAGGTTTGAAGTGAGTCAGGATTAAGTTGTTTGAATATAAATAAAAGAAATCTTATTTTCACTAAAAAAACTTCAGTTCGATTTTGTTTTCGGAAATTATTTAAAGGGTATTTACAAGCCTGGGATTGGTTAATCAGTAGTCACGTGTTTGAAATTAAATCAGAAAAATAAGCCTGGGATTGGTTAATCAGTAGTCACGTGTTTGAAATTAAATCAGAAAAATAACGATAACGGTAGAGGAATCAAAATAAAGTCACCGGTTAAAATTTTGATTGATTGATTGCAAAGTTAACAAATTTAATTTAAATAGTTGATCAAAAGGAAATAAGAGGAATTTATACTAATAATAATAATTTATTCTAATTAGTAGGCATTTTTATATTAGCAGGGTAGACTACCGCAGGATATTAAAAATTCGAAAGTTTCTAACTCTTTTATTATGCGTCGAAGACTTAAAAAAAAGGGGGGGGGGTTAAAACAAAGTTTTAATATCCAATTTTAAGTCTTTAAAGGCATTTCCATATATCCGGCTGTGATCACAATAGCTCAAAGACTATATATCCTAGAAAACTGATATTTTATAGGTAGTTATGGGTTGTAAAAAAAAGGATCCTATTGATTTTGGTACAAATCGGATCCATAGGCTAAGAACCTAAAAGTCGCAATAAAGGTTAAACTATATTTTTGTAAAAATACAATCTTACTACGTTGATATTTTTAGAAGTAGGTGTCTATTGAGTTTGGTAAAAGTCTATTGGAGAGAAACCTTAGACAGAAAACCGTCAACATTATGTTACAGTAGAGCTTCGATTATCCGCCAGCGGATGATCCGCGAGTGCCGCGAAAAAAATTTTTAATTACGAACCTCAAAAAAACCAATTTTAATCCAAGCCAACAACAGGGAAAGTACAATAGGCCCTACAGTGCGAAGGTCGAAAATTACTGACAGGTTTATTGTGCATCGTAATCCTATAGGCCTTTTCGGAATTTGTGGATGAGTGGCAGGCTCTTGCTCTGCAGAAAGGTTTCTGCTGTACTGTACACATTTTTAAAGTTTTACATATTGTTTTTTTGTATAATAAAATGTAGTTTTTATGCTGAAATATTTTTTTTCCTGTTTACACCTCATTTTTAGTCTTTTTTCGGGTTATCCGCGATTTTTACTATCCGCGGTACCCTTGCCATCCAATTCCGCGGATAATTGGGGCTCTACTGTACTTTTTTTCTTCTTAATACTAATGCGCTCGTGCCATGGGGCTTTTCGAAAGTTGATAAACTAACTGTATCCTGTTGTTTTTCTTTCAAAATAAGAAACTAACATCTTCTGTCATTTATAAGTACATTTTTAATTGTTCAACACAAAAGCAAACGAAAGAAACTCATTTTCTTAAGTAAATATATAAGGATTTCTTTTTTAATAAAACACATCAAAAATCTGAGAAGACTTATACCTAATACTGTGTTGGAGTCAGTATATTTAAAGTTAGGATACTTCAAATTCATTAATTTGTTTGATTGTTTAAAATTGATTATTTTTAAGATGTATACAAAATTACGAATGAAAACTACGGAGTCATCATTACCCGTGGGTCTTTTTTTAAATTCACTCTTTATAACTATCATCGTCGCGGTGAGAGTTGGACCTGCGAACACATTATCATTGACTAATTTCTCCAGTATCAATGCCGTAAGCTCCGCAGAAAATATCAATCTCAATTATCAAAAATAGGAAATATCAAAAATCTCACATACATCTTCTTGAAATCGACGAGCAACGTTAAGAATAATTTCCCTACTTGATTTTTGAGACCTTTTCCTCGTCGAAATGTTGAATGTGAATCCAACGACCGCCATTTTCTCTTACATTTGAATGTGACCGACAGGCCAGGAAAGGTAAATCTATCATCTGCGTTGCATTCTGGGAGGATCATTTCTCGCCGCTGTCACTTTAAGTGATCTCAGAGAAAGATGATATTCGTTGCACGGAGAGTAGAAAGAGGAAGTCAATACGAAAATGGAGGAAACGGAAAGAAAAATCCTTAGAAACATAGAACTAGTTTCTTGCCTTTTCGTATTATAATAATAGTCAAAAAATCTGCAGCATTAGCTTTTAATAAATCAGTAAGGTTTTCATTGATATAATTTCCTAAGTGGGCCATGTATTATGTACAGTCTATGTATTATATATAATAGACTATATGCGACTGATCTCCCCAAGAAATTGAAGTTAATCTAAAATTAACTCAATCCTTCTATTAAAAAAACATCCATTTCAGCTTTTTGTAGACTTCTGTAGACTTACTATATTGTAGCAATGGTAAAAACGTTTACGTTTTTACTGTTATGTCCGCAATGGACAGTAATAATTGTAATTAATATTGAAAATAATTAGGTAAGTAAGTACAGTGGAAACTCGATTAATCGTCACCGTCGGGACCGGGACTGTGACGGTTAACCGAATAGACGGATAACAGAAATTTCGCAATAAACATGTAGAGTAAAGAAATTTCAATGCTGGTTTGGGACGAAAGGCAAACAATAAATTGTAATACAAAGAAAAATCTATCGGTAACAAATAGATATCGTCAAACACCAAACAAATAATAAGAATAATAATAATATTTTTTTTTTAATAATAATAATAATTTTTTTTTATTCATTTATAAAACAGTAGACCTACATAAAACAGTAGACATAAAACAGTAGGCCTACTAGATAATAAGGTTTATATGTTGAACCTGTAATCAGTCATCTTCTGTTTCTTCGAGGCTCGAGCTTTTTTTTTCGCGGCAATGTCCCGTATTTTACGGAGAAGTAGGTTTTGCGATCGATGACGGATAACAGAGAGTGACGGTTAATCGAGTGACGGTTACTCGAGTTTCCACTGTAGTTGTGATTATTATGTTAATTACAGAATTGCACACAAATTATTTATAATTAAATAATAACCGTCATTGTTTTATTTTAACAACAAAAGAAAATTAACTGAATTCTGTTAATTAATTACATTAATTTCAATTAACAATTGCTTTAATTTTTTTATTTGTTTTTTTATGTAACCAGTCCTATTAGGTATGATATACGTATCACTCCTGTGGTATAGGTGCTGGAATAATTGATATGTGACTGTTTAATTTATGTGCTATTATTATAAAAATGGAATTGAATAAAAATTGAATTCTATTATTGAACTAGATTTTAAGAATTATCAAAATAAAAGTAGAAATTAAAAGTAAAAGGTAAGAGATAAAAGTAGAGACAATTTAATTATTCAATTTGAAACTAGAAAAACAAACAAATTAAAAGTAATATGATGTATAATTAAGTACATATCTTTTAATGTCTCAGAGATTACGTTGATAATTGATTAAGGAATTCTGCAATTTCTGAAAATTTCATTATTCATTCATTTTAGAAAAGTAATTGACTAATTGAATGCATCTAAACTTGAAAAAAAAAACTAATTGAAAATTTGCAATGAAGATATCTTCGTATTAAAATATTATGTCATTTTCCGAAGAAAAATATTAGATTAGTTACATTTTGAAACGGGTAGAATTTTATGTAATGCTTTTTTTTTCATAATATATGTGTTTTATCTGAATTACGTATGTTTATTAATTACGTCAGCCTATTCTAGTCATTTAAAAAAGACAATAAAACCAAATTTATTAGTTTAAAATAGGGTTCAAGTTCCTCACATTCTTATCTACGAGACTTCTCTGAAGAGGAAGCAGGATTATATTATGATTGTGATCTATAATTCAAATTATATAAAATAAAATATTTAAATTTTAAAATTAGTAATTAATATTAATAAGATTAATAATTTAATCAAATGTAAACAACTCAAAAACACTATTATAAAATACCACAACGAACACCAATAAATATATTAATATAAAATACATTTATTAAAACAGCAAATTTTCGAGAAGATAATAACTTCTTCCCTTTATCAAGCCTAAAATATTACAAAAGTTTCGATAAGAACAATTTATTGATACAAGCATAAGAGCACTATTATAAATTAATTTCCAATAATAAGCGTAATATAATGCTGCAAAAATAAAATATTCTTTTTACAATATTTTATGAACACAACATTAACAATAATATTAATTAAAGATAACAACATTACCTGAAATATTAATAAATTTGCCCTTGAACCTCTATTTGCTAAATAGTAAGCGTTCGTCAATACTTTATAAGTTTGCGAAATTACAAAAGAATTTCGTTTTTGTGAATATTTGAAGTAAAAACAATAATACCCGACTTGAAAATATTCCCTACAATTAATTACTAAGAGACGAAAAATAAATAGAAAAGTTTACAAGTGAAATGAAGGTGTCATTTTAGTGCCTAAAGTGAAAGGCAACAGTTAAGAAATAATACGTTATTGTTAAAAGCGTCAGATGTTATAACATGTAACACGATAACATTAGAACAATAAACAAGTAACATGAGACTGTTACTCTCAAGAAAGACGTATTGAATCGAAGTCCGAATTCTGTACAAAGCTCAAGGTACAGAAGACATGCTTTTATTTATCCCAAAGTAAAATTACAGAGAAATAAATACTGCAATCAAATGGTTTAAGTAATGCAGCCGTTTGAAGACATCTCTAGTCCAGTAGAAAAACGTCCAGTGATTTGTGCTAGAAGTGTTTCCGTTTACTGAACGTAGTTACCAGGCAATGAAACATGAAGGACGTTTCAGAACGATGAAAGGACGCTTATTTTAGCCGAAAAATACATTTTAGAGATTCAACCAAATCTAAGTAAAGCACCAAAGTTATCGAGGAAATCTACAACTGATCACTAAGACCTCAGGTAAAAGAAATAGTAAACATTTCTTTTAGGAAATCAATGTAGACGTGTAGAAGATTAAAAGAAGATATTATTAGAACTCTTTAATCTATAATGTTAGAAGAAAAGTATTTAACTTAAGTCAAGAACTTACTAATATTTTTTCCAGAAGCAATTTATTTATTCTTAAAAGAGATTAAGGAACTACGACTATTCAGTCAAGATTGAATTGTAAATGTATTGTATTCAGAATAGATTAAGTTTTATTGATTCAATGAGCTCGTGTTAATTCATTTCAACTGAAGTTCACTCTTTCACTTACCCCATTCCTTAAAACTGCTACTTCCCTGTGGAAAAGAAAACACATTAAGTTAATCACAAACAATTTTCCACTGTTTTTCAATAGCTTTCCAGAATAACCTGTACAGTGGATGAAATTTCTATTTTTAACTTTTTCTTAATATCCCTTCATTTTTAATGGTAATATACAATTCAAATTAAAGTTTCAGAATTTAAAAAAATGCTACATTTGGTTTTATTCATTAAAATTCAACTATTATTCCTTCATTTATAAATAACAATGTCTATGGAAAATTTTGCAGAAAGTTTCAGCCAATAGTAGTGAACCAGTAAATTTAGACTTCGATAATTTTCAAGAACCTATTGATAAGCCTCACACCCTCACATATCTGAACCCATTTCCTAAGTTGAAAATTTAATTCGCCTATTATCTAATATAAATTTTTAACATAAAATGATTATCCTTTTGAACGTATCTGTCATTAATTCTACTAATTTATTAATTATCGACCTACGCCGATAATCCTTATTAACCAAATTATGCCGAATACCAAAAGCGAATTATTTAAAAATTGATTTTGTGCACAATTTAACATTAATTATCTTGATCCACTTATGAAAAGTGAAATAATTTACCATATTAGGGATTGCGATAATTAATTCGTTTGCAGGTTTATATTCTTTTTATATAAAATATTTATGTAAAATATATTTATATAAAAAAGTAGAAAAAGGAACTACGATTGAATAAAAGCAAAGTTTAAATTGTGAGGACACTTAGCAGGGAGGAAACCAAATCATTTTTATTATTAATCTAATGAAAACCTCAGAGACTCTGAGATACAATTGTATCTGATTAAGATACAATTTGCTGATTCAGATTTTTTAGGGTGTACGGCATTATTAATACAGTATAATGCACCTTAATATATACAGGGGATCTGTAATATAAAATTATAAACTAATTAAAATAAGCATGCGTTTGTCTTGATTAAAAAAAAAGCTGATAAACAGTTTATTCCACGACGCTGAAAATTTAATGTTGAAATATAAGCAAGTTTCATGGTCAATTTAGTTTGGAACGAAATGAATAATAAGAAAGAAGACGGTATAAAATATAACTTTGTAAACAGTACCTTTAAAAATTAATAACGTATTTGCTTAATAACCGAAGTCAATTTACTTAACTTAAATGTTATGTTATTTACAACCAAATAAGTTTACGTAAATTGACTCTGGAAGATAAGGTCAATATACAGAAAAACGAGGTCAATCCACGAAATTATAAGTGCTTGCCTGAAAACTTACAATTCTGGGTGTTCCTGAAACGTACAAATCAATTCACAAAAGTCAGTTCACTAAATTATTTAAAAGGCTACAAATATTATCCCTAATGGCAGATAAAGACAATTCATGAAAACAAAACCGTTCCGTTTTCTTATATGTTCACTCTACTACTTCTAAAAATCAAATGTTGTGTGCGACCGCCATGTTGTCACCAGAAACCATGTTGAGTCTAATCTTGGTTCATCCCTGATTTTTCCAGGGTAAGTTCCCGATTGCCTTGAAAATATAAGAAGTGAACCTTCATCACTTTCACAGTTTTGGACGACTCCGATTAAAATCGAGAAGGGAAGTGGGAAGGATGATGAATGAGATGGAATCTGAATCCCTAGGACAGCCTACAGAACCAGGAAGGTTCTTTTTTTTTTGGTGAGCAAACTCTTTCTTAAAGTGAAGGTTCTTCAACTGCAGTCAAAAGAAAAACACTAAATGATCTCTGTGGGAATTGGACTAAAAGAAATCAATATCGCGAAGGAATCTCGCAAGAAAAGCTGAATTAGATCTTTTCTTCTCAAACAGTAAGTGCTCACTGAATTCAGTATTGTAAAGTATTCAAAATAAATTTCAAGAATATTAAAAGAAAATTGTTACTGGCTGTTTACTTTTTAGACGATCAGTTCTTTCGAATCTTTTCAATTACAATCAGAATCCGTATATTCGACGCGTGGTTCGCTCTTGCATCATGTTTCCACGATCTTCCACACGCTTCTGCGACTCTCAATCGACTCGGCGCCATCTTTTCGTTCCAGTCTATGTACAGAAGTGCTAAACTTACACTATCAGTTACATTGTGAAACATACAGTGTGTTATTTAGCTTTCGCGCGCATTCGCGAACGTTATTCATACGTTTATTGCTTTATTTATGTTTCCAAGCGGCCGGAACGCAATTGCGAGCTAAAAAAAACATTTCGACAATGTCCGCATTTCGACAATTTTCGGATATATTTTAAAGAAATCAAGATGGATTGTTCTTTGTATGTAAATAGAAATGCAAGCAAAGCTTCAAGAACACCTATTCAGTGCTTCCAAACATACATCACCTATACTACCGGAAATTAGGTAAAGGAATACCAGTAAAAAAAGTTTGATGGCGTTTAATAGAAAGGTCTCTTCAATTGAAACTGCAAAATTTGACCACATTATAACATTAATCACTCACTTCAATGTAATTTCATTGGAAAGATTTTGTTAGAAAGATTTTTCAATATCATTTTTATCTCGTTTCTTTGTTTTAGCAAATTTACCAAAAGATTATTAAACCAGCCAGTCTGTGTGTGTGTGTGTGTGTGTGTGTGTGTGTGTGTATGCCCCCCCCTCTTTCCTTTAATAACTTTAGAACCACTGGATGGATCTTCTTGAATTTTGGTCTACAAATTCGAGTTTTGAAATAATTTCAGCAGGTAGATAAATCAGCGAAACAAAGCGACAAAAAAATATCCACAGAAAAACATTGGAACTTAGCCTAAAGATTTCTATCCTAATTCTGCTAATCTTTCAGTGTCTTAAACAAAGACAACTACGTCTTAGATAAACCATTGTGAATGATCTGATCCGATTTGTACAAATTAAAGTAAATATAGGTTCTCGACTTTAAAAAAAATAATAAAAATAAAGCAAACATAGAAAATAAAATAAAGAAACCATTGTGGTTTTCATCTTAAACTACTATTTTCCCTTCTATGCCTTTTTGGATCTTGCACTGGCTGAGTACCTCTGGCTGAAGAGAGGTACCAAGCTCGAAACGGCCGTCTCAGGGTCTCAGCTTAAAACCAAAAAAGGGCATTTCTTTTATAAAGAAACTTTAAGAAATACAATTTTAAGGAAAACAGGCTTTATGTTCTTCGAACTCCTTATTTTAAAAGGCCTCCAATTCCGCTCCATTCTTTATCAATCTGAATCATTAACTCGTTCATTTGTGCGATGAATTAAATAGGAGAAACCACTTAAAAGTTGCTAAACTTGAAATCATCTCCTTTCAAAGTCCGCTCTTTTCTTCTTTTTTTACCCAAAATTCCGATCAATAACTTTTTGAAATTTTATTTCAGATCCACCATCGCCCTTCCTCAAACATGCCTCAGCACTTTCGATGAATAATATTGGATTTGAAAGACCAACTGAAGCCAAAGATCGATGGCTCAAAGTTTCTATAAATGGAATTAACGGAATCGTGGTTAGGGAACAATTTTAAAGGTGAAATAAAACAGATATTTAATGATAACAAAAAATACGGTCTGAAAATAAAAAGAAGTATCAAAAAACAAAAAAACAAAACAAAATGCCGTTAGTGTACATAAATTCCTAAAACATAAATTAAATTTAACTCCACTGTTTATTTACATTTTTTATGGGGTACCGTTGTACCTGGAATGTAGGTCCACTGCGAGACGTTGGTGTTGTAAGTGCGAAGTTGGGTTGGTTCATCAGTCCGACGCTCTCCCGCCGTTAACTCCAGTTCCCATTTTATAGAAGGATGGGTGAACCCTAGGACCCATCTGAACCAAGGGAAAAAAATCCCTGATGTCAGCTGTGAATTGAATCGCGACTTCCCTAGCCTTACTCCAACGCCGAAACCATTGGATCACCACAACCTCGAATAATATGTTATTAGGAATAATTTAATAACTGAATAGAAATAATCTGAATTTAATCAAGCTGAATTCAGTTTGGTGTCGTAAAGAATATTCAATTCCGAAGTCAGGCTTTGATAAAATGTAGGGTGGGCAAAAATTGAAGCTAGAGTTTCAAAGACTTGTATTCTCTGATTGTTTAACGAATAGAACCATGACAGTGGAAGTGCAACTGTCCCTCAATGTGACTCCAGCCAGACTTGACGAAGCATAATGACCTCCACAACAGTGATCCATTGCTTCGCATTACTGATGGATCTGGGTATTGAGCGTACTTCGTAAGTCACATGGTGTTAGGTCCGGGGATCGTGGTGGCCATCGCGGGAAGTGGTTTTCTGGATCTGTATCACGTCCAATCCAGCGTCGCATATCATATAGAAAATGGAAGTACCGTCCTTTTGGAAATAGTAATCACACCGGACATGCTTCATCGAATCTGGCAGAGAATAGATTATCGCTTGAATGTGTGCCCGAATGACGAAAGATGCGCCCGGATGACGTAGAGGGACGCACATCAAACATGGACAGTTGCACTTTCAATTGAGAGATGTCATGACTGTATACGTTAAGCAATACGAAAAATACTCGTCTTTGAAACCCCACCTTTCTTTTATGTCCACCTTGTATAATTTACTAACTTTACACGAGTCGCGTGAATTGCCATCACTATTCTTGTGAAATTAGCAGATAACTCTTCACAGAAGAACGAACAAAATATTATAAAATAAAATAAATCCTAATAAAAAAAAATGATTACAAACTGAAATATCATTAATTCCACGAAGAAAGCAGAAATGATAAAATAACTGTTTGTTCGGCCGCTAGATGGCACAACATTTCAATTAATTTTTTTATAATTTCAGTTATTTATTTTTAATACTACAAAACCCGTTTTGCATTTGTTCTAACTAAAGGAAGAAACAACAAAATTTAAATTTTGCAAATTGATGAGGGGCGGCGCACAGGAGCCCGAAAGCCACATAATCAGTATTTTAACTTTTTATAAACTAGAATTTTTATCTTGAAATTGTGTATTGGCATTTTAGTAATTTAAACATTTAAGACATTTCTTAAGTAAAAAATTATTTTCTTAATCGCTGAATTTTTGCTTCCGCTTACAAAAAGCGTTTAGCTTGTAGCAACTACATTAAAAAAATATTCCCTAATGGAAAGAAAAGTCTTGAGAACAGCGAAAATAATTTATCTAAAAATACTATCAAGATTTCTATTTATTAAAGGAAATCTCGGAGTCTCAACTTAAACTATCAATCCAAAACGAAAAATTGTGTCAAACTGTCAAGTAAATGTCAACACCTACACTACTGCGGTTGTGGCGTGCGTTTCATTATTTAAGTAGAAATTTAATAGTGTCCTTTCTAACTGTACTTCAGCCGAGTTTATACAGTATTCTGATAATTAGCAGACCAGTTTCGTGAAAATTTGAGGGAAACGAATGTCGAAGTAATCTAAAAACTTTTAACGAAATTAGAAGCACTTTATTCTGTAGCCTTATTGTTAATAAACGAGACCTTTTTGAGAAAACGAGACAGCTTTATGTCTCATTATAAAGCTTGTCTTGTACTTATGGAAGTAAATATTTAAGAATAAAAAAAGTTTTCGTAATATCGTCGGCGGATAAAAGATCTAACTTAATCTATGGTTTATGATTCCAACAACTTTATATCTCAGATAAGAACAAATAGAGGTCATTTCTCTGGCTTTTAAAAGACAACTTTCGCTACTCAATTAAATAAGTTGGGATTTCATTACTGAATATGGTTCTAGAGAAAAATGTCGGAGTTCAAATGGCGCCAAGAAAGACTTCTAATTAAATTTTAAAGTTTTGGTTTAATTTTGCCGCGAAGGGTTCCCAGGAACATTTACATTTATTTGGGTACTTAAAAAAAAGCACAGGAACAGCTAGAAATTTATGAATTTGCAAATTAAGGCACAGAAGAAACAAAAAGAGAGATCTTGTTATCATTTTTTCACTTTCAGAAATGACGCTTCAGGGACGACGTTATGAAGAATTTAATTTTAAAATTTTTAAAAATACAAAAAAATTAATAAATAAATAAATAAAATAAAATAAAAATTAAAAATTTCAGAAATTTTTATTGCTTTTTTTTTTATTTATTTAAAACTGTTTTGACATCATTGTATCTCATCAGCTAGAGTAATGGGTCGACAGCTCCAAGTTATTAAACTAATTTTTTTTTTTATATTTTTCAAAGTATGCGGGTTGACAGTAGCGTGGATAATACTAAAAACTTTTGCACACATGATAAGAATTCAAAAGTATTAATTCACATCTAAAAAATTTAAGAAAAGATAAAAAAAAAAATACTTAAACAAGGACGGATTCAACCCGCAACGACTGCAGGTTATCTTCAGGTTATTCACAATAAACTAAAATGGGAAATGATTTTTCAATTGCAGAGGAAGGTAAAAAAAAAAAAATCACAAATAAGGCTTCCGTCAGCAAATGATTGGATTGTAAATGATTTCTACAAAATATAAAGCATATTAATGGTTATTTATAGATTACGTTAATGTATCAGAAAGAAAAAAATGTAAATATTAAAAAAAAAATAAAAAAAATGTCATTCTGCACACGGTTTCTCAGATGTATTAACGACTATACAAAATAATGAACTATTCTGAATAGTTTATAAACACTTTTCTGCAAGAATCGCTACTCGATTAAATGTATTTCTTAATAATTAATGTACGGACAAAATTTCGCAATAACAAATTGTGTCACGTAACGAGGGTTTTTGTCATTATTCATTAAGACAAATGAGGCTTAACGCTGAATTTGATTGACACTAAAAAAACATGACTCGGTAATTGAATGCTTATAAGATCAGATTCATTTTCCTGTCCATTAATTTACGTTGAGCAGTTGTAGCAAGTACTGCCATCGACGATGACATGTTGACTAGTATATGCCAAGGATTTACATTAACACAAGTGGGAAGATATTACACAGCCAATGAATGAGAGCAGATATTGCGATTGGGTTTATTCGAAAGAATGAATATCTCACAAGCGAAAGCCACAAATCAGCGTAAATTTAAAAGACAAGCTATCTGTAGCAAAGAACCGACGATATCTGGATGCTGTCTAGAAGGATAAACAATTATTTGAATGTGCTTTGTTTTAAAATATGACACAAAGTTAACAATAAGCCACACAAGTATTTCGTAAAATCCCAAACAGTAATTACAGTATTGTTACTTCTGATGAAAACGAGACAATATACGTGGATATAATCTCTCTGAATAGAGCGTGAATTTGGATATGAATGTATCCAAATTCACGAAAATTACAGCTTCTCTATTTAACGTCCGTATAGAGCAGCAAAGCACTTCCATTTCTTTTTGTACTTAAGACTATAGACAGCCTCTCGAACTATAAAAATTGTTGAAGAAACAAAAACAACAAAAGTGAATTAGAGAGAAGGAAACCTATTGTAAAAGCTCTACAATAAGCATATTGAGTTTTTTTTAATTTAGAAATAACAAATCAAATACTATGAAAATTAAGGTGATTTACTCTGAAAATAAAAAAAAAAAACAAAGCTTATATGTAAAGTTCCCGTATTTCCTTAGAGGCTGTAGAAGGAAAAATCTACTACCATTAAATATTTCCAACATCACTCCAAAATTAAAATGTAAACTACATTTAATATCAAAAAAGCAAATTTTCGAGAAGAAAACGTCTTTTCTTTTTCAAGCCTTTTTTGGTATTAACCAGATGAAGGCTTTAATGCTATAGGAACCGAAACTAGTAGTTCCCCCACACACTTTTTTAACATGTTTTTATTCTTTTAAATTTTTAAAAAATTTTATTCCAATTTGTGCGATGGCTACTTTTTAATATATTTTGATATTAAATGTAGTTTACATTTTAATTTTGAAGTGATGTTGGAAAACAAAGTTTAATTTCTTTAACAATAAATATTAATCTATAGTTCCTTATTAATTTATTTCTTTTGTTTTGTCTCGAAATATGACGTGAAATTGGTATAAAATTACGCTTTTTTCCCTGCTGCCCCTCAAGTCAGTCAGTCTGACTTGAGGTTGTGTGAGGCAGTGTGTGTGGGTGGCGGCAATATCTTTTGAATCACTGATTGAATCTTCTTGTAACTTGGTATGCATATTCAAAGACAAGGGACGATCTAGCCTTTGTAATCTTCTCGAAATGGATCCTAGTCGAGAAATTAGTTCTAGAAGGCGACAAAAATTCCCATAGACGAGCAACGGAATCTAAACTAGATTTCTATTTCTGTTTTGACCGTTCCGACATAGCCTTAATGTCAAGGTGGAGGCCTTTCACGAGGCAAATGTGTCGGAACCTAAGTTCGAATCCCAGCATCGGCATGATTGCTTATTTCCTTTCCTGTATTAGTCTGCTTCTCCATCTTTCCCTTCAGGCCTGAAGCCTAGAATCTCTTCTACGGGTTCGTCATATTGGGAACTCTGTTAGTCCTTTGAATCAATGAAGAAGAAGGTGAATTACTGTCTTAATAATTTTGAATATTAAATCATTTAGGCAATCCATTGCGAGTGAATACGATTATAATAAATTTCTATTAAATTTATATGATTGAAATGAATCCGGTGAAATAAGGATTTTATTTTTTTTAGAAAACGAAAGACTTGTATTGTGTGCATTCAGTGAATACAATATAGGTTGTAGCTTGTTTTGTTGTTATGAAAAAGACAAAAGTAAAGGAATTTAAAGAACATTCACATTTTAAAGAAGTTGATTTTCAGTTCTTTGAACTTAATGTTTCATACAAATGAGAATTTCAAGTTTTCATCTATTTCAGTGTATTTGCAGAATACTGATTTTTTTCAATTATCATTTTTTATTTATTATGCATATAAATATATATATATATATTTCGCCATAGTATGCTTAGACATATTTCGCCTATTTTTCATAAACAGGAAATTTTTTTCATTTTCATTTTGCAAATAAAAGCCCGACAAATAAAAAAAAAACATGAAAAATTTCAATATTAATAAAAAAAAAAAAAAAAAAAAAAAATGGACTCCGTGGAAGATTTGTGATGAATTCCTAAAAAAAAAAAATGAAGTTGATTTTTCACTGCTTAATTAAAACTTTTCGTTCTAAGCTTTTGCAGCGAGACGGGACTTCAGCTTGAAGTCACATAGAGTTTTCTCATAATACGGATGCTGCGGTAACCTGGGAAACCGTGTTCAGGCCTCCTCTTGACAGGGGCTCCGTTGATTATCGATCGGATCAACAAACCAAAAATACCGTTGCCATAGAAAGGTCGGCAAAATTGTAAACCTATTCATGGAACCGGTTTCTATAAATAGAAATAGGACCCAGCCAAAATAATTATGACCAACCCAAATCATGATTACACGGAGTTTTTTTGTTCGCTTTTTTTTATAGTTATTGTACTTCATTAGGGATGATTTATAGTAAAGTTTGCTTGTGGTTTTTCTTACTTAACTTTTTAATGCTTTTTTTTTTAATTGCTTAAAATGCCAACATTTCTGAGTGAATCAGTGATTGATTCAGTCAATTTTTTTATTTTATTAGTTTATTTTCACATTGTTTATAAAAATCTTTTGATAAATGTAACTATGTAAAATTCGCTACATCTTTTAAAGGAGTCTTACGGAAATCTTTTCGCTATTAGAGGATAAATATTTTTTTAATAAAAATAAATAAAAACCTGAAAATCCGCCATTATCAGATGAAAAATAAGAAAGCAAAAATAATATGAAAGAAATTACTTGCACAGTTGATTCTGAAAGCATTTAGACTACAATAATAACTTAGCTGATTGTAAACTGTTGATAAATTTAAGTTGTTTCTTTGGATTTATGCTGTTACGAAAACATGAAATAGTTAATATTTAATATTATAAGCTAATCATTTCTATCTGAAGCTGGTATGTTATACATTATGCCGGGAGATGGCGGTAGTTGCTAGACATAGACTGCCACCTGCTGGCATTTTTTTGTAACTCTAATGTGCTACACATTTTTAAAGCCGGACAGTGATGTGGATTTTGAAAAACGCCAATATCACTGTTTCTGTGAAGATACGGCCAATTTATCCTCACGTCATCAGCGGCAAAATTTTAAGTAAATATAATTAGGTATTTTTTTAATAAGTAATAAAGAAATCTATCGTCTTTATTACTTAGTTCTTTTTTTTTTTTAGAAATTTTGTTTTAGTTTTTAGATTTAGGTAGTTTCGGTTTTGAATAAAAAAAGAGCAAAGTCTTGAAATATTGCGTTTTTGTTTTCTAAATTGTTTCTAAATTTTGCCGCTGATGACGTGAGGATAAATTGGCCGTATCTTCACAGAAACAGTGATATGGTCTTTGTATTGGCGTTTTTCAAATTTCAAATTCCACATCACTGTCCGGCTTTATTATATAGATATACATTTGAGATAAAACAGCTTTTTGAAAAATTCGGTTTTCAATTCGGCTAAGAACTGTTACTTAACAATGATGAAATAACCCATCGCTGAGTAATCAAACAAAAAGAGAAGCTCAAGCAAATTTTTGATTTTCAATTTACGCCGTCTTTAGAAAAAGCACCTTTTCACAATTGAGTTTGTAAAATAATGATTGTTATTTAAGCTAAATATAAACAGTCAAACAAAATAACGCCGTTAAAAAGTTTCAGAAATCGCCCAAATACAGGAAAAGTTCGAGTTTGGTATTATACTTTTTTTTTCTTAAGCGATTTACCGTTAAAAGATTTTTAACCTAAATTAAAAAAAAATTAAGAAATATTTACTTTAGTAAATAAGATATCCCAAAGCTCGAATTCCCATAGATTAATTTATAATTTGCAAAGTCTATCAATCATGATTCCGTGTCTGGACAGCTTATGCATTCGTGAATACTCGAGCGACACCCCACGAGAAGTAAGAATTACAGAAATTACTCTCGAATAATTAACAGCATTATGAAGGGATCGTCTTCTGTTGTGATTTTTTTTCCTATTCCCATGTCAGTGAACGCCATCTAGCGTGACATGATGTTAATTACATCTTATGCATTTTGCTTAAGGGAAAAGACATTAACAATCCTCAACTATTCAATAAGCCTAATTTTAGTTCTTAATTTAAGAAATAATTAGATACTATCTCTGTTATTTTCAAAGGGGTTTATGAAAATTCACTGTAAAAGATAAAATTTGTTGAGTTCAAGCAGCGTCATTACAAACTTGATGAAATTTGGAAAGCGTTTGCGAAGGATTCCAACTTTTAATGTTTTAAACGTCTGAAATGAATGTAAATTAATAAACTTTCACCGAACCTTGAATTAGGAATGCGTAGTAATTCGCCAACACGACTTTTCTGCTGAGAATTCATTCAGCCTTCTGCTTTAATGAAGTCATCAAGTTAATACGATTATTTTCAGTGCTAAAGGCGAGTCGACAAGAATAATAATGAAACCTTTTCGATATGAAAAGAAATATTGCAGAAAAGGCAAAGGAAATATCAATTGATGGCGTTTTTTACAGAGATTATAATTCTATAAAAAGGAAACACAACTTTTAATAAAATAAAAAAAGATCTTTGGAAAATTCACTATGCTTCCGAAATGAGCTTGAACACGAAGATTAAAGAAATTAAAACCTACTTTCTTGAAATTGTGAGTTCCTAACATTAATTTACTTTATTTTCTTCTTTTTTTACTGTCTTAATTCGGGAAACGAAAAGAATTAATTTATTTTTCAAGTTAGAATATCTAAACAGTTCAATTTTCCCCAAATTTTGAAAAAAAAAATATATTAGATTCGCATTATTGACCCAAATTGTCTAATTCGGAATAAATTTAACGAACACCATCTTCTTATCTTTCATGATATTACAAGAAAACACAAAGTTCAACTTAAACAGAAGATTAAAGAAGTCTTTGCCAGAAAATATTTATAAGGATATAATGAGTAGGGACCATATTAAGTTCATTAAAAATAGTAAGATGCCGAGAGCTAGAAAAATCAGAAAGTTTAAAAAGATTTTTGTTGAAAAGGATAGTTTAAATTTTGAAAGATTTTGTAAAAATTCAGATTACATTGTTAATTTAAGTAAAAAACCTTTAAGCATTAGTGAGAGTATATATCTTAATAAAGGTATTGATTTCAATTTAAATGTAGGTTTTAATAGAACCAAAGTAATTTTTGAAACAGAAAAGAAACCGGGCATTATTCAATATAAAAGGAAGCATTATATACAGAAACCCATACATAAATGAAGAAAATAAATTTCATAATATATCAGAAAGAGACACTAAAAATATTAAGAACATTTTAAAGGAAGAAACAAGTTTTTTATCTAAATCGGATAAAGGTAATAAGATTATGGTGACGGATGTAGTAGATTACAAAACTAAAGCAATTGAAATGTTGAATTCTGAGGAATATGAAGAAATTAAGAGGATCCAACTTACACACTTTACATGAAATCTAAATTAAAAGTTCAAAAATTGAAATGAATGACAGCATTAAATTATTTCCAGTACAAAGAGATATGTAAGGATACGTTAAGAACCCCTACTTTTGAACCAAGGGTAAAAACCCATAAAGAAAACTTCCCGTTGAGACCAGTTATCAACTCTTTTGGGTCTCCGCTCCAAAATATAGGTAAATTCATAAACAAAGTTATTCAAAAAATGCCTTTAGATGTGCCAGAAGTAGTATTAAAAAGTTCTGCGAACCTAATAGATTATATTAATAAATATAAATGTGAGAGATTAAATAAGAGAAGTAAAGTAAAATTATTTTCCCTGGATATAATTGCAATGTTCACGCATGTGCCAGTTACAGAAGCATTAGAAGTAATAGCAAGAAACTGTGATGAAAATGAAGAAATTTTGAAAGGTTAGAATTTGAATAAAAACTATCATGGATTGGTTGAAACTCATATGTGAAAGCAAATATTGTAAATTTGAGGATAAAATTTATCCTCAAAAAAAAGGGTTTTCCGATGGGTAGCCCAGTATCAGGTTCTATTTGTAGTTTGTATTTAAATTGGCTAGAAAAAAACTCAATTTTGAAATGGAACAAGGAAAATTCACTTACTTAAGGTATGTGGATGATATTTTACTGTTATGGAAGGGGAGAGATACAGTTCTCCCAGTTTTATAAATTTGTAAATTCAGTAAATAGAAACATACAATCACATATGAAAGGGAAAAAGAGGGAAGTTTATCTTTTCTTGATGTATTATTGATTAATAAAGACAATACAATTACTTATGAACATTATCAAAAAGAATTTCAAAGCAACCACTTAGTAAATTATGAGTCCAATCACAGAATATCAACGAAGAAAGAAAATATATTTAATAATTTAGGAAGAATAACTTTGCACACAGAAGATAAAAAATTGTGGAAAGAAAACATAAGTAAATTTCGCAATAAATTAAAGATGAACGGGTATCCACAAAGATTCATCAATGTAAACTTTCATAAGTTTTTTGTAAAAGAAATATGAAAAAAGATAATAATACTTTAAGTCAAGTTAATAAAATGAGTCAAAATAAATTTATACAATTTCCTATAGGTTTCAAAATAGATAACGAAATAAAAGATATGTTTGAAAAAAAAAATGAAATTAATTTTCTATAAGGGTAACAGCTTATTCAATAAAAGGAAATAAAAAGAGGATAAGCGCAATATTCTTCATAGAATGGGAGTGATTTATTCATTAGAATGTAGAACTTGTCATGAAATATATATAGGAAGCACGGGAAGAGTAGTTAAAGGCCTGGATGAACACTTAAGAGCTTTTAATAATAATAAGTTGGGAATATCAGAGTGGGCAGATCATGTTATAAAAATGTCACATAATCCAGATCCAATTGTAGAGGTTATTTACGAATGCAAAGAGGAAAAGGAACGTTATATCTTGGAATCTGGATTTATTAACATGTCAAACTGTATGAACAGGGACAAGTAATTAAAAATGAACACAATCTCTTTTGGATTGTTTGTAAAGGTTATGAATAATAATAAGAGCATTAAATCAAAACTAAAAATTTAGATTTATCCATAATTATTAGTTTTGTCCATGATTATTGTAACAATGAAAAAGAAGAAAGTTATTTGTAATGTTTTTATGTCCTTTTCTTGTTTGTTGTACAATAAAAAAGAGGAAGTTATTTGTAGCCTAACGTTTGTATGTTCTTTTTTCTTGATTATTATACTTCATTTCTGTCAGAAATGGAAGAAAGATGCTATTTTTCTTTCTTATGTGTATGTTTCCTGAAGAAAATTGAAATATTGAGATAAAGATGTTTAGTTGAGGAGTTGAAGTTTGTTTTCTTGTAATAATTCGGGATAATTTTAAAACCATATATCAAATAATGCACGATAGATTAAGAACATATTATTATTAAGATTAAAACATAATAGCCATTGTTTTAGAAGCAAGATGGAAATTCCTTGTTTAGATTCCAGAGGTTTTTTTTTGTTTTTTTTTTTGTTATCTTTTGCCATTTGTACTCGACATGGAAAAGATTTGAAATAAAAATTTTAGATCATCCTTAGCTCTCGAATGTGCATACTAAGTTTCAAGAAGATCTATACAGCGGTTGAAAAGTTATTAGAGGACTCACTAATTCACAGACTGATTTCATTAGCCTAAGAAAAGATCAAAAGTTGAAAGTAAATATATCATGCAATTGCAGTATATAAATCTCTTTTAGAAGTTAAAAATCTGAAATTTCTTTGCTATCAATCAACTGATCAATCACCAATTCCGACCAGAAACCTTATCTGGTGATAGATCTCCATCGGAAAAGAATAATTTATTTTTTAAGTAGCAAGGCGCATGCACAAGATCTGTAAGCTCCAGCATCAATGTTTATCGTTGTATAAATGGAGAGCACTTTTTATTTCAAGAATCTCCTCTATATTTGTTATTTAAAGATTAAATTTATAAATATTAATTCTGATATGCTAATTTGATTTATTACCGGTATTAAAAAGATATGGTTGGTATATCAACTTTCAAATAAACGCCAGATAAATTAGTCAAAAAAAAAAAGTGAATATAATTTTGTGCTAGAGCATAAATTATGAGTCGCCCTTAAATTTATGAGTTTATTTATAAATTTATTAGTCATAATAATAATTCCCTTAAATTTATGCTTTAGCATAAAAAAAATATTATGGGTAGTTATTTTAAAAATACTAATAAAAATAGAAAGCACTTTAACGTAAGGAAAAAAAAAAAAAAAAAAAAAAACAAAAAAAAAAAATGTGAAAAAACGATTAAGAGAAAACAAAAAAAAAGTAGATAACAAAACAAAAGTAGATATTCGAACCAATAACCTTCTGAATAAGAGTTCGAGACGTCACAAATTCAACTAAAGCTGACAACTGAAATGAGATGATTGCATTTCTAACATTTAAGCTAATAGCGAAAATCCAATGAAAACAATGCCAAATATCTCAAACATGGGGGGGGGGGGCGTTGGCCCCTCATTCCTACAGTGTTTGGGCCTCTGAATACGACCTTCCGTTCGGGAGTTGTTAGAAGTGGACAGATATGGATGGACGGACAGGACAAACGCAATAGCTACTGATTTTGGTCGCTGTCACCAAATGGTTCGCTGAAAATGATGAAGGATGAAGAGGGGAGAAAAAAAATAAACACTAGTTGTTCAATGACACAAAAGACAAAAGGAAATTAAGAAAAGAGAAAAAAGTTAGCAGTTTATATACATTTCCCCTCTTATCTAGGAAAAAAAAATCGCTTCCCTGTAATACAGGTTTCTGCTTATCTATTGCAGGGAAGAATTGATTTTTTTTTTTTTCCCCTAAAGACATAGTATTTTTTCAGATGCTGAATTTTACATTGAAGGTATTTTGGGCCGTTAATTCTTTCCCATTGGTCCAATCTATATTACTAAAATCTTTTATTTCTCTGTCTGTCTGTCTGTCTGTCTTTCTGTCCGGCGCAATTTTCTGAGCGAATGGAAAATAGAAATAATTTTTACAATGAAACATCCGCGACAGGATTCGAACCTGCAACCTTCTGATCCGAAGTCAGATGCCTTATCCATTAGGCCATAGGGACTACAACTCTCTTCATATGGTTTTTTGACTTATATCTCCTTTGCTTTCCCCCATCAATAAGGAATGTATTCAATCTTTTTTTTGAATCTCAAGATTGTTTATTTATTTCACATCAGTCAGTTTATTTGTAATTCGAAACTGACAATTAGAACGATAATTGCCGAAACGTTGCAATATTTTAAATATTCTTACTTAACCAAATCCTACGTGATATTGAAAAATATGTGGGTGTACACGCCAGATGTTGGAGTTAAGAAAACAGAGTCAAGAAAGAGAGAAGCACTCTTTTTTTGAGGTGGAAAAATTCACTATTTGCAACTCAAAAACCATCAATAAATGTAACTCAAACGTCACTGAAAAGTGACAATTATAATTAAAATGAGAGTCAAAAAAGAATGAAGCGATACTTCTATTAGATAGAATACTGAAAAATAACTATCTGTAACTCAGAAACCATCAATATTTGGAACACAAAAGCCACTGAAAAGTGCCACTTAGAATAAAAAAAGAGACTCAAAAAAGAAAGAAGCAGTATTTCTATTAGATAGAATACTGAACACTATTGTAACTCAGAAACCACTGAAAAGTATCATTTGGAATAAAAAAAAAAAAGAGTCAAGAAATAAGAAGCAGTATTTCATTAGGTAGAATACTGAAAAATCACTATTTGTAACTCAAAAACCATCACTATTTCTAACTCGAAAACCACTGAAAAGTATCAATAGGAATAAAAAAAAAAGATAGTCAAGAAAGAAAGATGCACTATTTCTATTAGGTAGAATACTGCTCAGAAGTTAGACGTCTTAGCCATTAGACCACTAGGCCTACATTCTAATCTCTGTAAAAAAATAAAAATATATCATAGATATGTGATTTACAAGTTGGTTCTAAAAGGAGTCGTAGATTGAGAGAATATAGACATCAAAAATTAAATTAAAAAAAAGCTTTTAAAAATATTTAGTTTTAGTTTCCTTGATGTAATTTGTGTGTGTGTGTTTGTGTGTGTGTGTGTTTTTTTTAATAAATAAAAAATTGTTTTCCGTTACATAAGGGAGGCTTCCGGAGCGAAGCGACGGGCAGCCGACTAGTTTGTTATAAATGAGATATTCCGAATAAAAATACCTAAATCTTTTTTCTAAAGTTTCAAGTTATGTCACGTATCTTAAACTAATCCTCAGAATGTACTGAGTAGGGCAGTAATATACGAAGTGGTAAGAAAATAAATATTAATAATAAATTTTGGGTTTAGACAAGCATAATTCGACGTAAACTTTTGTTACAAACTTTTTCGTCACTCTCTCCTGGAGTATTAAGAGGAGTCACAAATGATCGATCAAACCTACACTAACCTGTGGTAGATTATAAAGAAGAAGACACTTGGAAGACAGGCTTAAACTATTGGGTTTTTAAACGAATAACTGAAATTACAAAAAAGTAGCACAAATGTTTTTAAGATGTTGTCATGGCAAAGGCGGATTAATGTATAAAAGTGCCTGAGGTATTTATTTTCAGAGGCTGAGATGAAAGTAACGCTATTACTAAAGAGGTTTATGTGAAGAAGAGGGCGAATTTTTAAGTAAGATGTCATGGGATTATCTTTCAGTGTCTTGAAGACTTCTTCTTGAAGCCTAATCTGAACTTTCCCTTTCGTAACCGCAAACGAAGATGACAGGATGTCATCCTTTTTACGGCGATTGTAAGAAGACAGCGGCAGATGTTATTGCCTCAAGGTAATGTGATTCTTAAACTGTAGTTCGGGGGGTAACAGAAAATGTCTTCTCGAATTATTTCCAGTCCTGAGAGATCGCATTACGTTAAACTGTCTTGCAACGTCTGGTAGCCTCTGGCCACTTTTCGAAGTTCCAATTTCGGAAGCATCAGAGGAAACTGTTCGTACTACTCTTAATGACATGACAATCTCAAATTTCAGTAACGATAGGACCCGTTCACGGTTTATATATGTTTATCCCAGCTAATTATCCGTTTCAGTATAATTAAAGATACAATCTAGGTTTTCCATAATTTTTAAAATTGGTACAAAAAAAAAATGATTTGTCTTCGTTTAGTTAATACGTATATTAGTCAAGAATCCTAAATACTAAAATAAAAGCGAAAATCTGTAAGTCTGTTTGTCTGTTATTCAAACGCCTCAACGGCTCAACGGATCAGAATGAAATTTTGCATGCAGGTAGTCTAGGACACGGAGTACGACGTAGGTAACTTTTCCATTCCGGTGGATCAAGTAGTTCCCGTGCGATGAATGAAAAACTTCCGAAAACTGGCAATAGAGAACTGGCTAGTAATAACAATAAGACAAAAAATCCTTATTTCTCTAAATATTGTGAGACTCATAAAACCGTTAAGGTTAGGTGAATCCCCATCTAATAGCTTTTGAATCAGTAAATGAATGTTCCTGAAATCTTGGCATTTAAGTACAAGGACAATCTAGCTTTTATATCTGATTCTTACCCGTGTGGGTCTCTGTAGAGAAATTAGCACGTAAGATGACAAAATTTTCCACTGATAAGCATTAAATCGAAAAAATGAAGACACTTCTCCATTATCCGGA
>JAFIDM010000003.1:43535605-43546391 GCA_023159025.1 Thereuonema tuberculata
TTACGTAAGCGCTAGTGGTCATGCATCTGCTTATTTTGCTTAAAAGGGGTGGGTTGGGAAGGGATCTAAAATGACACAAATAAACAAAAACGCCAAAAATTGAGTCCTGACAACACAGTATACCGTTTAATATTCAAAAACTTTACCTCCAGCTGACGTAAATGTTTCATTTACAAAGAAGATTCCTATTTTGTTATACATCTGAGCAATAGATTAGTGCTAGAGACCAAAAATCGTTCCTTCGTCTGTGCTCAAAGTAACGAAAAAAATATCCTTCAAAAATAAAGCTTTCATAGATAGTCTAGGTTCTTATAAAGGTAAATCCTAATGATTTTGAGACAATCGAATAAGTAGATAAGGAAATAGCTGTTTTTTTTGAATAATCAGTTTCTCTCTTTCTTTCATCCTTTTTTTTAAAGATGTTCTGTGGTAATCAAAAGTTGGCACGCCAACTCATTCCTTTCATTCTTCTACATTTTGACCGAGAAAGGTCTGTAAAGAACCCTACTGTTTCAATTCTCAGTCAGCTAGGGAAGTTCAAAAGCATTAAAATTTCTTTGTTGCAGTCGAATCCGTTGAAAATCCTTCAGTTCTTCATTCAATAACTCTTATCATTAATTCACATTTTCTCATTTAAATTTATAACTTTCAAATCCCCAAGCAATCAACACACTTTACTTAAAAAATCCTTTTATTTGAGGACTAAAAAAAAAAGAGAATTTTTTTCTTTCACTTCTTTTTTTTTTCTACTTTTTTATTTTTATCGTTATGCCGCCATTTTTGAAGTTTGACAACAAATTCAGATATTGGAAGTTAAAAATAACGTAAGAAAAAAGTTCGCATTTAGCAAGTTTTAAGTTCCATTCCTTCGATGTTTATCGGGTGAAAATGTGTAGGAAACCCACAACAACTGGCTGTAATGGTGTTTGTCTTTACGATAGCGTTTCGCAGCTTCGGGAAAACATGCGATTTTTACGAGCCTGACCTCGGGCAGAAAGAACTAATCCGTATCTTGCCCAAACAATTCGGACCGAAGACATTAGGAGCTAAGGGTCTTCATAACTCCAACCGAACGACGAAGGTTTTGGCATCAAAATTTCATCAACAGTCGCCTTTAGCCCCCAGCGCTTTGACATGCTTCAAATTTGAAATTTTTCAAAGTCTGGTCCAAGGTTGGGTCTCGATTAATAACCTGTGCTCACCATCTGACACCTTCATTGTGCGACGGCGAAACGATCAATTAAGTTTTGACGAGCGCCGTTGGTTAAAGCGCTTCATTATCAGATTTCACAGACAGACGTATTGGGACGCAGGTTGTCTCTGATGAAAACCCGGCTTCTCCACTAAATTCCTTTTCTTCTTTCGGATATTGGGATATCTATATGCAAAGAAGAGGAAGAATGGAGGATGTTGGAAAGGAATGGATAAAGAATGTTGATTTTAAAGTAAAATGAAAAAAACATTTTGAAGACAGAAAAAAAAAATGTGAAATAAACTTTTTAACATAAGCAATAATTAATCTTTCAAAAATAAAAACCAATTTAAAAAAAAAAATACATTGATTTTCACTTAATTTAAATGAAATAAATATTAAAATTAGGAAATACGTTTTTTTTTATAACTTTAATGTAAGGCTTAGTTATTATTTGAATTATTTTAATTTAAACAATGCGATTATTGACTTGATGAATTATTATATTTCCATGTACATAAATAATGAAATGGAATAGTGTTGAATTATTCTTTCAAAATTTTTAAGCAAAATTCTAAAATTCTAACTATTAAGGCTGTGTGTTTTTAGTTTTAGAGAACATTTAGTTTTGCGAGTTTTTTTATTTCTTTTTTTTTTTTTAACAAAATAAAAGATTCTTTTTTAACTAACTTTTATAATTTTATTTTTCTGGAATTCAAATACAAAAAAAGTGTTATTTATTGAGAAAGATTTATTTGTTTTTCTAAGCACAAAATTTTATTGGAAACTTTACACTTTAAATTATAGCATTAGTTCTCAAGCTTTTAATATCTCATTTTATATTTTTATCCACCAGCGACTCTAAACAAGAAGAAGACACACTCTCCAATCACAAATAAAAACCATAAATTCAGGTGTATGAAAGAAAGATTATTCAGTTTTTATTAATAAGATGAACCTATTAGGTAAATATTTCGAGAACACAGCTGTACAGAAAATGTACACTTGCATGTTTCAATATATTTGTGTTATCGTATGATGTATCGGCGAATGCCGGCCGATGACGACAAGTCGGAAACTGCAAACATTCCGCTTTTTGCCTGATTACCCGGCGAAGGTTTATGATATCGCAACGACAAACAACGCAAAATATACAACTACAGTCTGACCTAGGTCGAATGATTCTTAATGATACTAGCATTAACAGTCAAGGTTATTTTGTAAGCTGTTTTTTAAAATGTATTGGTGGATTTAAATTTTGAATGAAAGATTGGATTTATTACAAATGACATTAGCAATGAGAAGAACTATTCAATTACTCACTTATTGTTCTTAAAGCTCATTTAGTCATTTGTTTAGTTTATTGTTCGAGGAAAAGTGAAGCTTATTAAGTCAGTCAGTTTAAGTGGGTGTTTTCCCAATAACGTGTCAACGGCTGCTGTATCTTCTTGGAACTTAGCACGGATATATACTTTATAAAAGACGATCTAATTTTTAAATTTAAATTAATTTTTTTAATTTCTATGCGAAATGTACGTATTACAGTTTGAAATTAATTGGATTTGCTGATTTAAATATTTTTATCAGAAAATAGAAAAAAAAACTATACAGTTTATAATTAGCAGATATCTATATATTATTTGTTTTGTTACATTTGTTTTTTTTTGGCCCTCTTTTCCCCGAAACTATAAAACACAGAAATACAAATAAGGTGGCAAATGTTAGGTTCAATTTTGAGAATGGCTACATTTCATTTTTCTTCGACGTGGGTCAAACGGAAGTCACATGACTTAATGAAAGACAAGTTGTTCCTCTCATTGAGATGAACTTTTTACAAGTAGTCCGGTCGCGATCAAAGATCACGTGACTGAGAAAAAGACCTCAGAATCCACGTGATCAGGTCACGTGATCACTAAAAGTTTTACTTGATAGATTTGCTAGTTATATTTAAACAAAATAAATAAACGGGGGCTTTTTGTTTGCTTTTTATTGTTTAAAAATAACAAAGAAAAATAAAAGATTTTAAAGAAAGTAGGCTCCAAGTTCTTTCAAGAATTTTCAAATGAAATACTGAACTTAAAGAAAAATCTAAACTAGAATTTTTTCTTTAATTTCTTGCTTGGAACAAAATATTTGGTTTTAACTTAAGAAGAAAGAAAAGACATAGTAAAAGAGTAAGAAACATAGATGAGCGATATTTTTTCTAGTACATTAACAACCAATCATCTGCCAAATTTTTAAGCAGAAAGTTAAGGGAGGTAGGGCTTTTTTTTTCCTACATTACCTAATATTTTTCTTCTTTTCTTTTTGCCTACGGAATGTAAATTGAATTTTAAACGACGAAAACATAAAGAAATAATACGTTGAAGATATAAAGCGAGGGAAAGACTCACCAAACGTTGTCTGAATAAATTTGAGGCGAAGAAGAAGAGAAAAAAATATTAGGGAAGAAGAAAGAAAGAACGAAAGAAATAGAACTGAATGTCATTTTCGTTTCTATTTTTTTCCCCAATCGAGGGTAAAAAGAAACAAACAGATCTCATACATCATAAAGGAAATTAATATTAAAAAAAATCTACAATGGAAGACAGCGCTGATATATCTTTACTGGGCATAAAACTGTCTATTTTGCCAAACCAAGGACACAGAGTTGAAGCCGAGCCAAATGGGAGACTGGAATATCGGAACCGGATCCTAAGTCTCTTAAGGCAATGAAGAGAGAACCTTCTTCTTACTCCGAGCGTTGGCAATTTTCTTGGAGAACAATATGATCATCAATAATCCTTCCTCAAAAAATGCATATCTGGCCTTAAACAGTCCTTATGTCGGCAAATAAGGAAATTCGGAAGGCAGTTCAGGGAAAATGTGAAAAGTTTCATTACCAACTTCTTAAATTAGAAGAATAATGTTAAACAGACTTGAAAGGCTGAATATTTTGCTGATAAGACTGTGGTCGCAGGCCTTGAGTATCAGTAATAACGTCTGGTTTCGATATAATGTTTCCGGAGAACAGCAGCGCGTACAGCAGTGCCCAAAATGTAAACTTTTCGATTTAATTTATACTATCCCATGAAATAAACCATGTAAATCCGAAAAAGTCGAATAATGTTTGCTCATAAGAAGTTACAGTGTGCAAACAATAACTTCTTTCTTTTTTCATCAGCACCCCTTTTCTTAAGCATTAAGAATTCAAACAATTCATCCATTTCTTTCTCTAAATCAGTTTAATGTGGCGATTATCATTTTCAAACAAGATCGACAAAGTCCGTAGTTCAGGATAAGTAATGTTCCTTCAAGGAATACGGAAGTCTCACAAGCTTTTTGGAATGTATTATAATAATATATTTGACTATTTTCGTACACTAATAAAATTATTATTTCTTGGCTTTTAGAGGCTGCTTTTTTTTAAAATATATTAAAAAAAAGTTTGTTTTACGTTTTCACCTTCTTCTTATTTATAGATATCTTATAAATAAGAAACTTATAAATAAAACTCTTTTTATCTTTTAGTTGCCCTTCCGTAAATACTTAGAAACCACAGAAACCGTTTGCGAAATGAACCAGCTTTGAGACAATCTTTAATTTCTCTGAAGCTTAGTATTGAAAAACTAGGAAAACTTATTTGTAATTAAAAAATGGGCCTTGGAGTAAAAAAAAAGCTGGGAATCACTGTCCTCAATTAAAATAAATATAAATTTCTAAAGACCTTTGAAATTGCTTAAAGCATTTATTTCTAAACCAGACCATTCTTTCGCATCTTTTTCAATCTGGAAGAAGAATTTTTCACAGTGGAATTTATAAATAAAATATGGATTGAAATATATACTGCACTGGAAAGATCTAAAGTCTTTCTTCTACCAAATCTTTTCGGAATAAGTGTAGGGCCGTGGATAAAGTAATTCGCTACGTGGCTGATTCCTATTGGCCTACTTTACATAGAATATTGTTATATTCTTTTTCTTACTTTCTATTGTAATCCACTATGGAATTTGTTCATAAAAACCATACAAACGGAACGTCTTCGTTCATTTTTAAATTAAAATAAAAATTAACAGGATTTTTTTTTCCTTTTTTTGAACAATGTAATGAAATCCGTTTTATTTATTTTTAACTTACGGATTAAGTTACCCTTTTTTTTTTTTGCTTCCTTTTTTTTTTATTTTTAATTAAAATAATTATAATCAGAGGAAAAAAAATAAGTTTTTATTTTTTTATGAATTAAATTATAATTAAATAAATAAAATTGAAATTTACAGTCGGACCTCTATTTAGCGAAGTCGCTAAATCCCGAAAAAAAGTTCGTTACATGGAAAATTCGTTAAATAGAGATTCAGCTTTTAAAATTACTTTAAACTAAATAAAACAGATTTAAAATACATAAACAATAAATATTATTAAAAAAGTCATAATTTTAATGACATAAAGCATACATTACCATATGCGTACTTAAATTTTACTAATAAAAGTCTGTTAATTTTGCTGGTTTTTTTTTTTTTTGCTTTTTTTGTTTTTTGAAAAAGTTTTTTCGCGCATAGTACATCTTGCATCTTTGCAATGCACCAAAAACCCCTTCAGGTGTATTTTCTTCAAATTGTAATCCTCGTCGGATTGTTTTAAAAAATTTTAGAGTTTCATCACACGAAGATTTTTTTGATTTCTTCATCATGATCATTTCCATTTTCATCATCTTCGTCTTCATTGCAATTCATAGCTGTATTGTTTTTATTTTTCACACTGTCCAAAATATCCGATTCAGTTAGTGTTTCCGAGGTCTCTACTTCAAAATCAAGTGAAAGATAATCATCAATCAGCACATCATCGTTAATTTCTTCTTTTTCCCTCAGCTGTATCCTCGAAAAAGTTCGTTAAATAGAAAATGCACTTCGCTATTTGGAGGTTATTTTACGAAGAAATTAGCAAAATGTTCTTGGTTCCAAAGAAAAGTTCGCAAAATAGAGAAATTCGCAAAACAGAGGTTCGTTAAATAGAGGTCCGACTGTATATCTCAGTTGCCTTAATCCAAAAATCTTAAATTCAGACCCCAATAATACCATATATTTATATTTTATTAGCTGTAACTCAGTGCTCTTCTATTTTTAATATTTAAGAGCACAGTTTTCATTAAAAATTAACCAAATTTTAATTTTAGCCTCAGTCTGTTGAGCATATGGTCGTAGGAGACGAGCTTTAAAAATCGATTGGACTCTGAGACGTTCTCTTCGACGGTGACATGGAGGACTTTGCCCAAAAATCTAAGAACAGAGCCGAAACGAAATTCAGAATTCCATTAAGAAATCAAGAAGACGTTTCATTAATTAACGGAGACATGTTTCACATAAGGAATTCAAGAATCCCACTCAGCAGTAACCATAACACACTTATCAAATCAAATGAAATTGAAATTAGGAAAACAACATTAATTTTGTAATAACGAATAGAATTTAGCATTTTTTAAGTAATCGTAAGTAAAGTGTAAAATTCCTGAGAGGACTCTGTTATTCTTTCAGCTTTTCTTTTTTAAGAGAACTAATATATCTAAATTTTCAAAAACTTACAAAAAAATAAAACTTTCCAAATTTTGAACAATATTTAATTAGGTCTATAGAAACTGCAATAGATAACAATTCCTCAAAATTTCAGTCTTGAAATCTCTTGAACTCATTTGTATACGTAAATCGCGATAAACTTAAAAAAAATATTAGTTGAGACACCGAACTCTTAGATCGCTGTCTTTCTCGTTTTGATCTCGTATCGTTTTCTCGAGCGCGAAAAGAATCATGGGGAATCTGTAAGTGTAATTTTTTGTTGTATTCTATTTCAATTTCTGAATATATAAAATTAGGGTTTCACGTTTTCAAGCAATTCCATTCACGGCCTGACTATTGATTGAATATAGAGAGATCCGCCATTTTGAAAAAAAATGTAACATCGCTCGCAGAAAGTCAACTACGCATAAGATTTAAAGTAAGTAAGATACAGAAGTGAACTATACTTCTTCTTCGATATCACTTAGATATCCCGCGCGGAAGAGCTTCTACAAAATCAATTTTAATCAAGTATGTTGTGTACGCTTTTCTAAGAGACTGAAGGTTTTATGTTTTTCAGTTGTAGTTACAGATTCTCAGTGAAATAGCTAGAATAAGCACAATTTAAATTCGGATCTTCGATTACAGTTTAATTTGACTTTACTTTTATAAATAAAATAATTACAACAATAACGATGTAGGTAAGTACATCGACTTTAGGAGAGTTTAGGCCTTGTTACCAAAATCAACAAAAAACATATATTTTGATAACCTTAAACTACCTCCAAAATTTCAGTTTTTTTTTTTAGTTATCTCCAACACAGACGGACAGACTGTTTTCGACGTAAAACAGCATTCTAAAACATTTTGTTCAATTTCTCTTCAATACATATTAAGAGGCATCGAATATGTTTAGATCAAATCTGTAATAATCTGTGGTAGTTACTTACCACGACGTTATAAAATAATTAATATTGTGGATTTGGTACTTCTGTGTACATAATATCAGATGAGGAAGCAAATCATGAGTTTTACTATATCAGATAGTGTGGTAACTCACCCAAGATCTCTTTCTGTAGTTATTTTGAATATCTGGGTTATTTCACATTCAAAACAAAGCATAAATTCTCATTTTAGTCATAATAATAATTGTTTAGTTCTCTTCTGCAGTGGCAGTTACAAAATGTTTTACTTGTAATGATACTGCAAACATTGTGGAAGAATTGTTAAAGTGATTTAAAATTAGGTAGATAATGGTTTAGAGTATAGTAAAGAATAATACTATTATTATAACAATTTATAATAATTAGCTTATACAGAAGTATACGGTAATCGTCAAGTTAGAGTAAAAAAAACAACTTCATTTTTATTTTATTTTATTATTTTGTATATATTATTGCGTAGATATCTTTCAATTTAATAAAAGTCGTCAAGAATTCATACAGAAAAAAAAAATGAATATACGTTCGATCCTCTTTAATCCGTTAACATGAATGTAAGTTTCAAGAAGACCTATTCACCAGTTAAAAAGGAGGGAACACACACACACACACAGACTGATTGATTTAATAAGCTGTTTTCCTGGTAAGACGAAGCTAAAAAAAAAGAGGAGAAACTCAGATAATCTTGGACTTAAATATTGGATAGAAATAGACTTAACATTAAATTGCAAACTTTCTTTCTTAAAGTAAAAAGAATTTAAAAAAAAACCTTGAAGAAATAGATTTCACTAAAACACATTAAGCTTTAATAAAGCTATAGCAATAGAATAATGCAAAAAAAAGAAAAACTTGTGTTGCTTCTTTTCTCGTCCGTAATTTCCTATTCCCATCAGCCTGTTTTAATTCCACTCATGCTATACTGAATGGGTCGCAATTTCGCGAACACTGCACTCCCCAAAGGCATAACTACTTCCAAAACCGTAATAATATCTTAGTGATCATTATCAGAAAGTGAACATCCTGAAACCATGCGGGAAATTTATGGTGGTAATTTATTCACGGCCCAAAGGTACGTAATTACATATCTCCAGAGTGAAGCCATTGAAAGGATGAATGGAGATGAATCTCTCTACATTGGCTGGTTAAAAGAGATGCCAAATTGAATCTAATTTGCTTTGGCTACAATGCTACAAAGCTTCTACAGAAAAAGTTAAAAAAATACGTTTTAGCATAATACGTTAAGAATATTTTGAAACTTACTTAACAAGAGCCTATACAAACTGTAACACAAGCTTGTGTACACATTACAGGCGTATTGGTTAAAATTTGGTCTACATACATTTTTTGAATATATTTTTGGACTTTTCAATCTTCTTTAATCATTCATCCTGTTCGCAAAAGCTGTCGTCGAATAATCAGACGTAAAAGAGCAATTCTTGAGGTTTACGCGGTGGGCTTTATCTTTCAATGATAAGATCTTGTATTCGTCACTTTGTAATTGAATAGTATCATTAACAAGCACAATTACGTAATTAAAAAATGAAAACGACACTAATAGTTTCTATGAAAAGCAATTTTTTGCCTACTTATATGTATATTCACCTCTGTATGAGATCTAGTGTGTTTACAATGACTACTCCTAATTGATGATCGCCAATCAAGCGAGAAACAGCTATTTTGGGATGTCATTTGTAAACACGATCTCACCCTTTTAATGTATTAATCCACTTTTTTAGGCGCTTTTCTTATTTTAATTGCGCATAAAAAATTCTTAGAGGCTGCCGGAGGGCAGCACAAGAATTTTATTTATTTTATTTTTAATGTGTATTTTGTTTTTAGTTTAGTTTTTCTGAAGATGCCATTCCCAGGCCTACTTATATAGCATTTTTTTTTTCAGACTGTTTTCTAGTACATACCCAAAGTGTTGTTTTAATAGGACTTCAGTAAAAAAAATTAAGTGAACTGTATCTCTTTGTCAACATCTTTTTCATCCTAATTCTGCGTCTTTATGTAAGTGAATTGTTGCCATCAGATTCTGATAAGTGCTTGATAAGTTCCGGATAACTTATATCAATGTTGGGGTTATTCAAAAGCAGAAGTTAACTGCATCAAATGTCCTTTTCATAAGCGATAAATCCATTTATGCAATTGGTCCTCTTATCTTAAATAGTCAAACATGCTCTAAACACTTCGAAATATAGCTTGCTCTCTCCGTTTGAGTAAAATGCAAGATCTTCTGAAGACATCAATAACTTTTAAAACTAATTTCCGTACAACTGGGAAATGGCTAATAGACCTGTAATTTCGTAAACTCTTTTCCTTGTTTAAATTGTAAGGTAAGGCTGTATTCTTGTAAACGTCTAATTTTCATCCCTAAGATTCAAACACTTACAAAAAAGATTTGCCAAAATACCATCCATTTCTGCTCCTATTTCTTTAGCATAAAAGAATCTCATCAATGTCATCATAAACCATTGACTCAGCATCCATTCGATGTAGGCACCAGCGATTCACGACCAACAATAGGAAGTTGGGGTCGGATGGTAAGTCTGGATGCCCTGCTGCCTTTAAACCCGAGAAAGAAACTCGGCCCCATTTTTCAGAAGTTTCTAGAGCTAGTCTAGAGGAGAAACAACCATAAAACATTTCTGACATCCGCCAGCTCCTTCTAGACAGCAGGTCAGTGCCTATGCTACTGGACCACAAAAAAGAAATCTGTAATTCTACTGTCAGTTGTTACTTTATCTTTCTGGATGAATTTGATGGCACATTTGATTTTTAGTACTACTAGTATTTCGATTACAGTTTTGGTTGTTACTTCTTGTAAGACTTAGTTCCAAGTGCATTGCTGTAAACATCTTCAACACATCTTCTATTTTCATTTTATTTTCTAGTAATAATGCCAGTTGCATTTTTCACAGGCATTATTAACTTTCTTTCTTTGTAACTTTTTAGAATTTTATTTTCATCTACTTCTTCTTATCATTCATATTAGATCTATCATCAGAGGACATTAGAGCTGTCCTCAGTAGCTCAGTATTGCACACCTGTTTTACAAAGGTCACCATATTCTACTCATTTGCCGCAACAATGGCATAACTAAAAAAAAAAATCATCATTTTCCAGAA
>JAFIDM010000003.1:43546401-43592864 GCA_023159025.1 Thereuonema tuberculata
AAAAAAAAAATGTTTTTCTTTCCAATTGCATATTGACCTTGCAATAAACGAATTGACCTTGTAATTGCAAAGAAAACATTTTTGATATGGCACCTCCACAAATCTAAACTAAAAGCAAAAATACACATTAAAAAATGAAACAAAGAAAATTCATGTACTGGCCTCCGGCAGCCTCAATGAATTTTCTAAGTGCAGTTTTAAAGAAAAAAATCGCTTAAAAATGCATAAACACAATAAAAGCTTGAGAACAGTGTTTACAAGTGTTTTTGTTTTTTTGCTTTTAGTTTAGATTTCTGGAGGTAGCATATTTCTTCCTACTACCATTTCTATTCACCTCTGTATTTGAGACCTTGTTGTTTACTATAACTACTCTCAAGTGATGATCGCTAATTTAGCGTGATACGTTTTGAGATGTCACTTGTAAACTCTGGTTTCAATCTTTTAGTGTAAAGACACCTTCTTTTTTTCACTATACAAACTGTTCATGCAATTATAAAGAAAAACATTTTTTTTTACTACACCAACATATTAATCTAAACATTAAAATTTCTCCCCAAAAAAATATGTATCATTTAACACATTCGTGGAACTGAACCATAAAATTATGAAAAATTTTGTAATTATTTTACAGTAATTCGAGTTTGGTCAGCATTCACCATTTCATTCAAAAGTTTAATTTTTACTATTGTGGAATTCTACAAACAAATCTTCTGCAATCGAATATTGAACTTTTTCCCGCCGACATTCTGTGCATCTGAAACTTGACTGTTTCACACAATCTTGATCACATCAGTACCAGCATGTAACAATCATTTTGATTTTAATAACGAATACAGCCATGCCGACATTAAAAATTGAACGTCTGTGAAGTTTAGAAACTAATAAAAGTTTAACCAACATAGGTGTGATTCAATAATTTTCTGATTAATTCTACTAGGAAGAAATGTAAAGAAAAAATCTACAGAGATAACTCCAAGTTTATGAAAAATCAATGAAACAATGAGGAACCGTCTTACGACTACAAAATGCTGTAAGTTTGTAGGTTACTGTAATTTCTCGTTTAATTAGCGTTTAAGTTTAAGCTTTCTGTCTTTCTGAAATCGAGAAATTTCCTGTTTTCAAATCTTCATTCAAAATCGTACGAACCCTTCTTTGCTTGGAAAGCCATAACCTGATGCCTCTAATGAACTCAATTACTACAGCTGGCGTAATTGCCAGCATTCGATGACTGGCGTCATAAACTTCCTGCTAATTAACCATGCGGCGCTAAACCCCAACCCTAGGTCGGAAGAATATTATTGGCGGCTCTCAATCCCTAAAGTCCCTTAATCCAACTTTGAAAAGAGTGACGCTGACCTGGAGAATTCCTGACTGAAGCTAAAAGGGCAAAAGGATGGCGTTTATAGGCTTTTCATTTCCAGCCTTCTATCGCTTCCGTAGAAGAATTATAGGGAAGGTCGAGATAATCCGAGATAATGGGATGAAGTTTCCTCGAATAGAAAATTAGTTATGATGTAGAATCACTGAAGTAACTTACAGCACCTTGGCTTTCGAGAATAAACGAAAAATCATCGGTGTTGTATCAACGTTACGTGAAATTCTCTTGTACTCGACTTTCGGAGATTCAGTGTTTATGGTCAGAATTAATCAAATCGCTGTAGCGACGCGAGGAAGTGTGCAGAATAAAGTTATTGCTTTCCTAAGATCTTTGTTTAATTTTCTTAAATAGGAAGAAAAACACTGAATTTTGACATTATCTGTGGAAACAGAATGGAAAAAGCGTTGACTACATTGTCAGTGACTTAACAAAGACTCGGAGATTTTAAGTACACTATCCACAACAATTATTAAATAAAAACACAATAAGATATTGCGACGCAAAAATAACAGTGCCTGAAAGGTTAAGCCTTTATCAAATCTTATTTTCGCCTCCAACAGTTCCTTTTACTTCGTTACAACTGTCACTTCGTTTGCTGGATTTAAATAACAATAAGTCTTCAATCAGTATTAAAGCATTAAATTTCCTCTTTTAATTCACGAGATTTTCCAGCTGATTATAACATACAAGTCTTTTTTGAAACTTCAAAAACTTAAAAAAAAAAAAAAGTTATCTCCAATCATTAATCCTTAATGTGCCTTGCTTGTATATCCGAAAACAACGTCTTTTTTTTTTAATACGTACTAAAAATAATTGCTAAATGCCTAGATTTTTCTTTTTATCTTCTTTTAATGCACTAACTTGTAATTCACAAAGCAGGGAGTGGAATTATTTACATCAATTGCAGATTCAAATTCATCTTTTCTTTATATGCCACCTTATTTGTACGAAGAGATAACTTATCACAGCCATTGTATTGTTGGAAATGACTTCTCCACATGCGCAGAAGTCATTATAAAACATCTTTATAACATCTTTATAATTGACTTCTGCGCATGTGCAGAAGTCATTTCTCATATTGCTATTGATATATGTACTCAAAAATCAAGGGTTTTTTTTTTTTTTTGTAATATTATAATAATTAAAAGTTCAAGTTACCAAAAGTGAACTTTTGATACAGACTCATTTTTTTTTTTTTTCATGAGATATAAGAAAATAGTGAAATGTAAGAGAATTGTCACTATTTGCAGAGCGAGTTCTGAAATGTCCTTTTGTAATCTTGAATGAAGTATAATAATATATATACATTCACGATGAATATCACAAGTAAAGATGAGGAAAATAAAAAATAACAACCAAATGTGGAATTCAAAACCTTGGCCAGCCTAAACGCCAACCTTAAAAAATATTTAACCATAAAGAATAAAATAATAATAAAAAACAAAAAAACCTCAAATGAGGAAAAAGGATAAGGAACTAAATCATAAATCATGATGAATGGGAAGCTTTTTGAGTCAAGCTGAGACCCTTGGACAGCTGTTTCGAGCTTCTTAAGATCCTCAGGTGCCATTTCCTTTACTTTGTACTGCTGTTCAGACGGCATAGATACGAAAAAACAATGATAATGATACGATTACGTAATTATTAAAATCACTTTTAGTATCACTTGGATGAGACAGCTGTCTATGTCAATCTTTAAAAAAGAAAAGAGCAATATAAACAGGAAGAAATACGGTAAGAAGGTTTCTGCTATAAAAATCCTATAAAAACCTAACAAGTTTGAAAGATTTTTAACGCTTACTTTCCTTGTAAGATTATTTCTTAAGCTTATTTCCTTAACGATTTTCTTAATAATCAATACTTTTACGAGATTGGAGACAATTTAGGTAATTTCTTAAAATTTCTTTTTCTTTTTTGATTTTGAACTCGGCTGAATGTATGTTTTCCTTTTTTGGAAAGAATTAATTCCATATCCATTACTCTGAAGTACTGTTATTGGGTGAAATCGGATTAACGTTAATTCTTATCAAACAACGAGTTAATTAATGGATTAGTTACAAAGATTAGTATTCATTATTTTTAGGACAATCAAATAGTAATAGAAATAGGATAGAAATCTATTGTAAATAAATTTTAATAGAATTTTTGCCATCTCCTCTCCCAAGAACCTATTTGGACGCGTTAGAGACTCTAGAAGTATGCATACTAAGTTTCAAGAGGATTTACCAAGTGTGTGTGTGGGGGGGGGGGGCGCATACACATTGCACAGACTGGGGATCTGGATGAGCAAAGAAAAATAGTTTAGTATGTTTTTTTTTAAAAAAAAAAAAAAAATTAACAACGTTGAGCTTTCGGTAAGGCCTTGTTTTCTTTCCACAGAATCGTTTCCTATACGTTTTTCTTTATCCTTTATCCTTCTACTTCTTCTATGTTTTCGTCTCATTTCCGTTCTGTCATTCGGATAATTCGGTAAAGGCTGTCGTAAGTCTGCTGAATTTAAGCCTATTTTTCGGTCGCATCTGAGTTTCCTCAAATTGACCTTGAATTGTCGAAAGCAAACTCGCGATAAAACACATGGGGAAAAAAAAAAAGCTGCTTCGGAATTTGAACTTTTTCCAAAACATATACGACTTCGGAAGTCGAAAAAGTCCACTGATCGAACAAAATCCATGAGAAGCAAAATAGACCAAACCTATAAATTAAAATAATAAAAAAAGCCTTTTGACCTACTTTCTCATTGTCTTTTGTAATAAAAATCCAATGCTGTAATTAGAAGTTTTTAATATCAGAAATTTCGGGTAAATTATTTTAGAAATGGTATGACTTACAATCGACACACAAAAATTACTTAGTTTGGGAGTTCGTTATTTTTTCTATCAAAGCTGTTCGAAAATTTACGTTTATTATAATGGAAAAACAATTACAAGCAATTTTTTAGCAAGATTTTAAAGCAATTCTAGATATTTAAGGACTTCGAGAGATAATTCCATCACTTTTCTTATCATTTTATATCTCAAAAATACAATGTTAAGCGAAGATGATAATAACACTATACGCAAAATTCATGAAGTAAATTTTTTTTTTCAGTGTAAAGTTTTCTACAGAAAAACATGTAAAAATTTTCTACATAAAAATGTTACTTTAAAATATGTGAAGCAAAAAATATCATTTAAAAAATATTTAGAAGCGAAGAGATTAGAAAAAAAAATGTGAATAATTGTATAGTTGATTTATGAGTAGAGTAGCCCCTCGATTATCCGTCACCTACGGGACCTGATGATGGTCGGAACGCTAAAAAGGTCGGATAATCAGGGAAGAATGAATTAAGCCATTTACAGGTAGACAAACGATGTATTTAAGTAAAAAATACTCTACTGTAACTTAAGGACTATACAGTGTACGTTACAAAAGGAAAACAAACATATAACGCTGGCGCGCCGCTTGTCTAGACATGGTCGGATGACGCGGGGAGTCGGTTGATCCGAGGTCGGGTATGAGAGATGCCACTGTATATTAAAAATAACAATGGCAACATGTAACCAAATTTGTAGCTGAAATCTTTATCACCGACAGTTGACATGGTACAACTATTTTACAGACACTATCTTTTCAAATTGTCTATTTATTTCACGACAGCTTTGTTCTAAAATTTTCTTTAAAGAGGTTACAACGTCATTAAAAATTATTTTAAACGACACTGCGTAGGAGAACATGTTTCCCCGAGCAAAAGTTTCTGTTTTTTGTTGTTACTGCGGAGCAAACATTTTCAATATCTGTGGTATAAAAGTTAAAAAAAAAAGGGATCCCCAGGAAACATATTTCATCTGAAACCTATAACTCCCAAAGCTTTTAAAATGAAATATACATTAAAAATAATAGAAGTCACAGAATTGAAATTGAAAGTCATAATTTCCAGGCAACAAATGCTGCTTCTGTTGTCTGGAGATTTTTGTCTTGTTTATATCAGATAGTAACATTACTGTTCGTTTTCGTTTACGAGAGCCTTCAACGCTTTTGCGCATGCGTCAGGTCTCCTTGGATTTCATGAAAATAGGGTTGAGGAAAAATAAAGAGAGGATATTTACTTTTTATCAGTGTTAGTTTACTCGTAGCTGCGTTCTATTTGCGCTTTTCGGGAAAGAATTATGGAAAGAATAAATACTACTGCAAAAATAGCAGGTACTAAAAGAAAAACAGGTCTTATGAAAGTGCCCATCTCAGCGGAGTAGAATCGTCTGTGTTGTCGTTGCTCTCGCTTTTCAAAACGAACAGTACAGACCGTTTCAGAATTCATCGGTGGTTGTTGGTTAATTTTCTTTTTTATTAGAACATACGAAACAGTGACTTCTAATACACTACTCATTGTTACAATGACCTAATAAAAAGAAAACATATGTCAATATAATATATCTGAAATCTAATAAAGGATCAAAGAAATCATAAAATTTATTAAAAAAAAAAGAATACCAAAAAAAAAAAAAAAAAACCCACATATATCTTTTATATAGGATAACTACGAAAGAGCGCAAATATCTCCATCAACATGGAACGTAACATCTTTTTTTCAATATACATAATTTATTAAAATAATGAATACTCTTAACAAGACAAGCACTTTGATTCACTTAGTCACTTAACGTTGCCGATCCTTCAACTGACTAAACCCATTTCAATCCATTAGTAAATTAATTCCACTCATTTCCTCCTGGCCAATTAATATCTATATATATTTTAAGAAATCGAGCTGAGCATAGTATGGATCGAATCTGAAACAAAATAATAGAATCTGATTTTTCTTTTAAATTAAATATGCAGTAACATCACAAAAAAAGTTTTAAGTTAAAAATCCTAATTACAAAACATAAATAAATGTATTACAAAAATTATAGATTGATGTAAAGTTTAGAGGAAAATGTTTAGGGGTTTTCGGTAATACCAATATTTCGGTAATATTATGCTTTTACGTAATACCAATTACTTTCGATTATTATTGTAGTAACATTCAAATTTCTGTGAACCATTGAAATTCGATCACTAACAACACATTGTCGTGTGCTTCTTTTCTATTAGGTTGCCTATAAATAATACTGCTATTTAAAATTCATTGTTATTGTAACAATTGTAATAAAGCATATATCAATACCACTGTTAACCAAAAGATATTACATTTTCATGATACACAGAAGTGGACTTACAATTCATTCTAGTTCTGTAAAACATGACTTTCATCTATTTTGATATCATTTGTCAATATATGTCCGACATCTTTACATTATATCATTTAGAAGGCCCTGTTCTTGTGAGATATGTGTAATTAAAAATTCCTTAGTTTTTCTAAATAAAGATTCATTCTAACTGCTATGAAAACCTGCTGACCAATGATGGTATTTTTTTTTATTAGCCATTTTCAGTCCACGGCTGGACGAGGACCAGTCCATTTTTTATTTTTTTTTTTTTTTTTGGGGGGGGAGTGTACTGGTCTAATCTCCCACACTGACCAGGTGGCTTGGGAGATAGAATTTATACCTTCTGCAAGGTTTTTTGGAATAGATACTAGTGTTTTTTTCTACGTGCCTCCTCAAGAAATCATTATGGAATGGCTTCAAACTTGAAGGGAAAGAGAAGAAAAAGCAGAGAAACACAGAAAAAGAAGTAAACATCCATTCCGAGATTGGAACCCAATCTTCGAATCTTTTTCTTTTCTGTTAAGTATATTTAACGTGCCGTTAAAAATTATTAAAAAATTAAACCAACTATTAAAGCACATATATATATTAAAACAATTAAAACACCACTACGTTTCGAACCCCTTACGTTGTTAGGGTTCTTTATCAAGTGTTACTCCTAACTAAAAAAGTTATCCTCCTTAACAGAATTCGTTAGTGTGACTAATGATCCTGTCAAGGAGGATAACTTTTTTTCGGTAGGGAGTAACACTTGATAAAGAACCCTAACAAAGTAGGAGGTTCGAAACGTAGTGGTGTTTTAATTGTTTTTAATATCTATGTGCTTTAATAGTTGGTTTAATTTTTTAATCTTTTTCTTTTTTTCAAGTTTTAAAAAGTTCTTAGTTCCTGTCACTAGATCTTCCATTGATTCGGTTAGTCCATAACTCATGCCATCGAAATGCAAACTGCATTTTAATTAAGCTTAGGTAAGACAGTTTTCTGAAAATTCTTGTCTTTTCTGCAAGGAAAGCTTTTCCACTGACAGATCACATTCTGTTTGTCAGAAGGTATTCATGCCTTCAGGTTACCGCGACTTGACTTTTCTAAAAATAACCTCACTAAATTGAAATTTTCCAGAGCAGCTTCACTTCCTGAGAATCTGAAACCAACGTATTAACGTTAATAATCCTCAAATTACGAAAACAATTCAGCAATGAATCGATTCCTCCAGTTTCCAAAAATTCGGGAGATGGACTGTTGTAAAACTTTGCCCTTCTTCTTCAAAAACGTTTTGATTTTCGTTGACTATTAAAGCTGATTAACGGATAAGAACCGGATTTGATAAGTATTCCAAAACAAAATTCTGATTTTTACTAGAATCGGATTTGTTATCTAATGTATTTCATTGTAAGATTCAGCGAACATAGTAAAATATGAAGTCTTTAACGTAATTTTTAATCTAATAGAATCTTAATTATCAATATTTGCAAAAATATTCAATCTGTGCTGAGCAGATGTGCCTTGTATGAGTGCCTCGTTTTTTATGTTATGTGTTTATCTTGAAGACATATTTATAGACTATCCCATTAAACAAGAACCCTCTAAAAGCTTTTTTACGATATTTTTTTTTTCCTGAAAGATATTGTTAATGTGCTATATTAGTTTTATATCTCTTCAAGACGAAAAAAAAATTACAAATTATAATAAAATTTACAGATAAATCTACTTTATATCTGGTTTATTCTTACTGCTATCGAAGTGCGAATAACATTTTTGGTTTTCAATTTAAGAGGAGAATCTTGAAGTTGGCCCTGTAAGACTCCAGTGATGGATTCTTCACCTTCAACAACGCAATTGGATCGTCTTTGTTCTAACCCCTTATCGCCCACCAACCATTCATTCGATTATTGATTTACCACATGACAGCATCGTAATTAAGGGATTTGTGTGGGGAGACACGATTTCGTAGAAAAGATAGGAATGCTGCTGCAAATGAATGATCCACTTAGAGCATTTTTCAACTTTTGACAGATTGTCAGCCACTTAAAAAGAGTCTTTCATCATATCATTGGCTAAAAGATAATTCTCGTAAACGGAAAAAAAAGACGTTTATTTACAATTACGGCTCTAAATCAAGCAGTTCAATAAATCTTCACTTAATTCCTAAACATGACTACATATAGAAATATGAGGGGAGAAAAGACAAGGAGAAAAGCCTTTGTAAGTATAAAAAAAAAAGCTTCAAAACAACGATATTTCAGTCTTTGTGACAACAGACAACAATCTCGAATATACATACAAGTTTAATTTTGAGAATGATAGATAAAAGAGAAAAGCAATCCATTTGGAAGAAGAATGTTGTTCAATTATCTGGTATAAAAGATGTAATCAGAAGTCTGGAAATATATTCACTAATTACTGTAACCATACTGGTTTAAAATACTGATCTAATCCTGCTTAAAGAAGACTATTTGTTAATTCCGTGCTGTAAATATTCCACTTTAATGTACTAAAAAATAATTATAAAAGAATATAAAAATAAAATTTCTTCGTATTAATATCCCATGAAGTAAGTAGAAATAAAGGATTTAGAAAATATAAATATTTCTCAAGATCGTTAGAGCGTTTCTAATTTTTTGAAAACCTGATAAATCTTGTTAAATTTAAATAAAAGAAATAAGATAAAGAAAAAATGAAAACGAAAATATATACTTTTAGATTTGCGGTCCAGGCCGCAAATTTAGATATGTAAATAATAAGAATTTTGTAAATGATAACAATATTACTATTTTGTAAAAGTAGTACTGCTGTCCTAGGGAATTTGTTGGCAAAAATAGTAAAAATCGTTTAAAGCTGCATTTGCTGAATGAGAAATGCTTCAAAATTCTTAAACCAAATGACTAAATCAATGCAAATTTCAAAAGGATTACAATTTCGCTTCACTGCTTCCCCTCAGGGAGACTCAATGGTTCGCCTCTAAAACTTTTCATTCTGTCAACTTTACAAATTTCTTCATCGGATCCAATGGAGAAAATTATGAAATACAAGGGTCTTTCAATTGCCAATTTCCTTCATTCAGCTATTAAGTTATTAGATATAGTCTAACAGACAGACACACAATTACATATTATATACCTACACAAATACATTGATATTTTAACTTTACAAGCTTAACCAATCCTAAGAAAGCAGATTAAAAAACTTACAAATGTTGGCAACGAAATAATTAATAGGTCACTGAATGATCGCAGTCAAGTGAAAAAAAAAAAGACAATTCAAGCTATGGAAATCTTATTGGACAAAATAAACGCCATTCTTCTGGGAAAAATAAATGTTGTTCCTTATTAAGTTTCATTATTTTTTTTTTAAATGAATGAATAACTTACCATCAGGAAGTTCTTGATCCTTGCTCTCCGTGTCTAATAGAGGAATCATAGCGATATTTTAAGTCCTTTTCAAATGATAAGTGTTGCTGACACGCTCCTCAAAATAAATCCACACGCACACACCTTGCACCGAAAAGTTTTCCCCGTCTCTGACTGCACGCGACAAAGCCAACGCAGCCGGGATCCTGCGCCGAATCCGAATCAGCAACAGTTCCACGAGATTTCAGAAGCCTTACGATGCGCGACGGATCTGCATATTTGTAGGACTGTCGTCTGTGTGTGTGTGTGTGTGTGTGTAGAGTGTCGGGAGTGAGGGGGAGGAGGCAGACCCCAACTGTTCTCACTACGATTCTCAAACTTCAAGAAGAGCTTTTTTTTCTTTTTCTTCTTTGTTTTTCTCTGTCTCTCTCTCTCGGTGTGCGGTAGTTCAACCGTAAAAATCAACCATAGAGTTGTCGGGATGTAGGACGACGTGTGGGTCGTTGAGCGGGTTTCGGACGACGACGACGAATCATGCGTTGTTGTATCGACAGAGTAAGATGCGACGGAACTCGGAGCAAACGGAGCGCGAACTACGCCGGCCAACTTTCGCGTTTGCCGCTAGAGCCGCACAACCAGTCCGAGGTTATTCTCAGTCGATGAGACGAGTGGGTGGGGGGTGGGAGGGGCATGGGCGCGCAGGGGACGAAATCAAACGTCACTCTTAATCAGTGATGACACGGTGTTTCGGCGGGTTTTCTACCCGTCGCATTCTTAAGTCTGGCTCGCGACGAAAGAGGAGTAACGAAGAGGCCGCCATGAACCGACCGAGTAATGCCAAACCAAGACCGCCCACACTTCTGGTGCGATTCAAAAAAGTTGATAAGAGAAGAAGAAAGGAAAGAGAGAAAAAAAAAGAAGAAAGAGAAAGTAAATGCGGCGGATCTTTGTTGGTCGTGTGGGTGTCGTAGCACAAATCATCTGCCAACCTCGATGGCGAAAGGGAGGTGGAAGGAAAGGAGGTTCGCTAAAGACTCTCCAACTACAATAACACTCAGATAAATCATCCCACTCTGGACATTGAATGGTCTTAAATGACCTCTTCCATGCGTTTACCGTGATTTAAAGGATAATTACGCAACACTAAAGAAGGATAATCAAGATAATCTCATTCTTTAAGAAAGATAATATAAATCAATTCTAACTACTTATAAGAATCTAATAATCAACACTTACTCTTCATATGCATAATACACTAAAATTCCTTATTCTATAAATAAACATAAGACTCAATATTGTATAATTGATTATTTTTAACTTTAAGTAAAATTGTATATTGAGTTGTACTTAGTACTATACTTTTAATCTATTAATTACATTGATAAAAGACATTAAAATTTATTTAATGTATAAAAAAATAACTAGAATTTCTAATTAATATTCGATTTGTAGTTCATATTCATTTTGTCAACATTCAACATATTTAAGTATCTTGAAAATGTTAGTCGTGGGGAGATAAAAACTGCAAAGAAATAATTCTTTTCTGATTTTGTTGTTTTGTTTAAATAATTCTTTTCTATTTGACAAAGTTTGCATACCAACTTTAAAAATCTCCTCATGATTTTAGGTCTTTAGCTGTATAACTATTGGTCGGCAGCAACCCCCCAAAATCAATCGAATCTTCCGACAGTAACCTAACTTTCAAATTTCAGTTTCCTAGGATACAATGAATACTTTTATAAGTCCCATTATTATAAAACTTATTTATTCTCTTTAAAACGAAAAAGTTTTAAACTGTGGCGGATAATTTGATCCTAGAATAATTTAAATAAAAAGTTTTATCTCAACTAATAATCCATATTTTTTTAAGTTATTTTTGCAAGTTACAGATACCAAGATGTGATAAAAAATCTCTTGAATAATATAAAAAAGACGTTTTTCTGACAAACAGCATTTTAGCGTAAGTGTCCATTACGATACAGCCTTGTATATCTTTTTATGTATCTCAATATTTTAATATTTCATGTTATGTTCATTCTCAGAAGGAAAAAAATAATAATTGTACCAACAAGGTATATACTTCTCTTAAGTTCTGTGAGTTAAATCGAAGGTACTGTATGTTATATGTGTATATAAAATAAGATATATGTGAGAAAGGGAGCTGATGGAAAATACAAGTTACGACCTAACGCATAAAGAAATCGTTGAAGATTCTGTGTGAATACAGCATGCTTTCAAAATCACCCCGTGCCTTTATTTGAAACTCTACCCACGCTTTCGCATTCTTCCTATGGAAATTACAGACACCCCCACCAGCAGATCGGTTTTCTCAATGCTTCCCAAGAGATGGTCCTGCTTCAGGAACGGAACTAAACCCAGAGTGCTTGCCCTACAGTGGACCATTTGTGAAAAATAATCAAACAAGAGAAGGAAAGCAAATACTTGCAGCACTGCAGAACGCCAGTGCAATGCAGTGAAGCTATTCCTGGGGTCCAATTGTTTTGTGCCCTAGTGGGGATTATTCTGAGATACAAACAAACGAATTCTTTACGCGGATATTAGATAAGAGCTCAACATTGCTGGTAAGGATTTTCTGCGAGCGCATTCCTATTGCCTACGTGGTGATAGAAATCCCTGGACATTCTTAACTTGACTGTATGAATATCTGTAACTTTTAAATATAAAATTATGAAGTTCTAGGTTTACTTTATTCCTCTGTTAACAAATAAGAAATATGTTTTTTTTTATCTTGATAGGATGAGGTTTTTATTTATAGGATTTGTTATTTTTTAAAATTTGTTTGATAGTAGTTAAAAGATGTTGAGGAAATAAAGGAAAGACTTATAAGATCATCATATCTGTTTGCAGGTATACAATGAGTAAGAAAATGTGTTGATTTTTTGATTGCTACACGAAAGGTGAACTTATAAGAGCATCATATATGTGTATATTTAAGTATTTAATATACCCTAATATATTTTTGAGCCAATGAACAATTACATTTAAATACACATTTTTATTGGCAAGAGACTATCTGTGTATTTGAGAAATGCTTTAACATATTCGTATAGTGAGGATTCCTTTTTAGAAGTATTAAGCTTTTGTCTGAATTCTTTTTAACTTATACTGCAATTAAAGACAGTCTCTCGATAGATGTAATAATGTTGACATTTAAAGGAGAATTGGCCCCAAAGAGTTTCTAGAAAATTCCTATTTCTTCTATAATGTCTAACGGTTGTTAATGTATAGAAACGACATTTTCTCCTTAATTTATTCGATATTTTCTCAAGAACTTCTTCTCATCTTAATAAATTCTCTTTATGTCGTATCTCTAAAAGCTCCGTGATTCACATGCGGCAAACACCAATTTGACATAATCAATATTTTTTTTTTAATTTTTCTCCCCAAAGATGAAGTAAAAACAAGGAGTTCCAAAGAACTGAAAGCCTAATGTCCTTAGATTTCTTACTTTTTTTATTTTTTTTTAAATGGTGAAAAAGACAAAAATGAAAAGACTATGTTTATTATTCCAATTATATCCACTGAATACAAACAATATAAATTTTCTGTTTTCTAAAAAAAAAAAAAAAATTTAAATCCGCATTATTAATTGAAATTATCTAAATCGGATTAATTTTAATCGGATCAATAGCACCGAAGAGATTAGATAAAAGGGGATTAAAATTCAGTGTTAAAATGATGAAGTATTAATAAAAATAGAATCGTAATCCATTGTTTACATTCTAATGCTTTGAGTGGGGGGGGGGCTTTTTTTTGCCGTTTTCTCGAGGTTCTTTATCTAAATGGAACCCTTTTAAAAAGATTTGAAATATAAATGTTTCATCATTCTTAGCCCTTGAATAGGCATAGCAGGCTTCTAGATCTATCCAGAGGTTCAAAAGTTTTAAGGGAGAGGTGATAACATATACACACACAAACATACAGACAGGCAGGGTGATTTCACGAGTTTCAGTTTCCCGTTGAAAACAGATGAAAAAAATGAATGCTAATTACGAATAATAATTCTGATCCTCTTTTATCAGCAGAGGATCTGAATTATTCAATATTTCTCCAAGCGATGCCTTTCTTATTGTTTTTGAAAAGGTGGATTACAGATGAATTTCACAGTGTTAATAATAACTACCTGGTTTTTCAGATGACAATTCTGACTTATGTTTTCTATTTGCCACTGGTGTTTCATTAGGTCAACCGTACAAGTCAGCTCTTCGTATATCTTCCCCGAGACAGTCAATGTGGAATTTTAAGTTATTTGCAGTAACACTACAACGAAATCATTACGTTTGAAATTATCGTAAACATCCTATATCTTTCCAAAGAAGATGGATTCCATCGAGAATCGGATCTTTTCCTTATCTTTAAAGATGAACTGATGTTATGCTTTGTTCTTTTCGGATAGAAAGCGTGGAAATTATAATCCTGAAGAATCATTTTTTTTTCTTCTTTTTTCAGGTGAAGGTGATTAAAGATAGTTCCTTTCGATTCTCTTCTCAGATCAAAATTTCTTATATGAAAGTTCGCAAGTACTCTTTTGTCATTTTACGCCAAGGACAACTGAAAATGCAGGCCTGGGCGCGGAAAGACAAATCATCACAAAACTGGAACTGAGCCGCGACCTACAAAAGGGATAATACCAAACAATTCAACACAATAAAAATATTTACGTTCCTCGTAAACAATAATAACGAGTAAACAAATGAATATAATTTTGTGCTAAAGTATAAATTTAAGGGCTACCCATAAATAAAAAGAATTAAAAATAATTAAAATAAAAACGAAATACATTAACGAAAGGAAAAATAAAAAAAGTTAGGACAAAAATAAAAAATAAAACGTTAGGAAAACATAAAAACAAAAAACAAAAAAACAAAAAAATCCATGCGGACATCGAGAAAAAAAGAGAAGAAAAATAAAAGAAACAGTATATACAAGAATTCGAACCGACAACAATCCGAAAATTTACCGATCACTCTATAACTGACAACTGAATTGAGACGTTGCATTTCTGATATTTAAGCTAATAGCGGAAATCCAATGAAAACAATTCCAAAATGAACATGAGGGGGGGGGGGGGCTAAAAAAACCCTAATCCTTTGTTGTTTGGGCCTCTGAACACGATGATGAAATCCGTTTGTCGGTCTGACCTTCCGTTCGGGAGTTGAAAAGAGAGCACAACAATGCCAAATATCTCGAACATGGGAGGGTGTTGGCCCTTCAAAATAACCCATTCCTCTGAATACGATGGTGAAGTCCGTTTCTCGATCCGACCTTCCGTTCGGCAGTTGATAGGGGACAGACACGGACGGGCAAACGCAATAGCTACCGATTTTGATCGCTATCGTAATGGGTAGCTAAAACCTTCTTTCGAACACACGCTGCCTTATTGGTATACAGTACCAAAGCATTAAAAGTTATTTTCCGTGCTTAATTGGACTTGCTATTATTATTATACAGCAACTACATAGTTCAATTTCGCAATGGTCCATTTCTTTTTAATCATACATTTTTTTTTTTTAATCATCTCTGAGTAATCATCACTTTTTTTCTAACGCTTCATCAACATCTTAATTTGTATCTAATAAAAAAGGAAGTAATTTATAAAGACTTTGAAACATGATTGGCGAAGGGAGAATGAGGACTTAAAAATTTCAAACTTGAGTTAAGAAAAAAAAAAAAAGACAGTCGTTTGTAATGAAACATTATTCATTTATGTAACTTCTTTTAATCATAAGAAAACCTCATGAATATTCATCATGATCTTTCTTAGTTCTGTAAATTTCATCACGGGAATAAAGCTTTGCTTTACAACGAAAGACTTTGTTTACTAGCGTCAGCTTTAAAACTGATGCAAAGTATATTCGTTTACTTCCATGACAAAATTAAATTTCAAAACAGCTAAATTCACTGCACGCCTTCATAAAAGATAAAAATGTTTTCCACTTAACTTTTAAATTTAAATTTTTCAAACCTAATTTAGAAGAATTCTAAGGAACTCGAGCGTAAATACCGAAATTAAAAAAATGAGATAGTATTTTCAATTTTCTCTAAAGAAATTTAAGCCCTCGTATCTTTCTAGTGTTATAAATTGTAATAAAACAGCCCTGCCTCCATTAACATAGTACATTATGGGAATTTCCTTCTCGAAACATGGCTATCTTCGCTTTCAAGACAATTAAATTTAGTAACTCATAAATTTCTTAATACAATTTCTTGAAGTTAGATGATAAAACATATGTAAGTTTCATACTAAACTTTACATATAAAAGAAGAAATATATTTTCAGAAATGTACACAAGTAGCCTCAAATTTCAATAACTATCTTTAATACAGAACTAATCCCGTATCAGGAATAGTCCTCACAAAATCGAAGTTCATTAAAAAATAATTGCTTTTAAACGAATACAAAACTTACACTCCCAATAGGAATGACAAACTCAGATATACCACAATTATAAAATTAATTTTGAATATAACATTAGCATTATTGTAAGACTGACATCAATATTTAATTTGAAAGTAATTATTTGTCAAACAGACGCTCAGTACTAACTTCCAAAAATTAATTTAAGGCAATAACAAAATTTACATTAAAAATTATTTCTGATTAATTCTATTCTGTAAGTAAATGAATGATTATTTCATTTTTGTTACAGAAGCCATGTGCATTTATGTATGAATAAATATAATAAAAATAATAACAATAACAATCTATATTACTAAAATCTTTAATTTCTCTTTCTGTCCGGCGCAATTGTTAATTATTAGTTTCCTTTGCTGAGAAAGTCAGATTATAAATTTTTTTTTTTATTTTTTTTTTCGCCTTGCATGGGATTTGAACCGAGGACCTTTGTTCTCGCTGTGAGGAACGCAAAACATTGGACTACTGCTGGTCTCCCAATATCCAATCCTACTTTTATTGTATTTGTTCGCGCGCTATCAAATCATGAGTTCATTCAAAAGAAATAAAATATCACTTTATGCCTTAACTGCTTAGAATCGATTCTTCTTGGATTATCTCATACTTATCAGGGGGAGACAGGAGGATGGCCTAGTAATTATAATAATAATAAAACTCACGCAGACAAGATCAGTAAATATACAGACTTAGCACCAGAAGCAGTGGAGGCTGGACCGAATACGTGTTGTACCACCGTCCTGTCCGCTACTGGTCAGGTGTCTCACACATTGCACCACAGTCTCAGCACACTAGGACTTCATAAACACACTCATGCACAACTGAAGAAAGCTGTGGAACTCAACACAACATGCTTAATAAGGAAATTTATGGACACATCCCTAACATCAAATTAAAGTACATCAACTATAAACATGGACATATTGTATATTTAATTTTCTTAAAAAGCGTAATTTATTAGGTTTGTTTGTCTTTTTTTACAGTTTATATATAGAATCGGTGGTTAATATTTTTTTAATGTTTTCATTCAATAACTTAGCAAATTTTATACAATTGAAATAATTTCAAAACTCTTAAATAAAAAAAAAAAATAACAAATTTCAAGTTTTTTTCTTTCTAAATAACAAATAGAAACACAGTTGAACAAAAAAAAAAAACTAATGCGTCAGAATACAATATAAGAACACGTTGCGGATATTAACCTTCATCAGTTCAGAATTATTTAAAATTTTCTAACTGATGAAGACTAATGCCCGCAACGTGTTCGTAGTTTGTCATCCGACGCATATATTTTATTTAGAGTTTTTTTTTTTCAACTGTGTTTCTATTGCTATTTATTTATGTTTTTTTTTTACGTAGCTTATTTGATATTTTTTTTCTTTTATAAGAACATGTCTGTTTTTTAGAATTTACTTAAACCTTTCATGCAATTTTCAGAACTGCTTTTCTTTTGAGTTGAAGCCTGAAGAGTTGTTATTTTATGAAAAGTTTAAATTTAAATCCTGTTGGTTTGAAGTTTCCCCGGCTACGAATATTAACAATTGCTGTAAATCCAGCAAAGCTCGTTGGCAGCGCGATGCTCGTTGGCAAGCCAATATTCTTTATCTCTTTTATTCTTTTCTTTGTCATTCTCCTCTCTTTGTCGGATAACTAAAACTGCAAGAAACATCTCACCAATGTTTCAAATGTTTAAGTACAAATGGATACTGAACATTCGAATCGTTTTTGATAAACACTAAGGAAACATATCTATTTATTTATTTTGATTTATTACCTTCAAAACTATGATAAGAATGTTAATGAACAAGAAAACACACAAAAAATAAAAAAAACAGACTGCAAAAACTTCAGAATGAAACCCTAACTGTGATTGGGCAGAATTTCTAACATGGAACTCCAGGAACACTTTGGAAATCACTGATGTAATTAGCAAGATAAAATCAGAAAGAAAAGCAGATATGAGCAAGTAAACAAAGTCCTTAGGATTAACAAGAAGCTTAATGAGAAAAGCGGCGACTATTAATGATACAAGTCCGATTAGAAAACATCTTCTGATGAAGATTCACTGTTTTAAAATTTAACCAAAAAGACGTGGAATAAAATACGAACCTATGAAAAAGAATTAAGTAGTTCAAAACGAAACACCTTTTAAAAAAAAAAAATCATGAAATTGGGAATCATCAGCCTTATAGGAATTATGAGGAAGGCTGTTTCAAATTTATTAGGTTCTCATCAGCCACATCTATCCAAGATGCGACGATTCGAAGCTGCATAATTCTATGATGATTAGATAAAAAAAAATTCTTTTTAAGAAGAAAAATAAAGAAAAGATTAAAAAAAAACTGAAATTTAAAAAGAGGAAAAATAAAGAAAACTTAGTGATCAGTGCATAAATAGACTTTAAGACCCCTTTTTTATTTTTTCATTTTTAAAAAAAAAATTTAATTACGAGTTATTTTTATTTCCATCTTAAGCATCATACTAAAAAAGAAAACGGAAGAATATAAAAAATTCCTTATAATTTTTTTTCCAAATTTCAGTATTTTATACCTTCTAAATATCTTTTGAAACAAATTTACATCTACGATAAACTATAAATATCTTCAATCAACGGTTGATTGGATAGAAGGATTTTTTTTTTTCTCTCAATTTCCCGTTAATCCCATCGTGTTTCTAAAGCAGTGACCGTCATCTCCGTGAACAAAGATTGGAACAAATCCAGAATCAATTATTTCCAGAGGCAAAGTGAAGTCAAGTCAAATTTCTAAAAAGAGAAAAAAGCATTCAAATATTTTAGCCTTAAGGATTGGTAATCGTTCAGAAACCTATTAAATAAGCCTATTTCCGAATTATCGACATCGAATTTCTATCGACCCAAAGCGTAAATAGTATTAAATGTTGTGGATTACAATCTCTTACGGAGGACCGAGAAGGCCAACGAAAATAGCAATTTTCAAAAAAGTTCAAATGCCAGTTTTTTTAGAAAAAGTATGAAAAAAGAGATATGGAAAAGAAAAAAATAGAACAAAAAAGAAAATTACAATTTATAGATATAAATTAAAGAATCTATATCTTTAAACCCGTTAAAGAAGTTCCCGTAGAACGAAGTTGTATATTAGCCTCTATATTCAGATAGATAGGTAAATAGATATTCAGATATATTCTTGGTAAAAGCTGATGAAAATGTAAATACAATTTAAATAAAAATGACAATCATCCACTTTTTAATCATTTTTGAATTACCCGCATCAATAACAAAATAAAAAAGGTTTTTCTTTTATTCTCTTTCTATTTCGAGAATATTCGATTATTTTATTATGGAAAAAAATCTTATTTTCAAGAACGGAAAGAATTGATATTTCTGCCTTTCCAAAATGAGGTGGATTAACAAAAAAAAAATCTATTATAAAGAAATCAAAGAACCAAAAAAAAAAAAAAAATTAGACATCACGTAAGGATCACCTAAAAAGGTTTTTGATGGAAAGAGAGAAATTTTCATATTTGCTGTCAAATAAAAATAAATGTAAATTGGTATATAGCTGAAAATCCAATTAGAATCAAATTTTAAATTTTGATTAAAAGAAATAAGATTCGCTGAAGCAAAATATCAATTTTCCTCTCATTCCCAGAGATTTGTTTTTTTCTTCATTCTTTATTTTCAATCCATTTCTTTACTTGACTTAGTCACCAACGTTTCAATTTCGATATTTCTGTTTTCCATAACTGACTTAAAGCAATACGAAATATCCGAACATTATTGGAAAATAGAAGATAAATACTAGAAATTAAACATATAACAGTTAAAATCGTTTCCATCTCAGGTTTTAGTCTTCTGATACAGGTATCAGAAGACTTATATTCCCGCTTTGTCTGTCCGTCTGTGAACAGTTATCATTAGCGTAACAATCACAATAATCGCAACAATTGCGCCTTTTGCATTCGCAACAATCACATTTATAATACAACTCAACAACAAACAATCACAATAATCGCAACAATTGCGCCTTTTGCATACGCAACAATCACATTTATAATACAACTCAACAACAAACAATCACAATAATCGCAACAATTGCGCCTTTTGCATTCGCAACAATCACATTTATAATACAACTCAACAACAAACAATCACAATAATCGCAACAATTGCGCCTTTTGCATTCGCAACAATCACATTTATAATACAGCTCAACAACAATCGCAACAATTGCGTCTTTTGCATTCGCAACAATCAAATTTATAATAATAAGGAAATTAAAGCAATATCAATTATATTTTCTTACACGTATCAGAAGACGTTTCGAAGCCTTGTGATTGGTTTACTAATCGCTATCACTACGTTGTTTTATAACAATTACAAACATTTAATATAAACTAAGAATATATAACAATATAGTACATAATATTATTATATATTGTACGTAATAATAACATATAACAATAGAAAAAAAATATTTCGTTTCAGATTTTGTTTATATCATGTTATCCGTAACAATAACAATATAACAGTAAAAACAATCATTCCGTCTCAAGATTTTTTTATAACAATGTTATAGGAAACAATAACATAAAAAAATAACAGTAAAAACAATCATTCCGTCTCAGATTTTTTATAACAATGTTATATATAACAATAACATATAAAAATTATAACAGTAAAAAAAAATCTTTCCGCCTTAGATTTTTTATAATGATGTTATACGTAACAACAACATATAAAAATTTAAGATAAAAAAATTCAAAAATAGGGATAACAACTTTGGGTAACAAAACGAACCAAAGGAAAAAAGATACAAATAAAAAAAAAATATACAGACCCAATGATTCGCTTCAACAAAGAAAGATATCCAACAACATCTAAATCGCCAATCCATAACTACAAATTTGGAGTTTTATTTGAAATTGTACACTTAAAAAAAGCAATATGTAATTGCTGAAATCGATCATGTATTCGTGGATTAATTTTTAGTGAACTTATGTTAACATGTGCATGAGTGTGACTCAGGTTTTATTAAGAAAAATTCCGCACGCTAAGCTTTTAATAAAGCTTTTGATATAAAGCTTAACTTGAAAAATATATAATTTTGTCATTATGAGTCTACATTTTTATAAAGTTAAAATCCCAACTCGATCTGCCATTCCACCCCAAGATTAGAATAAGATGCCGAAATGCAGGTTTTTTTTTTAACTTCCTTTCATTTTTAACGTTAAAGTAATACATTAATTTGATAGTAAATACTGTATACTTTATTAATATGATCATAAAAAAGTATTGTCTTTCTGTTTGGTTCTAGCCATTCAAAAAGAAAAAAAAACCACGGCATCTCCCCCCAACCTATCTTATACAATCTTATCTGTACATTTTACAGATCTACTATGGTATATGGGTCATTCCACAGAAAACGTAACTTTTAAGAGACAAAAATGTTAAAAAAAAAATATTGACAAACAAATCTGAAATTTATTTTCTAAGCAGTATTATTGCTTCTATGAATTATAAAATGAATTGTTACATTGTTTCTTCCTTTTTCATGAAATAAGGAATAAAATAAAATTTTGATATGGACGAGGATACACAACTGTAACAGAGAATAAGATACAGTAATGAAATCTACCATATTTTAAAAGCATAACTCATAATTTAAGTAAAATTTCAATTTATTCTGAAACTGAGTGGTTAAACAGAACATTAACTTATCGCAAAATAGCAGAAAAGAAATTTACCGATAATAATAAACAAATATTCCAAAATCATAAATATTTTAAATTAATTATTGAGATAATGATAATAAACAATATAGTACATATACTAAATCAATTATTGAGACTCATAGTATTTAAATAAATGATTTTTTACCCTCTGTTACGAAATTAATATCCTCCATTCAATGTTAATGTAACGGAGGATACATCTACGGAGGATACATTTCTGCAAAATTTCCCTAGTTTGTCATGCTTATTGTGAGGTTAGCTCGTGAACATCCTTTAAAATGTAATTGAATCGTATTTAAGAATAACTTCAACAAGTTCTATGTATTTTCTCAATGTTATTTATTTGTCTAAGTTGAGAACGGAGGATACACAAAGATTAGAACCGTCTTGAGAATCCTGAAGAAACTGTTAGATAGAATATAGTTAAACCATACTATTTTACTCCAAACACAAGATAGAGCTAAAACAAAGTGGCGTCTTTTCCTCCTTCATCCACTCTTTGTGAATACCATTGCCATCTAATGGGAATTTGTTAAAATATCTTCAGAACGGAGGATACAGGGAAAGTCTGTGACAAACTTTCAAACCTAAAAACATATGTTCAAGCTAACATTTTCTCATTTTTCTTTATGTCGAACTGAAGTTCACCTTTTAATGTAAGAAATACAATATGACTCACTTATTCAATATTTCCTTAAATTCATGAAATAATTAACCACCCTTCTGACGAAGCACTTGTGACACGTAACGGAGGTATACATATCTTCACTATTGTTTAAAAATTTAATAGAAATAAAATGAAAGAACAAAGAATACCAATGTTCATATCTTCCTTCGTTTGTATTGCTGTTTATAACCACTGAAAGAAGAACTTTGAATATTTCTTAAGTAAATAATTGCCTTGTACGTAAAAAAGTACGTTTTCTGTGGAATGACCCATATTTGCAGTGCGGATTACGTTTTGAAAACTAATGCACTGGTATTTAGATATTCAGATATCGCCACTATTATATCAAATGTCGTAAGTCAAAATTTCCAAAAAATTTATGAGGAAAAACACTTGTATTTGTTAACTACATCTGCTCTCAAATTGTTGTACATGATCAGGTGATAGAACTCAAGTTACAGATTAAAAACAGAGCGCATGTTAAGTTAAAAGAAAAAACTAAATTGCAAAACATCGTATGTAAGTAACAGTGCACTACAAAAAGAAATTTGTTAAAATCAGTACCTCCATATTGCATGATGTGCCAAACAAAGTTTAAAATTTTGATATCAAGTATTTAGGGTTAATACAAAATGAAAGCAGAAGCTTTTCTTAGCTACTGAAAAATGTAGATTTTGACATTTTGATATAACAGCATCTAGATATAAATAGTTTCTGCTTAAAACCGAAACTGGAAAACGGTAAAAGTAAATGAAATACAAAATAGTTTTATTCTGTAAAAGATGTAAAGTAATTTTACATTTAAATATTACAACTTTTTGCCAATTACATAAGCTTGTCACATTTGTCACTTTACATTTTTTTTTTCTTCAGTTCGTTCTATATTTTAACCATCCAGGTCAAATATTATTTTGTTAGGCCTATTTTGTATAATCTTTTTATTTTACGTATGACAACGATAAAATTCCAATTTCCACTCAACGGTTAGTTAATAGATTGATTCACTCGTGTTCGAGTGTTTCTTTGGTTAAAAGCAATAAAAGCAGCTGCAAACTCTTTCTGGAGAGGAAAAGGCGATTGGGTTTCGTACCCTGATGTTTGATGACTGCGGACAAAGATCAAAGTGAGTTGACAGGTAGCAAGAACCAATCTCCTCTGATTTCCCTCGCTTTGTCAACAAATCGTACCAAGCGAGCCGCAGTCAAATATCGATGCGACGCAGTGTCCCTGCAGGCATTCATGGGATACCTGTGACGTCATCAGACTTCAGCTTAGACTGCATTTCGAATTCAGCCTTTCTTAATCATCTTTTTTAGTTCCATAGATATTAATTAAATAAAGCTACACAGACAAAGAAATGAAAAACTATTGAAAAATTCGAAGGTATTCTTCTACATATTTATATTTGGCAAATTCAAAGTAAAAATCTTAAGTCAATCAGGCGACTCTTATATTGTAGAAGACATTACTCGGCATTATTAGAGCGACAGATTAAAAATTGACAAAAAATGCTTCACATTATCTGAAATTTTACTCATTTCTGTCCCAAGATGTCTTTTCAAGAACTAAAATATGTTTGAAAATGTTTTGCTGGGATGTCAGCGCAGTGTTGTGCAGAAGTTTGCCTTTTCTTCAAAAAAAAAAAACAACAAACAAACATAAAGAATAAAAACTTATTTATTACAAAATAACTCCATAATAACTGCAACTGGCAGAAAATACTGTAAAATACTGGGTCTCAACCTTTTAATAATAGCAATATTTCGCAGGATATAGGCTTTGTAATAAATTAGTGCAATGAGCAGTATGTTCTCTTTATTGTATTTGGATTATTTTTTCTTTGCTTCGTTTTATTTATTTTTCCAAAATGTAGTCTAATGAAATAGGAAAAGTAATATATTGCTGTTATTAGATGGAGTTATTTGTAATAAATACGTTTTTATAACTGTGAACTATACTTTTAAGAACTGGAATTTCACCTACTATTATAGAAAATTCTCCATAACTACACGTTAACTTTCAGAAATCCTTGATATTTCGCAAATTTTATTCAAATCTCAAATTATACCCATAAGGGCTGGGTGGACCCTAGATACGTCCGGAGGAGAATTTAGCGTGGAAAAAAAATCCTTGACGTCCAGGTTGGGATTGAAAATGAGGAACACCTAATTGTAATTCAATATTTTCAATGAAAAGGACATGAAAGATAGAACATTCAATCTTTAAACTTTATAGGAAAATGCCATTAAACTCTAGTTATTAATAAGTTATTAATAAGTTTATGAAGTCAATACCTAAGTAATAATAAATAATCTAAATTTGAGTGAAAAAGTAAATAATAAATAAGTTAAAACAACTACTTTAATACTGAAAACACCATACATTTAAATATTAAAGTAGTTGTTTTTAAATATTAGTCCGAAGTATTTATTTGTTTTCAGTAATAAGTTAATTTAAGTAAATAAGTTAATTATTTAATATGTAACTTAATTTAAATATATAAATAAACATAAAAATTTGAAAAGCGAAGTGAAAGGAAAAGACTGCCTTCTGACGATGAAGAACTGAATTATTAAAAATTGCTAAGCTTCAAAATTCCTTTATTAATAAAAGCCTTTAATTTATTTTCTCCTTCTATATCAGCTGCTTTCAAACTTTGGCGATTGGAATCCATTGATAATGTTCAAGTGGGTGTCCAGATTTTAAGTCTACTGAGAGATAAAGACAAACATTAATGCGAGGAAGAAAACAATTACAATGCGTAGATAGCACCACAACGACTGCTGGAAACGGACTGCAGTTATCGTGGAATAGATTTAGTGCTTTGACTTCGCAAGCAGAGGTTATCAGCACTTGATTACGCTTTTTCAGACAGACAGCAGCGTCCCCTAATGAATTTCTGGTGTTGCAAAACGATAAACACAAATTGTGGGAAAGACATTGCAGTTATAAAGCCCAGTGAGTCTGTGTAATCTCAAACGTTAATGAAGCTTGGACATTGATTGTGATACATTACATGTTTAATAAACAGAATATTTTAGGACTCAATCTTAGTTAATGACTGATCCTCTAAGAGTTTTTGACTAAAGCAGTTATGGAACAACTTAACAAGTGAATTTATTTTATCCCTTAAATAGCAAAACCTATTTTCTTTTCCATTTACCTTTTATTCCATTCAATCAAATGTTTTGCAGGCGAGCCCACACATTGATCTGGGGGTGCTATTTTTGTTTGTTGTAAAACAAAAGTAGAACCCCCAGATCAATGTGTGGGCTCGCCTGCAAAACACTCCTTATGGTGTCGCAAATGATATGTTCTCTCGGAAAGGCTCACTTTAGGACCACCTAGCGTCTTAATGGGGCGTTTCTGGACTGGATTCATTAGGAATATATTGATTCTTAGCCATGCCCTACACGTCGTCTGAATATTACACACGAATTTTGCAACACGCTGAATATAATAAAGTATCTATTGAGTGTTAAAACTATTACAGTTTACATTACTTACGTATAAGTATTTCTTTCCAAAACGTAAGGTTAAAATACAACATTTTGATGTAGAAGTGAAGCAAAGTTTGCTCTAATCTCGAATAAAAAAATTGATTGAATTTTCCAACAGTAGTTTGCAGTAAATGAATGATCTCGCAGTTAGTTTTCTCACAAGGACGCTAACGGATGTTGTTGCGAATGACGAGACTAAAGTAGATGCTAAGACATTCACGGGCAAATGCAATTGAAGAACCTTTTCAGGTTACATATTGGATTTGCCTAAAAAGATTATGCATATGGGAATCTCCGCCACGCATTCTACCATTAGTGTTCATGCGGGCGGAAAGATTCTTCCGGTTTGTGAATGAGTTGCTGGCCTTCGTGCTTTGGATCGCTGCTTGCAACTTGGTTCTGGCCATTATTTTCTATTAGGAAATAGATGTCGGCACTGTTTAGTGTCACGCAAATAGTGCTTTAGTGTAATTCGGTTAATTGACGTATGACTCAATGCACTCATCTAGACAGTGTCTGGCTCGTGACGCTCATGGAAAATGTCTCACTAGAAAAAACATAAATAACAATAAATAAATAAAAAAAAAATGCGTTGATTGTGAAGCCTGCTGCGAATAAACAACCTATAAATAAACCCTATCAGCCGAGTTAACACGCGGCGGCCTTCCGTATCGATTGGTAGCTTCCACTGCGATCTGAAATACTGTAGACCGGAATTGAGTAATTTCTGCTTATCTATGCTGTTATATCAGTTGTTATTGGAGCCATAGAGTACAGAGACACAGCGTGAAAATTATTCTGTTAAAATCTTTAGATACCGAATGCCGTGAATTAGGCAGAGGTTCAAAGGTCAGTTAGTGTAACTCTAGGAAGTGTTCAATTAAACGGAGAATGATTTCGATGCGATGAGATCAGAGATATTTTTTTTTAAGTTTTTCTTTAAGAGATAAAAGCATGTTATTAAATTTGTAAATTAGTTTCAAGGTATATATTTTTTTTTAGATGATAATCAATCGAATTAACTTGTAACTAAACCATTTGCTATTGTAAGGTAAATATAGCACTGGTAAACACATGAATTAATTTCAATAACTTTTTTTCTAAATATACGCTGCTGTAATGGATATTAATATTAGAATCTGAGAAATCTTATCAGATGACATTGTCATTACAAGATAAAAATGATGAAATATAAAATAAATTACATCGAAAGGATAAGAGATGCTAGAATACATATAAAGATGATGACTGGGGTTTACAAAAATAAAAAAGAAGGATACTGATATGTCTCAGAAAAAATATAATATAGCCAAATCATAGAAGATGAGCTTTGGAGTAAACAGGAAGAAATGAATGCTTGAATTTTTAAGAAGGTTGATTTTGATATATACCAGAAAATGCCTGTTGGGATTCTCTCAGCGATTCTCGACCAACGCGAGAGTTGAGATTGGATGGTCATTCCGACGGCTCACCGCCTTTAATCTCGCAGTAAGAAATCCGATACCCATTTGAAAGAGGATGGGTGAAATCTAGGATCCATCTGGAAGAGAAACAACGGTGGAATTGAACCCGGCTCCTCCAGTCCCTTCCAGCGCTCAAACCACGGGACTATCGGACCGATATGCTGGGATAAGAGAAGACAAAAATGGAATGTAATGAAGCATATTGGAATATATCTGAAGGATATTTGAATGTGTAAAAGATGGCTGATGTACCAGAACAAGAAATATAGGATTTTGTACTTATTGCCGGGTTCCATATTTTACATATAAAGAAAGCACAAAATTGATGTACAGCAGAGATAGAACAATGTTACACATATGAACTTTCAAAAAACAAAAACAAAACAAAGACTGGTACTAGATGTTATCACAAGAGAGATTAAGGTAACTTAGGTAAGCGAAACAGCAAAAACGCTAAAATGTCTCAGTCCTTTTAATGGAGATAGGGTAGTCATGACCCTATCAAATTAAAAAAAAAATTCAAAACAACCAAAAACACATGATTGTCTAAAAGCATCACGGTAGCAATAGTTGTTATTACAAATACAGAACTTTTAGCTTTGGATTTGATGAGTATACGTTACTAAAAGACTAGGATTACTTCAGCAGAACGTCTTCAAAACTTTTCGGCCTGGGATTGTGAATATAACGCCCTTTTCAATAGGCAAGTTTTAAGAAATGTAGATCACAAGAAAAGTTACGAAACAATGAAAATAATAATAATAATAATAATAATCATAATAAAAAAAAAACCTTGTCTATATACATGAGGATGTTATCTATTTTAACAATATAAACCTGTTATAAAAACGTCAATAAAATATCTCGACAGGAATTTTACGTCCCACTTACTAAAATCATTTAGCTCATAACAACGATACTTTCCACATTGTTTTAATGAATACCTGTAAGGTCACCTTTCCTGTTGCAGACTAACATTAAAGTATATCTAAATTAGATTGTAGGTTATTATATTCATTGGAGTCTAAAAAAAGTGTAAAAAAAATCGTTAATAATAATTAGTGACTAATTATAGATATCCCGGATATTAAGCGATAGTAAAAATTGATTCATGCAATACAATATCGATTTTATAGTTTCCAAAGCTTTATTAGTATCATTTTATTAATTAAATTTTCATTCTGTTACAAAATTTCCAACTTTATATGATCAAAACAATTAACAAACATTCTAAATTTAGAATTCTTCATTTCAACATGTCTTTACACTATAAAAAGGGGAACACACTAAATTTCTTTAAAAATAAATATTATTTACAATAAAATTACAACATTTCGGCAATTATAGTACAATGGCCCTTGTCAAGTTACTATAGTGGTCGAAACATTGTATTTTGATTGTAACTAATATTTATTTTTAAAAAAATTTAGTCTTCCCCTTTTTATAGTTAAAAAATCGTCAACGCACGTAAAAGTCAACTTACATATATTTACACATTTACAAAATTAAATTCCTACAGAACAATATCCTTCACTTTCTTCTATCCTTCTACAGTTTAACTAGACTATGTAAATTTACGAAACAATAAATATATGAGAAAAAAAAATACAACCTAAATTCACTATAAGTTAAGTTTAATGAGGTTTAAATTTTAGTTGATTCTTTTTTAATTATAATTGTCGAATTGAATTAACTTCAGTGAATTTTAAGTTAATTTTAAGTTTATCCCGTGAGTTTATCTCATGAATTTTTGTCAAATAAAAAAACAAAAAACAAATATTTTTAAAGTGTGCGAATATAACTTAATTAAAAAAATAAAATAAGAAACAGCACACAAAGAAATGTTAAAAAGAAATTTATAAAAACATTTAAAAAAAATATTATGCATTAATATTTTTGCATTCTGCATTATTTAATTATTAGCACCACACGCAAAGGATTAGCCTAAAGATTTTAATATTATTTAAGACAATGAGAGATTTGCGATAGCTTTAATATAGGGTAGATATGTATGTTTTTTAATGAGAATGAGAGATTTCATGTAAGTGAATTTTGTCGCCTTCTCGTACTAATCTCTGTATTTGAAAAAGATTTCAAATACAACAGTTAAGATTGTCCTTAGTTTTCGAATACGTATACCAAATTTCAAGAAGATAGATACAGCGGTTCAAACATTATTAAATGCATATTTCTATCTTTAAGAGGAAAAATAATTGTAAGTTCAAATTGTACGTTAAATTGTATGATAATGTTTCGTAACACTTTTTTTCAGTATCATCATTTCAGAATAGGAATATTTCAGCTTTAAATAAAAAAGCACGGGGCTAAAAATCCTATTTCTTATTTAAAAAAATGCTTCATCTACAATTGTTCCAATTTCCTGGAATTTTTAAGGATATTTTGAAAAGGTTGCTCCGAGAGTTAAGGGATAAATCAACAAAAACTAAAATTTAAGAAAAAAGGCCATAGTAATATTAAAACAAAATTAATATTTTAAAAAAAAAAAAAAAACAGTAACTTAAATCATCTATCCAAAGATTAAACAGCTTTAATACATTGCTGTCGTGTGTATGAGTTCCATTCTTTATAATAACCTGCAGACATGAATTCCAAATATTGTTTGACTTAACTCCAACTACAGATCTCCCAACAGTAGCAAGCGCAATCACGAACTGAAATTAAGTAATAAGAATAAACACATATATAAAGCCGCTCTCAGAGGTTCGAAGAATATTATGTTACACCTATAAAACAAAATAAAAACAACAATTTGGTTTTAATTTAAGTCCTTCATTTTCTAATTCCTTTCGGAAATAACTTCAATCTGTAAAATAATTTTTCGAGCACTGCTCTGTAAAATACTCTGGGGCGACATTTTGAGGGAAATTAATAGATGCCTGTGTTTTGAGGCGCGCTTGTTTGTGATTGGCCGAAAAACAGATACGTCATAATCACGTGGTGGTTCCTTCCGATCGTCACGTTATCGTGGTCGGACTAAAGATGAAGGAAATTCTTTTCTATATAGTAATGTCAAAGATTTTTTCGATATTAGTTTATAAATTTGAAAATGTATATATGTTGTAAATGCGAAATCTGTAAACAGATCTAAGAAAATATTAGAAATTGCGATGTCTTTAATATATGGTAGATTTGCATGTTTTTTAATATTTATTTAAATCTAACTTCATGATTTTGTTGTACTGTTGAACTAACATGAAGACATTTACGAATTCAACTTTTAAAATTACTTTAAATTGATAAGAGCAGCTGTATTTTATGTGTGAGGGTGGGTTTTGTTTGTGTAACTTTGTAATGAAATGAACTTTGTTTTAATATTTCATATAATCCCCAAAGTTTCTAAACTATCTGCATACGTTCAATGTAATCGATAAGCATTATGCGAACGATCGATGTGTCCACCGACTAAATGATTATGTTTCACTAACTAATTATCGATCGCAAAATTAAAAGATGTATCGAAGCAATTTACATAATTGCGTTCAGTGCATAACTGCGCTTTTCTTGTTCGAGGGTGTAGGAACCCTTGGGAACCTCTTCGACAAACAAGCAATTCGTTTGCATTATTGATTCCATACACCAGCAAACGCCTTCCAATTACAAGGTGAAGAAGATGGCGTCGTGCATAAAATGGATGAAAGACAGCACAGATGAAACGATGGCGTCTTCAAGGAATAGAAAGCGGGGAAAAAAAAGCCTGCTATTCAAATACATAGCCTTGGGAAGACAGGAAGACACCAATACACCCATTTGGCTAAACTGCAGAGACGCTCTCCTCTGCGGTGCGTTTTTTCATTCGACATCCGTTGTGTGTGTGTCTTTGTATCCATCCCCACGCGAATGCCGCAGTAGACGTCTCTGAAATAGGAAATTGAGCTTCTTGAGTACCTCTACTCTGTAACGTTCTTTACTTCCGAACAAAGAGAGATTTAAGAGCAGGAATGCTTTAGCTCTGATGCTATTTCAAAAGAAACTTTATTTTTCTTATCTTTTTTTTCTTCTTTACTAAGAATGGAATGTTTTCAAAGAAAGGAATATACATGAAATGAGACAACTTTTTAACTCTACCATAAAAACAGTTCTAAAAATAACAACAATTTGAAATAAAACGATATATTTTATCGAATGTAACAATAAAATAGATTACAACTAACTAAAATCTGATTAAAATCTTCCAATTTTTTTTTCTTTCCAAACTGTTTCTTAAATATCAAAACTACGTCTACTTTCTTTGGAAAGAAAAAGGCTGATTTCCTTTCCATAATAACTTTTGAACTGGTGAAAGATCTCCTTGAAATTCCAGGAAAAAAGATCATCTAATTTCTGTAGTACATTTTCTTTAGTTTTTTTGAATAAAACTATCCCCAGAAAAGCATCAAAAGCGAAACAATGAATTTCAATCGAAACAATGAATATTAATCCGATACAAAAAGGAATAAAAACGCGTACAAATAAAATTCACCGAACTGCTTTTGATACCGGGAATACAAGACAGCCTGTTTCAGATTTTTTAGCCATCTTCAGTTGGATTTACCCAGTAGCAGGTACTGCTTTTCAGGAAAGTAGATTTTAAGATCATTGACTAAATAAAAGCAAAACACACAGGTACTTTTAAAAATTATACTAAAAATATTTACAAACGTCAGACTATTATCATCGCGGTGAGAGTTGAACCCGCAAACACATTATCATTGACTAATTTCTCCAGTATCAATGCCGAAAGCTCCGCAGAAAATGTCAATCTCAATTATCAAAAATAGGAAATATCAAAAATCTCACATACATCTTCTTGAAATCGACGAGCAACGTTAAGAATAATTTCCCTACTTGATTTTTGAGACCTTTTCCTCGTCGAAATGTTGAATGTTAATCAACGACCGCCATTTTCTCTTCTATTTGAATGTGACCGACAGGCCAGGAAAGATAAATCTATCATCTGCGTTGCATTCTGGGAGGATCATTTCTCGCCGCGAGGACTTTAGTTTCATTCCGGCTACAAAACATTTTCAATGAACTTTCATTTGCTTTAAAGTGGTAATCAATAACCATTATATACGCACGTAAATTCTTTATTAGATTTTAAGATCGTTCGGGAAAATTCTTACTTTTTAAAAGGAATCACTATCTATTTTTAAAAACAAATTAAAATGAAGTAATTCCATTAAATTCTTCTGTAACTGAAATTCCTCAGAAAAGAATTTGTCGTAATTGTGAAATTATAGATTGTTTTCTTTGATTTTAGTCTGGATGTTGAACAGCATAAAAGATACTGGAAAATTCAATAGAGCTAAAGCAGTGTCAGGAAACAGTGTCTCAGTAATCTCTCTTTGAACAATCTAACCTACATTTTGAAATTGTAGGGGCTTATTGGAGTATTGATTGTTGGATTATTTTAAAAACAACTTATTATTGTTAGAATATTACAAAAAAAAAAATGAATCTATCTTGTTCATTTTTTAAGCATTTCTTTACTCCAGTATGTCACTTCACGTTGTAAGAAAAAACAAAACAAAACTAAAGTCCCTTTATAAATATAACTTTTACTAATGTCTAACAGATGAATGTTGACGATCACGTTTGCGCAAGAATTACGAAAAACACGAGATCTCGCCATTAGCCTCTTCAGCAGGTCTCAAGGAATTTAGTATTTTTAATGTCTTTCACTAGGAAAATGCTAAATAATGAATTTATTGTTTGTTTATTGACTGTTTTCAATTTCTATAAAATTGATTTTGTAGTTTTAAATAATTAGTTTTAATATAGTTTTAAATTTAAAACTATATTAAAATATAGTAAAAATCTCATGCATTTCCCCGTATTATAATTCATTTAAATTTTCAATACTTTGTGAGAAGACATGGAGACTATTCTCGCGTAAATTACGTGAAATCACGAAAATACGGGATCGTCAACATCGATCTGTTAGACATTACTGCAAGTTTATTTAATGGTTTCTAAGTTAAAAGTATCCTACATTAGGCCCATTCATGCCCTTGGGGTCGCGGGCCGTAAGGCTCCCAGCGTTTCGTGACCAACGGGACAAAGTGAGGTCAGGTGTTTGGAACGACGCTCGCCCGCCTTCATCTCTAGGAAAAGAAATTCGGAACCTTTCAACCGATCGCTAAAGTTGGTGGACCTCAGAGTCCGTCTGGAGAATGCTTTAGAAAATGAATTTTAGAATGGAATTAGGATAGAAGTAAATTGTTTAGATTCTAAATCGGGCATTTTTGTCGTCTTCTAGTATCGTTTTCTTACAAGTACCCCACTTGGAAAATATTTTACAGTATAAAAAAAAATTAGATTCCTCTAAATGTGCATACCAAGTTTCAAACATTGTCCATCCAACAATTCGAATGTTTTTATGGAAGACAAGAAATAAAACAAAATGAGTGAATTGATGTGTCTCACTTATATGAAAAAGTAGGTTAAAAAAAAACAACCAACACTGAAGAATTATATATATAATAAGAATTATTGCAAATATAAATAATGCCTCAGCGCGCAAAAGTAATGAAGGAAGTATTTGCTGCGACATCAGCAAAGTTGAGTCGCGTTTTTAACTATATTGATTTCACTTTTAATTCAGTTTGATTTAGTGAAGGAACTCGAATTATTAATTACAGTTAAATAAAAATGTTTAATTTCATTAGAAAAATTTTAACGTATGCTCTACATGTACTTATGCAATGTTGAGTACTTAACCGGCACACCTGGTTAACTTAAAAAATTTAATAGTTTAAAATTAAAAATATTTACAATAAAACAACCCGGTTTCGTTCAGCTTAGCGTGAACATTCTCAAGTTTAAATTGAGCAACGAGAAGGCTTCAAAATATAAGAAACTTAAACAAAATATTAAAAAAAGATTTACTGACAACAAAGGAGAACGGCGAGCGTACAACACTGCACAGTCGCAGGCGCTCAAAGCATTCTTTGAAATCTGACAGAAAAAAATACACGTCATTCAGAGATACGTTCTACAACTATCCTTATACTTTGATAGCTTTGTCAAATGTATAGAACATTCGATGGTACAAATATCGATGACTGACTTTTCTGGATCTGCTGTGAGATTAGACCCTGATTTAGAAAGATCAGAGAAATGATTTTTTTTGACGTCTTCGTCAAGATTTTAATTGCATTCCTTTGGTGTCCTATTGATCAGGGCGAGTCTTATTGATCAGGATTTTAAAGTTTTTCGGAACAATGAAGGATCGAAGTTGAATAGGAAGCAAGTGGTTCTTTCCCTCGTTGGGTGGACAGACGAGACTAACATTTCCGATCGATGTTCTGGTTAGGAATAATGAGACCAGGTAGAAAACGAATGGAGGAGTTTGAAATGGATAAAGGTAGATGATTCGAGAAAAAGGAAGAGGAAACGAAACAAACAAAACAACAGAACACTCAACAAACCAATGAAAGATGTCACGGAATAAGGCAAGGTTAAAGGAAAAGTACAAAATGGAAATCAAATATTTACTAACATACAAAAATATACTGTATATATTTCAACATATTTTTTTTTTGGCAAATTGAAAACAAATATACTAGCATCTCAATATCAACAGAGAAAGGCTTCAAGATGATATATTTTCATTACGAAAACTATCTCGTTATATATTCTACTATTCTACTTTACAGAACAGTAGGAAAATCTTAAACAAAGTTAGCCAGTTACTTACAAAGCATTAAAATCTTCAAAGAGCGAGTGAAAATGTCTAAATGTTTCGCTTATCAAGATAGATTTAGGAAGAAGAGTCTAAGGAAGATCATTTCAAAGCAAAATTTGGGCTTTTAAAAAAATTCAAATTAGAAAAATCGATTGCTGAATTTCTGTAAGTATCGTGTAATTTTAAAGAAAAAATCTGTAATAGGCAAAAGCTGTAAGTTTCGAACAAATTAAAAACGAACATGTGATAATTTAAGAACAGGATGTCCTGGCAATTCGTTCACTCGTTGATCGTCATTTCGGCAAAATATTCGCTAAAGGAAATAATAATTATGGGTATTTTAACGTGCAATGAGTAAAAATTAGTAAATGAGAGGAAACAGTAGAAAGCACGAAGTGGACAATAATTAATAGTAAAGATTATATGTATAATAAAAAAACTAATTATTTTACCACCGATGGTTTCAGTGGAGACCATCTTCAAGGTGAGGACAGGACACAAGAAAACAGAAATGACATTAACATGGGGTGAGCTGTTTTCTGTTTTCTTGTGGTGGGTGGTAAAATAATTCATTTTTTATTATACAGTGCAACTTGGATAATTCGAAGCTGAAGGGACCACTACAAAACTTCGAATTATCCAAGACTTCGAATTAAACAAGTTACATCTTTTAACTTTAATTTCAGGTCCACTGAATGCTTGAAAAGATTATTCTGTTAATAAGTAAATATTTATTCAGAAAGATCATGGTATGAAAGACTTAAACACTATATGTACGTAAACAAAATAAGATTTATATTACATAAGCTACAGTACACATTACATTCAATACAGAAAATTATAGTTTTTCAAAAAATTGTGCAATGTCTGATTGTTTTGTAGAATTCAGTCGCTTAAGGTTAGGAAAATCATCAAGCACGTTTAGTGAACGGAAAACAGCTTTACTTACATTGGTTTGTCCTTCAATGTACTGACGAAATTCCGCGCTATCCCGAACTCATTGGCGATTTGGCATTTCTTCTTCACACCCTTTTCCACCTCGCGAATGACTGCGACCTTTTCAGCGAACGTTAAATTCTTGTACACGCATGGTTTACTGAAAGACATGGTGACACTGACAGCAGGAAGCTCGAATGGCGTCTGAAGCATCAAGTGTCGAATGGCGTCACGTGTCGATCGGTGGCGGGAAGGGGATTTCAGTTGTCACGTGTCGAATTTCTTAACGATGAAACGTCGAAAAAGTCGTTATGGTTCGAAATTTTTTACAAAAAACTTCGAATTAAGGAAGTTGAACTTCGAATTATCCACGAATTTTTTAACATTGATTTAATAAGAAATTCAAGGGACTACAAGAAATCTTCGAATTAACCACGATTTCGAATTAAAGACGTTCGAATTATCCAAGTTGCACTGTATATATAATTATTGTCTTTACTATTATTGTTCACTTGTGCATTTCTTGTTTTCCCTCATTTAGGAAATAATAATGTTTGTAAATTGTCTTTTTGCCATTTATCGCTTTTAGTTTTTATCATCTACGTGTTCACTTGGTTCAGATAAACACTTTACCTTTAACATATTCCCAAATTTTGCTCGAGTGTAGAGTATGAAGAAAAATCGGAATTGAAATATCATTAAGTCTAGACCAAAATACAGGTAATGTATAATGTTACTAATTAATTAAAAATTACTAATTAAATATTAAACATTATCTTCTGTATTTTGGTCTGGACATGATGATATTGCAGTTCCATAACATTTTACAACTGTAATTTTCATAACTTTTTTTATGAATGTGAGTTTTTAAAATAACTTTCTTATGATTATTATAATTATATTCTTTTTATGATAAAAAAAAAAATATTTCGTGATAACATATTTGAAAGACGGGGCACCAAAAAGATGTATCACAAAAACAAGATAAAAAAGTTGTTTCATTGTGAGACAGAAAGCGATCGCATACGGGAAATGGCGTATTTTTTTTCGCCTCTACAAATTATAAAGATTCCAATATGGTAAAATTCATGTCTGTCCAACTTGTAGTTTGGGTTTCATGTAGAAGTGGTGACAGACGGACAGAAGTGAGCGTAAGAGTCCTCACCCTTTGTGTACGGGGTCTCTGTGTAAAGAAAAATATACCATAAAAAGACTTTAGCTAAGGACCAATAGACATAAGGCTACAAAATATTATCAAAATCTAAATTTAGCGATTTGTAAACAAAATAATTGTAACTGAAACAAGTAACTGACGGAAGTTAATAGAAGATTCTAGAAAACAGCCCAGAAAAAAATATCATTTGTTAACTGTAACTATATACAAAAATAAATTAAAAAAATGCATTTTTTTTATTTATATATTTATTTATATATTTCTTTCAACGATAAAAATTCTAAATTGAATTGATGAGTTAGGAGTAACGTAAAGCACCGAGATTTCAAGAACATAGAGTTTTATTAATGAAGAAACGCAAACCTCCCACGATCTAATACTCCATAACAACTTTAATGAGTTGAAATTATGAGCTGCTATGTTATTAACAATTGGGCTTCAGAAGAAAAGAAGTTTTCTTCATTAACATCGATCCAATTAGTAAGGAAAATATTGAAAAAAGAAAAAAAAAGAAAGAAAGGGGGGGGGGAAAGATATTTTCAAGCAAAACAAGGAAAATAAAACGCAAATTTCAAAAACAAGGTATCCAACGATCTATGTGAATTGTTAATGAGTGTTTGATTTGTAATTTAAAAACGTAATATTACTTTCTTGAATTTCTCATAGTTCGTTTCTGATGGTTAAAACGTAGAAAACTCAATAACAAAAAATTCCATTTTCTGGAAGCAATTAATTATTATGAACTGGGATTGTGTCTATGGGATAAATTTTAATGGGATCAATAACGCGCAATACACTAAGGATGTAATATTCATTGTTTGTAATACAATGAGATATTAATAGAAATCCAATATTTACATTCCAGTGATTTCCGTGGGAATTTTTGTCGCGTTCTGGTGCTGATTTCTCGAAAAGTACCATTTCAAATATAAATGTTAGAGCGTGACTACCATCACCAAGTTTCAATAATATCCATCCATCCATCAGATCAAAGGTTATTAGCGACACAAACACAGACGTAATTTGATGAGCCTCACTTCCCTATTAGAAAGTAAGCTAAAAATGATGTGTTTTAATATTCATATCAAGATTGCAATTTCTTATTTATTAAGAATGAAAATGTTTAGTTATTTTACATTCCATAGTTTGCCACTGATGACATCTACTTAATCAGCTACAAAAAAAAGGAATATTTATATGAAAGCTTTCTTCGTATTGTAAAATGCATTATGACTGCTTTATGATTGTAAAATATGTTGTGTACTAAGTGGTCGTGATGGTGGACGATCCGCGCTGGGCAGGTTTTCTCGGGATTCTCCCGTTTCCCCTGCACTTCTCGCACCAAACTTTCTCAGTCTTTCTCTCCATCTGTTCTTATTTCCGTGGGATAATACAATAGACCTCCGGTCGCAGTGCTTGGCTTCTTTGCCACCCACATTTACTACATAACATATGTATTAAAAAAAAAAAAAACAACAACAAGTGAATAAAGTTTTGTGCTAAAGCATTTAACTTAAGGGCGACCCCAAAAAAATAAAATAAATAAAAAATAATAATAAAAAAAAAGTAGTAGATTAACGTAAGGAAAAATAAAACAAAGTTAGGAAAAAAATTTTAAAAAAAGTTAGAAAATTAAGAGAAACAAAACAAAAAAAACCACGCGGACATTGAGAAAAAAAGAGAAAAAACAAAAACAACAGTAAACAAAAAAAAATCCGTATTCCAGCTGGAATATGGATTTGAACCGATAACCTCCAGGACATGAAACCGAGAACTTGCCCGTCAATCAATAGCTAAAAACTGAAATGAGATGGTTGAATTTCTAACATTTAAGCTAATAGCGGAAATCCAATGAAAGCAATGACGTATATCTCGAACATTAGGGGGGGGGGGACGTTGGCCCCTGAAAATACCCATTAATATCCCTATGGTGTTTGGGTCTCTTAAACATGATAGTGAAATCCGTTTGCCGATCCGACCTTCCGTTCGGGAGATGCTAAGGGTAGACAGACGGACGGGCGGACAGGACAAACTCAGTAGCTACCGATTTTGGTCGCTTTTACAATAGCTCCCACATGTGTCGCTAAAAATGAAAGATGTTTCTTTAGAAAAGAAAATATTATAATATAATCAAGAAAGTCTATATTTAGGTTGACTCTAATCAATGATATCGATACAGTTCTCAAAGGAAGTAAAATATTAGGCAAATATGAACAAAAAACATGGTAATATCAAATTGATATTATCCTCTTAAAACAATCAAGATTTTTCTTTAAAAACTTTAGGGACTCTTCAAGTTTTATAGCTTACAGCCTGAGATTACATCATGTTGGTTCATAGTATGTAAGTACACTGTAAGTAAAAAAAAAAAGGTAGCCTAACAAAGAAAAGGAAGAAATAAATGCAAAAAATAAATAAATAAATAAATAAATAAATAAATAAATAAAAGCTCAGAAGAATGCACTGGTAGCACTTTAGCGTGTATTCTACCGACTCAACGTGTCTCTACTCGCTCAGTCCACATTCAGGTGATAGAGCGCCACCAATGGCAGAGCGCGAAACAGCACAAGGTAAAGGAGTACCCAAGCACTTATAGGCCGACAGATGGTTCTTGATGATCACGTTTGCACGAGAATTACGAAAAACGCGAGATCTGGCCATTAGCCTCTTCAGCAGGTCTCAAGGAATGTAGTATTTTGAATGTCTGTCACTAGGAAAATGCTAGAGAAAAAATGTTAAAGTTGGATTTTTACCTTCAGCGTAGAGACGATGGATGCAGCGGCGAATAAGGCATCGGTCAAAATCGTCTACATCAGTAACGGGGCTTGCTCGTGGTCACTTCTTTCCCGGAGTCGATAAGCCTTCTTTCTCGCCATTTTGTGAGAAGACATGGATAGAGGATATTCTCGCGTCAATCACGTGAAATCGCGAAACTTCGGGATCATCAAGAACCGTCTGTCGGCCTATAGGTAATTACAGAACTAAATAAATAAAAGACAGCAATCTATAACAGGGAGGTTTTCTAAGCAGATTCCATTCAATAAGAGGTGATTTTTCTCGTTAACTGCTACTACTGTTATCGCATTCGTTTTGCTGATATAAAATCTCAATGTGATTTTTCAACTACACAACAATCAATTCGTATGTTCATTGACTGTTTTATTAAATGTGTTTGAAGGAATTCACTTCCTCTTTCATTCTGAGTATATATATATCTTTCAATGAACGGCTGACATAACGTTTTCGCTTCAAAAATCCGAAAATGTTTGCTTGCCGTCGAAATATTCTGTAGTCAATTTTCGTTACATTTTATTAGCTGCCGGTTTTCATTATCCACGATTTTCAAAATACTGCCTGCAACAACAAAACAATTTACAGGAACATGAATATTCAAAGTATTTTTGTGGTAATAAATAAAACCAATGACAGCTTTTGATGGAAGACAATCAGTTAATTAGAAGCAAATTTAATGATTTATTAGCGGAAAAATAATCAATATCATTAATGCGTCGAAAATGAGACAGACAAGGAGGCTTCAAATTAGACTTTCTCATTCGTTATATGTATTTTTTTCTTACTCATTGTTCAACAGCGAAAAGAAATTACTAATGTGTTAGTCTAATTGAAAGAGACAGTTCTAAAATGTCGTTAGCTATTCATGAATAATAAATTAAGCAAATTCTATTGAAATCAAAGAAGAGCTCTTTGAATCTTATAAAAAAAAAAGACGTGTAGGAATCTAATTTGCAATGACATTTCATAAGACGCCTCTTTGATAATGATTTTAAGCATATTTCAGTTCATCTCCTTTCCAATGCTGCAAAATCTTAAGTGAAATTTGATCCCGGTAAGTCGTTTCAGCAGATTTCCTCATTATTTCTAGCTAGTTCTAGTGGCAATTCTTAGAAGAATCTTCAAATATAAATCACAAAGAATATACAAAAGTAATGAGAATTTGTTCGAAATGAATTTTTCTTCAAAGAAAATTTCTTGTCCGTTGTTCGGTATAATACGAAAGTTTTAAATTATGTATAATAGTTATTAGCATCAGCAAGCAGAAACAAATTCAACTTTGTGTTTCAACTTTTTTTAATATTTCTTTAACTTTTGAAATCGAAGTTACTGGATGTTTTCTGGAACTTGTCAGCAAAATATGATTTTATATTCAATTGTCGCCTCGCAATTGAAGAAAAATCCAAATTTCATCTGCATCTTTACCAGTCAAATTTTGACCAGTATTGGAATTTAGGTAAGAAAGCAGAGGGTTTATGAATTATATGGAAATGTAGTCATATTAAAAAACAGACTCCAATAAAATGCCGTTTATACCGGGCTCAGTTAGCCATACGGTAGGATTAACCGTGATGCTTTGTAGTGCATAGAAATTTAATTTTTTAATTAAATTTTTAAGCAAGTGGATTCGTAAAATAACATGGATAATTGCGTATTTTAAATAAGACTGCATCAAGATTTACATACTACCAGAATGTTTATATAATGTTTTGATATATTTGATCTAATAAAACGTAATTTGGATTAACTGTGTTTTTCAATTATCCGGGCACTGTATCCTCCAGTTATCACGGATAATTGACGTTTTACATTAATAGAAAAAGATATGATTAATAAAAGCTCGAATTATCAAGACTAAAAACACAATTGGGCTAAAAACGCAATTGGGCACAATTGGGCTAAAAGCACAATTTGCTGAAATCATTTTCAACTATAAAAAATAACACATCAGAATTTTTTTTTTCCATTTTTTTCTGCAAAATACAATTGTAAGAGTATGTAATTAAGTAAATGTAAGTGAGTGCCAACAATTTTTGGCGATTTTTTATTTTTTGTTTTGTTTTATTGAGCTTGAAATAATTACACGCAAGCTACAGCACAATTAAGAAGATATATCCCTCGGCTTCTACCGTATATTTTCAACGAAGGAGACGCGCAGCTGCCATTAAAGTGCTTATCATCAGAAAATACGACCAGAGCTCAAGAAACGGGATATTACAGCGTTGCCGGAACTGCAGGCTTTTTCCACTCCAACATCGAATCTTTCCACGAGGATGTAGATGGAAGTACGGGAACAAGATAGTCGATACTCGAATGGAGAATTGTCACCAATGCTCAAGACTTTAAGGTAAATATTGACTATTGAGGTGTTAGTCTATTCGGCCAATTCAATGACAAGATGAAATATTTCTCAACAAACTTTCATTTTTTTTTAAAAGAAGAATTCTAGCAAATGTAAACAAAATATAAAAACTTGAAGGAAGAAATTTCAAGATTTCAACTTCAAGACGTTCTACCAAATTCAAATGTAAAATTATTATAAACTTGTAAAATTATTATAGATAACTTTTTTGTAATGTTATTTATTATTATTCTTTTGGCATACCTGAGATTAAAGAGTTTTGTCACTAAAAATACTCAAATCATCACTGTTTTTAAAATCTGGTTTCTTTGCTTCCCTGGTGGAGAAACACCGAACTGTAAAATCAAAAAGCGTTAGAATATTCGGGGCTTTTTTATTCAACCAATGTTTTCAATGTTGTCTTTTGGACAATTTTAAAGCATGAATAGACAATAAGTTTTAGCAAAAGTTTAGCAAATGATGGACCGGATACCAATCGACTAAGCCAAATTTTAAGTATTTGTTTAGTATCGGACCCGATAATGAAAATGAGGAAAAGGAGCAAAAAAAAAGAATAACAATAAAAATAAATAAAATGAAACTTTTATTATATTTTTTTATGTTTTCTTCGTAAATTTAACGAAAGCCGTTTTAATTGAAATAAAATGTTTAATGGATCACATCCCAATCATACAACACATCCAGTTGCTGGTTCCAGTAATCTGTTATTTTAGTTAGAGCCATATAGTTAAAGAAATTAACATTGTGTTTTAGATTTATTTGAATTATCTCAAAATATGATTTGCAATTAGGATTTCATGTATTAACCAATACAGAAAAAAGAAAAGACTTTTCTTTTTCTTAGTAGTGAAATTAACAAACGAAAAACCTCCTGTGTCCTTTTTTTTTAATATCTGCTGAATACGGATAGCAAAGATTTTACTTTTCCTGAAGAAAAATAAAAAAATAAAACAAAACAACCTAAATCCACAAAAAAGTTTTCTGAATCTAATTAATTTTAATTATGTCAAAGCAGTCGCAAAGTCATCCGCTTTCAAACGAGTCCTAGGGTCTACCCAGCCCTCTGTAGACAAGGTACCGGGTTTCATTCCCGCGAGGTATAGGCGGGCGAGCGCCGGACTGACCACCCGACAATCATCTCATTTCCGTTGGTCTTAGAAACCTACCTTCAGAGCCCTGTGGGCTGTGAGCCTTGGGACAAACCTAACCTAACTCGCAAATTAGTGGATTAGACAGTAACTAAGATATCGACAGAAATCCATTATTTTTATTTTTGTGGAATTTTTATAAGCTTCACGTCGTAATTTCTCGACAAGTTCCCAAAGAGAAAGAACTTCTCCCTTGTTCTTAAATATGCACGCCAAATTTCAAGGAGATTCTTCGACCAGTGGAAAAATTATTAAGGGACCAACCTTACATTACTAAAGAAAGAAATTTCTATCAAGTTTCCCTACCTTGATGAAATTCGCCGCCAATGATAACAATGTTAACAGTTTTTGTTTTTGACTCATGAATCATTTCGAGACCATTGGTCTCTGATGTGTTATTCCTATTGATATTGATCATAAACTGACACTGACACCACCATACGACGTCATCAATTACACATTTATAATTGTGCCAAATCAGTTCAATTTTTAATATTACTATATTTTTAGACCTGGTTCATCATTATTTCATTCTAGAATAAATCGTAATCATCCAAGAAATGGAGACCCTAAATAAAAGCTTGAAATTAAAGTTCGAGTAAATATATAAATCCCCAATTTCGAGATACTTTTTTTTAAAAAAAAATTCTATTCAAAACGTTCATTGAATATTTTTGCCAGACATTCCTGGATATTTACAATTATTTAACGTGCGTTAATTAATTAAAAATGGTTAAAATTTAGGCCAAACGCACAAATATTTTAAAAAAGTTTTTTTTTAAAAAATACAAAAGATAAAAGAAACACAACGTTTCGACTTGCCTACAAGTCATCGACCAAGTGCTGGACATTCCTGGACATTCATTTTATTACTAAGTGAAGAAATAATTAATTATTTTCTATTATTGCAGTTAAGAATAGGTAATAGCTTCTTTTTCTTGAGTTAAGAATATTTGTTCTAAATTTATTTAGCAAATTAAATATACTTATAAACTGTACTATAAATATACTGTAAATTGTAACACAGTGAAAAGTGTCATAATTTTTTAAAAGCGTCCTGATTTAGTTGAAATCATTGATTGGGAACCAAAGCTCAGCTGAGAAATTTGAAATAAAATAAAGAGTGAAATACCATCTTTATTTGACAGTTAAATAATTTCCTGATATAAGAAGATTGCATCATCAGGATGATAGTAATATAAAGATAAAATAATGAACAGTAAAATTTATTATAATAAATTACTTATTATCAATAACAAATCTAGAAACCAATCTCTTGTTGTTTTAATTCATCTTAATAGCTGCATCTATGTAAATGTATTCAATATTTTCACTCATGTGCCTGTAAAATGGATTTCATGAATTTGAAATTGCTAACAAATCCATGTTAACTTTTTCTAATGATTCCCGCGGGAATTTTGTAAATTTAACGAGCAAAAGTAATTCATGTCAATTTTCAAACACACAGTAAAACGTTTCTTATCTCTAAAAATGCTAACAACATAGGAGTTTCTCTGTTTTAAGTTTTTCACAACGAATTTTGTAAATTCTTGGCATTTCGTTAGAACTGATCATATGTAGTTGAAATCCTGCCCATCGGTTGTAAATAGATTAATTTCGATGAACTTTGTTAGTAGAAATCGTTATTTCTTCTGGAGAATTATCGATATCTTCTAGTAAACCAGTCTTAAGAAATAACATAATGAAGAAGCAGGTAAGCAAAGAATTGTTCTGTTATCGATCTTATGTTTTCATATTTTTTTAATCATAAAGACATTAGAAATGTTATGAAATTTTTTTTTAATGATTTCAGTCACTTGAGAAATAGTAGTCGTTTAGATATGGATCTACATTTCTAAAACACACACAATTCTACATCCGCGGTAAATTTTCTGTCGTGTAATATTCAAGCAATGTTCTCTGCTTCGATGAAGCTCCGCTGGAGGGCAGCACTGCTTTATTTGACATCCAATTTGCAAGGGCTTTTTCTTCTCTTTCCATTTTAATCATTTGACAGTTCAACGCGATTTTCAATGAAATTCTCTTTTAATGAAAAAAATTAATAATTAATTAATCGTATCAGTTTATTCAATCATTAATATTCTCTTTAGTTGAGCAGTTTTGTGGTCGAAATGAAATGAATGTTTTCTTTTAATCGAAACAGCCTAAATTGCAGTAATTTCAATTGGCATTTCGAAATCAACAGTTGAATAAATTTCAGAAATTTAAGTAAATATTCAGTTCATCAAACGATTTTTTTTTATATATTGTAATTTTTGTTAATTAAGATTTTAAAACAAACTCTGCAACAAATATGTATTTTTCATCTCTGTTACCAATTTTAATTAAGCAAACAACTCTGTACAGTCACTTAAATTTTAAATAATTAATAATATTTGCAGTTAATTAATTTCTGAAAAGAAAAAAAAATGTTGTATTTTAGAAATTAAATGGAAAGTGTCGACTGGATGTCTACGTAATTATTACTTGAGAAATATTATAGGAGTTATGTTGACTAAATAGTTTAAAAAGATCTAACTATAAATAATAAACAATAAAGAAATATACAGTATTAATATTCAAACAATGTGCTGTTCAGGAACGTTTAAAAATTATCTACTTCTTGGAAGCTTGCCTCCGTCTCCAGGAAGATTTTTCTCTAGATGTGAGCCGTGAT
>JAFIDM010000003.1:43602864-43621345 GCA_023159025.1 Thereuonema tuberculata
TGTGTCTCCCGCCCGCCCAAGTCATTTTCCACCCTTTTCACTAAGACACTGAAAGCTACCCAGAGATCATTATCACAGTCCAGAAAGAAACAAGACAAACGCCAAGGCAATAAGAACTTAGGATTTTCCATTCCGACACTGAAGAAATGGGTGCAGATAGGCCTATCTACCAACAATAGAACGTCTAAAAAAAAGCGTAATTACTTTCTCCAGGTTTTATGAAAGGTAGTTATTACCCTTTTGTTTACGAATTTTGAGTTTAAAAATACAAATATAACAAAATATCGAGGTTTTTTTAGTGTTTTTTTTTGTCAAAATTGTTCACGCCGATTAACCAGATAGACAAAAGAACATCACTACGAATATATCGAAGATGTATCCTCGGAATCAATGTGGAGCTTGAAAAGTTAAATAAACAATTAAGTTTTGCAGGCTCCACATTGATTCCGGCGGTATTTCCTATAAGCCTGTATCCAGATCTCGTTGTTTACTGGTGACTGCTCCTAGCTGATGATCGTGAAACATATTCACGATGTTCTACGATGTCACTTAGTAAAGAACTTGGTCTCACCATTGATGTTTATTAATATCGAAGATGTGTTCATTCGAAGTCACTAAATTTGTAATTCTTGACTTACTCCAATTACACAAGTTTGATTATTTAAAAATGTAGTCCTTCAGTTCACTAATATAAACCAAAATACTCCTTTCTGCGTAATTGCTACATGATACATGTAGTTAATAAAATTCTATCGAAAGATTTATGTCATCTCTGCGCAACTAAACAACAGCAAATGTTATATTTACATTATTGCAATCAGTTAATCTTGTGAGACTAAGATTAGCATTTCTTCTGGTTTATATTTACCTGAAAATGCGAAGCAGTTACCGTTGACATTCAAAAAAAAAAAACAATTGCTAACAATTCAAATGTTTATTCAAATGTGACGATGCAGTCTAGTCTTAATTAATCAGCCAGGTGAAGCCCGAATACAGTAAACATGAATTAGATCAGGTGGCTACCATGCATGCAAGATTCTACAAAACATACGCCTATGCAGAAATATACACACATATATATTCAGTGTGTATGTAAATATCAATTATTAAAAAAAAAAAAAAAAAAAAAAAAAAAAAGAGTCTAAATATATTCTAAGACGAGAAAGATTAGTTGCCTTTTTAGGACAAAAAAAATCAAGTTTGCTTTCTATTATTAACTACTTTAACATTAAAAATAATAATATACCGAAAATTAATTTTTAAAAAATCGTATTTTTCCGTATTGACTGCATATTTTTTCATTTAAAATATACGGAGAAATTAAAAAAAAAAGATTAAGAAAATATTACCGTAAGAGACCGAATTTTGAAACATTTTTATATAATCAATATGACTAACAATAAAGACCAATAACGCACTCTTTAAAAATTATCAAATTAATAAAGTATTGACGTGTTTCAGATACCCGTCAATACATTTTTAATTTTTTCATGTTTAAAGAGGGCATTACTGGTCTTCATTATTTGTTTGTATTTTTAGCCGCACGTTAAATTGTTTTAATAATCAATACGACTCTTTTATTTATTATTTAATTTTAATGAAAATTCTTATTATCATCACATGATTTAAGTCCTTCTTAATAATGAGAAGAATCTTAAGAAGGAAGGCATTGTTTTTCTTTTCTATTTGATGTGAAACGCGATCATCAAAACGCTGCTGTTGGGTTAACCAAACAACCCTTGCTTCTAAGTAATACACGATTGTGATTTAATTGTGAGCAAACTTGAGAGCTTCAGTTCCCTGGAGAACACGTCAGCTTAAATTGACGTAAGCGTGACAGCGCGCGCATTCAAATTAGCAGCCCATCTGCTTGATTGATGAGCGACCAACAATTGATATTCGAGATAAACAAAACTGGAAATGATAAAAATTCAGACGAGGCAATAACGTTGGCAGCTCGAACGTCAGAGAACCGTTTCCCAGTTTGAAACTACTTAATATTAACTTTCCTCGTATCCAATCTCCCTTGTAAAGTACTTCGAAGAAGAGAAATCTCGAAGGCTGAAATTACGAAAATAATAAATAAACATGAAATAACGGAATTCTGCATTGCAAAGAAGCTGAGAAATGAAATTTGAAGCTAATTCTAATTTTATGGTTTAAGGAAGAAAATATTTAATAATCAGTGCATTTTATCGTGTAAGAGAAGACAATAGGATTAACAATAGATCAATAAAAAGAAAAAGTCAAAATCAAATATATAGTTTAAATAAGTATAAATAAGGAAGGTAATGGTTTAAAATAAAAACTAATCTCCACAAAACTCAAAAAATATTTACAACAATAAAGAAAAAAAATATAGTCAATTCTCATTAAGGAGGGGGGGGGCAAAAAGGGGCAACTGCCCCGGGCGTTATGTCCGGGGGGCGGCAAAATGGGATTGAAACAGTTATTTATTATTGCATTAAATAGTGAAAACCAGCTAGAGGGGCTGCATGTGGCTAACTTGCCCCCCCCCTGATAAATTTCCTAGATCCGGCACTGCGGGGGGTGGGGGGTACGTCCCTGGAAAATCTTACAGTAAGGGAAACCGCGTTTACTGAAGCATTGATTCTATGGGGAAAATGAGGTTTCCTTTCACTATACACTTCAGATACCGAATTGATGCTACCGAATTTCCAGAACGAACCAAGTCACGCACCCAATGTTAATATTACGGTTCAAACAACTTATTTGCGCTTACGAGCGCGTGGTATTGCGCTCCTGTCATTAGCACTGCGCTACGCTGACATTGTTGAAATTTAATAAATTAATCACAAAAACAGCGTAAAACACTGAGAACAATGGAAGATTATCAGATCGACGTAAGAGATTTGTTAACACAACAGAAGCCACGAGAAAAAGCTCGCAGCTTCCCTTGGTGGAACTCGTACTGCCGTGCGCGATTGGCCTCTCAGAACACCGCTGCTCAATGGAAACCCATTCAACGCTTTAAGAAGTGGATAAATGAAACCGCGGTATAGGAATCAGCAGATAACGAGGATTTAACGTATATCAATTAAAATGGGGGGGGGGTGACACATAAAAAGAAAATAAGCTCCACTGATGAAGGATTTTATTTTTTCCTAGTAATATGTTTCCAAAACTATGTATCTCCCTTGATACATAGTTATAGTAATAAAAAAAAATTATATTAGCTAAGTCCTCAATTTATAAGAAAAGTAGAGTGCCACTATAAACGATAACCGTGGTTCTGGTTATTACCCACGCCTTCTATAAACCCAGTCGGTCACCCCAGCCAACCCAGAAATCATGTCTATAAACTGTGCGATTGTAGTAACCAGTGGCTATAACTCAGTCAGAGCTGGTTTAACCCATTCCTAGCAGTGGACAGCATTCCAAGTAGATACCACAATTGATGCATTTTACATTACAGAGTTGCTTATTATTCGACGATTCAGTTAAAAAAATATATTTTATTTCACTTCTTTGTTTCATGTGTATACTCGAGGCGAACTAAAAACTTTTTTTTATTTGACTTTTTGTTATTTTTACTTCATTGCTGTTTGTCATTACATGAAGCAATCACACTGCCATTAAAATTAATTCTTCTTTATTATTATTATTATTATTATTATTATTTGCTTAGAAGTCCAGTAGTTATTTTATTTTTACTTCTTTGCTGCAGTTCAAGATCAAGATGGTGCTGATGAACTTGATTAATTTTCTAATAATAGATTATCTTAACGATGTCAGCCATCTTGTAATCACAACCTGTACTTGCTGTCTACCAAAGAAAAAGTTGAAATCGATCATAATTCTACGTCAGCCTAACCAGAACAGCGGTTGTGACCAGGTTTTCGTTCATAGACACACCTGTAGATTAAGTTAAAGTATCTCACTACAAGCCTACGTGGCTGTTGGGGTCACGAAGATAAGGCTACAGGCGTTTCCTGACCAAAGGGAGGTCGGATGGTCAGACCGACGCCCGCCCATCTTTAACTCTGGAAATAAATCCGGTATCCATTCTACAGAGGGCCGGGTGGACTCTAGGACCCGTCCGGAGCAGAATTTAACGTGAAATTAAACCTCAGCCTCGATCGTGGATTGAACCCGGCTCCTCCAGGCAGCAGTCAAGCGCTTTACCACTTGGCAACTGACCACAGAAGTAGTTTAAATTATCTTATTTATTTATATATGTGACTACAATTTATAGCAAACTATAGGGCGTTAAAGTTCTACATGCAGAAGTAAAAAAAAAAATAAAAAATAGTTAACAGCAAATGTTCCATACTGATCTTTGTACTCCTTTAGCTAAGCTCAATACGGAATTATAGATATTCTTTCATAAAGGTAAAATAGAAACGGACAGATAGAAACGGACCTTCATAAAGGTAAACTACAAACGGACAGCTGAATTAATTTTGAGAAAAAATAAAAATTTTAATTGAAATATAAACCAGTGATAAGAGAAAAATTTTCTTGTAATGTCTCTCTTGTTACGTCACTTAACGGTGAACAACGTAATCATGAAATTGTTTATATATCAACCTTTATGAAAAATATATATTCTAGCCTTTTAAATATGTTATTGTCGTGTGTATTGTCAATTTATAGATTTTTCAGCAATGACGCAAAGCACGTTATAACTTGTATAGATTTTATGAATTTTTCAATTGCATTCACAACAGTTTTAAATATTAATTAACTCTGGACTGCGCTTCTGTTTACAATATCTTCCATTTTTTCCCTTTCAATCGTAATATTCCCGATCACTCGTAATATTCTACTTTAAGAAAAGGTCATTTCTAGCGTTTGTTAAGGCAAGTATAATAATGTATTTTTCGGGACCCTTTATTAAAACATTTTCTGATTCAATATTTCTAAATTCGAGATTTTTCTAATTTTATAAAAAAAAAAAAAAAAAAAATCGAGTTATTTTACAAAAATTTCTTTTAAATTATTGTCTAATTGACAAAATTACTGACTTGTTTAAGCATTTTTTCTCTCAATTTTTCAGCTTTATTACTAATATTATTTTATGTAGCGAGAGGCCCCAAAAGATGCGAGACCCGCGGTAATGGGCGCGCTCGCCTGGCCCTAAAGGGAGCTGTAATATAAGCCTACAATTTTTTTTACCAATAAAAAGTTGACAATAAAATATATACTACAGCACCGGATTCTTTCTTTTTTTTTTTTTTTTTAATCAATAGATTTTTAAATATTCCTTGATGAACCATAATTCTTTTATTCGCATTTTATGTTACTGGTCTTTGTTTTCCTTTGGATTCTACTTTGCTGTGTTCATTTCTTTCACCTATGATGTTTTAACATACAAACTCTATGTACGTCTTATTGAAAACAAACTGTAAGTTTCCTAAAAGTTAGGCTGGAATTTAAGCCTGTCAAAGAAGAGACTTTAAGCCATAAAGCAAAAGCTTTTCTCTCTTTTATTTTTTCCGTGTCAGCTCCGCTCCAACATTAATTATAGAGGATGCACCTTTCCAGTTTTGACAGCTCCTCATTACTGGATAGATCGAAAGCCAACCTACCTGATCTTTGCAAAGAGAGCAGTAAATAATGCACTGAATGCACCAGTTGCGTTCCTGATTCGCTATTAAAAGGGAATAGTGCTAAATATTGGATGAAGTAGATAATTGCGCACTGAAATGAGAAAGGTTGGCAGTTCAGGTTGACACAAATAACAACAGTACTTGAATTAAGAAATAGAAAGGTTCAAGCTTGAAGCATTGTAGGAAAACAAAAGGCGAAGCAAAACTATTATGGAATTGATTCGCAAACAATAGTAAAAATATCTGGAGTGCTATTTACAAATATTTTATTGTTTAAAATCATACCTGGAATCGAATTGGAATTTCATTGATTTTTAGTTTGATAGAAAAAAAAAGAAAAAAAAAACTCTCCCCGAATATGGACAGAGATGATTTGTAAACATAAAAGAGATAACACTTTTAGTACCTCAAAGCCGTAAAGTAGAAGGGGTTTATATCCGATGACCTGAATGGCCAATTCAATGGGGGAAATTGTTCATATCCATCTACGAGTGCAGTTTATTAACTAATTCGGATCGGATCCATATTAAAACATGTTAGCTGGCATGAGGATCACCGGTGAACTCACATTTTTCTTATTTTTTTAAAGTTTACGTACCATTTACATGAAATAAAGTTGTTTTTTTTTACCCAAGGATCTCTTATTTACCATTTTTCTATTATGGCTCCTAGGAAAGTATTTTACTGTGTTTTACTGTGTTTTACTGTATGATGGCAGCCAATGTGTTAACAATTTTGTTTACATTTTACAATAATCTATCAATCATTCCTGACACTTGTTACCAATCTTCGTGAAATACAGGAAACTTTTTTTTTTCCTATTTATTATTACGTAAATGTACATTTCGTCAGTAGTGAGATAAAACAAATGATATGCTTTAATGTGTAAAATATAAACAACAAAGAAATGCCATACCTACTGTATTACAATTATCGAATTCGTTAAACAAAAGCATATAGCTCAGATTACTTTTTCCCGCTGCATTGGCAAATATAATAAAATATCTAATTAAAATTGAAGATTCAGGTTTAAAATCCCCCCCCCCCTACAAAAAAATAATAAAATCAAGACATCTCAATAAAAAGATAAAAAAATAAGTAAGAATTTGTTAATTAAGAATAAGCTAAATCGATCATAAGAATAAGGTACTTAAATAAAAATCCTAAAATAAAACGATGATCTTAGTAACAACAATTAAATAATCATATAAGAAGCGCTTGAAAGAACTTTAAGTCTTTCATTAAAAGAATGCCCTAAGAATTTCTTTTTCTTTCTTTCTTTCTTTCTTTTTTTTTGTCTTGATTGTTAAAGCCATGAAAACAAAAAAGAAAACAACGATAAAAAATTTTCGTTTTATGAAAAAGAAAAGGAAATTCATATTAATTATTTAATTTGACGAAATCAGATTAATTGGAATAATGTTAGAGCGCGCGGAAATAATAAATAGTCATTGTTAGACATCATTGTTTTGTTTCTAATCATTCTTTTGTGATCTTCATGTATTAATTTTTCGAAAAAAAAATTCCACATATTCAGTTAATCCATTTGAGGAAGGCAGTCCCCTCAGGCGTTGGAACTGAGAACTTGAAAAATAGGGATCAGAGTGTTGTTACGGAATTAAAAAAAGGCCTTATGTGATCCTATTTTTAGTATGTTGAGAATTCAGCTCTTCGGAAATATAGTTACTTAAAGCCGATAATAACGAGGTCAAGCTCTGCAAACACTGTTGTAATCTTTCCTCCCTACCCCCACTTACCTTATACCCTTTCTCCCCTATTTTTTCAAGTTCTCAGTCCCAACGCCTGAGGGGACTGCCTTCCTCAAATGGTTCAACTGTACATACATTCAAAAAAATTAAATATAATAGACTCCCGATTATCTGCGGAGTTGGGTGGCGGGGCAATCGCGGATAAGCGAATTCCGCGGATAATCCGAAAAAGGACGAAAATCAACACAACAATGCTTTTAACATGCTTTTAACATTTAAATTAAAGTGGCAGTACATACATTATAAACAATTACTTTATTTCAATTTACTTTAATTTCTTACTTTTTAACAAAAAAAAATAAAAATCGATTAATTGTCTTTGTTTTTTCGTGTCGAAACACGAAAACCCCTACTTGGACGTCGAAATTGTTTTATTGTTTACCTTATTCTAGTTTTAAATTTATTTTTTTTAATTCCGTAATTTATTGTACAGCAGCGCGCTTGGCTGCGGGTTGGAGGTCGCGGGTTCGATTCCCGGTCTCGGCGGAGGCGGGAATTTTTCCTCGCTCCATTCTCCTCCAAACGGGTCCTAGGGTCTACCCAGCCCTCTGTAGAATGGGTACCGGGTTTCTTTCCCGGGAGTTAAAGGCGGGCGGGCGTCGGGCTGACCCCCCGGCCCCAACTTCGTCCCGTTGGTCGAGCTGCGGGAGCCTGACCTCCCGCGATCCCACAGGCCAGCCATGGCCTATCGAAGGGAGAAACTTAACTAATTTATTGTACAGTAAAAAAAAATGGAAATCGGAGAGGTCCGCGGATAATCGGGAGTTTACTGTATAAAACAGAGTGATTTGATAAGTCCTAGAAAAATAAGTCAAAAACGAAATAATGATAATTAAAGACACAGTAATTCTGCTTATTCTCTCTTTTCCTTCCTTTTATCGAATTTGGCCAACTAGGGACCACGTAACTAGCTCAACCTGACAACGTCAGGGCGAGGCTAGTGAAATTCAAGAAAGGGGGGACGAGAATTATATCCCGTCCAGGATAACCCTGAGATAGTAAGTCCCAGGTGGGAAACGGATGAAACACAGAAGAAGAAAGAAACAGCCATGCCACCACCGGGATTCGAACCCGGGTACTGGCGCATCGGCCACAACGGCAGCCCGCCGGCTAAACCGCACGGCCACGCCAGCACGGCTTATTCTCTCTTTTATTTCTTTATTTTTTTCTGTAGCAGCATTACTACAAACCACTAAAACATTCATTACACCATATAAAACAATAATGAACACTAATTTCTTAGAATTCGCAGACAAAAAAAAAAAAAAAACAACCTTGAAATTTAATTAGCAAGTTTTTTTTAATAAAAAAAAAAAAAATACGTAATCACATGTTGGCAGTGCAGTTTATTTTATGTTCTGGCTCATGTATTATGAAATCACTTTGTGCTATAATCAACTTGCGTCTGCTGGAGTTATGCCAGACGTGCGCCATTCACGGTCGGAAATTTACATCTTTCGTTAACCGGATTGCAACTACTTAAAGTCTGTTTCCCTAAATGCCTTTCTGTACTATTCCGCGATCGTTAAAAAGATTTTGGAAAATGAGACTGTAATCAACCTTCTATCATACACGTGGGGGACATATCTTGTACACGGAGAAGGAAAATGGAGGAAAGAAACTAATCAAGATTTAAAAGAACCCAAAATTTTTGTTTTTATTTTAAAAGATAATGAATATAAATGTAGTGCAGATTAAATTAGTTTTAAGCTTGCATTGAAAAGAAACATTTAGGAAGACAAACTTTAATGAAAAAAACAAAAACAGCGAAATTACAGTTGGTGCCATAGAAAATTACTCCAGAAATGATGTCTTCTTTTTTTTTTATTATTTGGCGACCATATACATAAAGTGTAAAGGAAAGAGGAGATAGCTCTTCAAAAGATTCAAAATGAAACCTATCATCAGGTTTCTGCAACTCAAACTATAAGTCCTACAGACATGGGTAATATCATATTGGAAACCCTTAAGATTTGTAGTGGCGGGAAAAAAATACAAGTTCCGTTCTTAGGTCACTTCTGTCTCACGGGAAGAGCCGAAAATGAAATACGTACGGGTTCTCTGTGGTTTCGTACTTAGTACGGAACCAATTTTTTTTCCTTTTTTTTTGGTACTAAGTTTCTTATCTAATTTTACGTAATTGTACTCGCTTTTAAATAGTCAGAAGCCTACAATGTTTGGTATAACAAATATTTTGAGCAATGGCTTATATTAATCTGCCTCTATCTAACCTGATTCTAAGGAAGAATTTCTAGCCACAAGACCTTTGGTCTTATTTTAAAATCTAAATAATTTATATATAAAATTCGCGAGAATAAGTTATAATCCAATAATTGCTTTATTCACATTATAAAACAAAGACAAATGAAAACAAATTCCGTTTCAAATTCATTTTCATTTTCACAAATTCAAATTCATTTGAAAACAAATTCCGTTTTCAATGAAGGTCATAACTATTTTGTTTATGATTTATTTTTAATTTCTGAACATCCTTTTTTTTTTGTCTCCTTTTATTTGAGTTATTTTAGTAGCGTTTTTTTTTGTTTTTGTTTTACATTAGTAATTTCTGGAAGCCTTTCTCTTATAGAGAAATAAAAATAAATACATTTAAATAATTTCATTAATCAGTATTACATTTAAAAACAAATTGCATTCATTCGTTTAAACAAAGAATTTTTTTTTTGTTTTTTTTTTGTTCTAAATTAATTAAAAAATTAAAATTTTAAATTTTTATAGAAGTTACTACGACGCAGTAGGAATGCCAATAGGTTTAGAGATTTTCAAAAACATGTAAATCATCATATTACCTATGATGTATACACAGTATAAAATCAAAAATTTTAAATTGAGATTTTTTTTTAAAACAAGGATCCCGCATATAAGCCCATTGCATTTTTGGCGTCATGGTTATTTTCTATGTTCTTGAAAACTTGCCCAAAACACGCTGTAAAACTTACCGCTTGCCAGTTGCAGCGAAATCGGCGCCGTTTTATATAAGGCAATAAACCTTCAGTGGCAAGTCTCATTTTGCTCTCGTCGATATCACGATTAAAAATTGCCATGCCGGCGAAGCGACAAAGGGTTTTGGTTTTGGAACCTTGTTTTGCTATTAATTCTCAACTCCTCCCACAGCTGAGATAAAGAAAAAGGAAAGAAAGAAACGGGGAAGAACAGAAGATGGTGGATGAAGTCGTGGATGGAAACCATGAACAAAGTACATTCAGATTCCAGCGTGAAGTGTTCGCTGTCGTAGTTTTTCAAATAAATTTTTCTCGCCGCTAGGCGCGCTGATATAGCTTTGCTTCTAAAACTTGCCTCAAATTAGATCAAACCCTATTGGAGAAATTGACAGGTTTTTCGAGTAACTTACCGGTTTTAGATAAGTTTTTCGAGAAGGCGTAGAGCAGCCAATAGTGTTTTGTTGTTGTTAGACATTTATGAATTAATGAGGTGTGTCCGCTATTGAATAAAGCAGAAATATGGAAAATTGTATTGTTAATTGGAAAGATATTACTAGCATTGCTTGTCAAAGATTAACGAAAAAAATTAGACTTTTCATCCAATCTCTGTAAAATTTGGGATTTATCGTTAAAGTTCATGGGTTTTTATAATATTCCAAATTTTATTAAATCCGTAAAGTGAGAATCGAGTTTCATGAATACAGACAAATGGACTAAACCGTTTTTAAGTTGGAACTGTTGTATAGCCAGTTGGAGTAGGTTTATTTCTAGCAGTAAAAGGCTAGAAATGGGATATTTGACATTTATTACTTTCAGCAAATCGCATTTTGAAAAACAAATTATGCGATCCATAGAGGTTTCGGTAACCTTCGAAATTAATGGACGGAATAAGCGAAGAGGTTTCCTATGCAATCAATATTTAATCTGAAAAGTATTTTATTTAAAAATGGGAAATCCTTTATTTAAATATTTACCTAAATCTGGATGATTATAAAATAACTCATTTGCGTTAGTTCTCATAAGCAGAAAAAAAAATGATGAACAATTAGTAAAAATAAAAATAGAAAATAAAGGTATCACGAGTTAATTACTGAACTGAATGAATTAAATGTTAATACCTAGGATTAAAGCAAAGGTAATATTATTTAGCTTAAAATTATGTAAAAATCAAAATAATTTCGTTTACCAAAAAAAGTTTTAATTTCAATTTAATTTCTTATTTAATTTAGGAAAGCTGCTAATCAGTTTTTTAAAACCCATTTTCTTAAGAACGTGTTTCGAAAATCAGTGAGTTTGCTGTTGGTCCATATTGTGTGTTTCCGTACATTTGTCCTTCCTCCCGAATAACTTTTGAATCACTGAATCTGTCTTGTTTAAACTCGGCAATGTAATTTACTTTTTAACACATCTAATTTTTAAAGAAACAAAGCTCCGAGTTCCCCATATTCTTCAGGTCTTCCAAGCTTGTCATCGAAGTGGTAAGTTTGGCTGACGAATCATAAAGATGATGGAACGGCCGTCTCAGACTCCATTTCATTGACAAGCTCTTGGCATGAATTTGTTTTGTGTTTGTTTCCATTATGTGCATGAAGATGTAATTTTTAAATATGACACCTAACTTGTAATTTTTAAACTTGAAAATTTTTTTCGTTTCGCTTCCTGTCGAGAAAGTGACGCGTGAAGGTAGCAACAACTTAAAAATTCTCATTTAAAAAAAAAGCACTAGATTTTGAAACAACGACTTTCTATCGATGTTTAATAAAGAACATTAATCCGATTATTTAATCTGCGCATCTCACATTAAAGCACTGTCAACTGCGCATGCTGTAATACCATGAAAATTAATTGGATTTCTAAAGTAAGTGTTTGCTGGTTTAATTAATTGTTAGTTAATGTAAAATCTGCAAATAGTGTTTGTATTTAAGCCGATATTTGTAATTTACAAAAATACGAAGCTTTTGTTTTGAGTTGATTTATTCTGATTCAATCGTATTTAATTACTTAATTATTCATTTAATTTTCAACGTCTCTATCTGGAGCATTTACTTACATTTAAAACGAACAAGAAAACCTAAATAAGTATTATGCCAAACTATGATTAAAGAAATCAGCAGAAAGCTAAATTAAATTTTAATAATTAATGCGTTAAAGAAATGAATTTCTCTATCGTTATAAATTAGTTTTGATTTTTTTTCTCCTTTTCGCCGTTCCAAAACATTGTGTATTACATTAAACAACAAGTTCGAAGAACTTAAAAATTTCTTAAAACTTTTTTTTTAGTTTTCTTTTTCTTTTTTATGTCGAGAAAATGGCAAAAATTAACAGTCTCCGTTACTTTCGAATTCTAATATTTATTTGCATTTCCTAATAAAAAAATTAATTAAAAATCTATATTTATTGCTTAAATTGCCTAAATCAGATTAATTTCAATCGTATCAAATCGCATGCACGTGATAATATTTACGTTAAGATCTTCACTGAACTTGTGGTTATAATATAATAAGGCAGCACACTTTATTAATAAAGTTAAACATTTAATAAACTACATTAACAGCTTCGATCAGCTGAATTTTATTAAATATGAAGCGACCGTTTGCACAAAACATTATAAAAAGATGAAAGAGAAAATAAAAATAATACAAGTTACACGTTTCGAAAACCTGTATCGGTTTTCATCATCAGACTTAAAAAAAAAAAAAAAAATAGAGAAAATAAAATTTTAAAAAAAACCAAAAAAAAAAAACCAGTTCTCTTTGCCAACAACGGTTTTTTTTTTTAAATTTATATTTTCTATATTTTTTGTAGTCTGCTGATGAAAACTGATACAGGTTTTTGAAACTTGTAACTTGTTTTATTTTTATTTTCTCTTTTATCTTTTATAATGTTTTGTGCAAACGGTCGCTTCATATTATTACAATTGCATGTTAATATATTCAACTGAATGTTATTTTTTTAGTCATAACAACAGTTACAATAATTTATTGAATTTAAATTTTACTATTATACATTACATTACATTACATTATATTTTTTTTTTTTTTTTTTTTTATTATGATTCTAAATACAAAAGTTACAGTCCCGTTAGGAATGACAAATTCCTATCAACAGGTTCTGAATATAGGTATACTACAAATATTTAATTAATTTTGAATACATTGTTAAAAAATATGAAATTACTTACATAGTATTGTTTTTACAAGTGATTTTTGTCAGGTAGACCGCTAGGTGATAATTTTCAAAAAATTTTAAATTAGGCAGTAACATGATTTAAAAGTTAAAATAATTTTCTGATTTAACTCTACATATAATTATTATATATGTATATTAAAGTTACCTATGTTTAGCTTATTTTTGTCGAGTACAGTAAGAACTAGTAACAATAAATATTAAGGACATTGGAAGTAAATTGAACAAAATACTTAAGTGAGACATTACAAACAGGATTTACAATTACAAAGAAAACAATTGAAACAAAAGAAATTCATATTAATTACATTCTATCAGCCACTTTTTTAATAGTTTCTTAACATACGATATTCTTCCATTTTTTATATATATTTCTTTTTCATCTATAGTGTTGAATATATTTTCAAGTATATAGTTGAAATGCCTCTTACCATATTCATTGTATATTAGTGGATAGGGAAGATGGATATTTTTCTTGTTTCTTAGATTATATGAGGATTTTTGTTTTTCTTCTTTCTTATGCTCAAAGATTTTATAATAGTTTTTAATTAGTATGTTTAATTAGTATATAAAATGACATTTAATAATTTTAACATTCATTATGTAATACAATGAGATATGAATAGATGTAGGATAGAAATCCATTGGTGAGATTCCAATGCTTTTCTGTTAGGGATTTATGTTGCTTTTTCAAGGTTATTTCTCAACACGGACACATTTGAAAAAGATTTCAAACACAGAAGTTAGATCTGATATGCATACTAAGTTTAAAGAAGACCCATCAAGGAGTTTAAAAATTATTAGGGGGAGGGGAACACACACACAAACACGCGCGCGTATATACTGATTGATTTGAGCCTCACTTCCATATTGAAAAAAAAAATTATCTTTAGTCCTGTCTTTGTGTTTTTATTAATTTTGTAGATCCTTCCGTAAGCAGAAAAAAATTATATTAACGAATTCTTGACTTTATAAAAAAACAAGGTGTCATTTCGTGTTTGCTTTTTAATATTTTTTGTTTGTAATGTTATCGAAGTTGTTAGAGTTGTCTTGTAATGTTTAGAAAAATCAACACAGTATATGGAATTATTTTTACAAATTAAAAGAATATTAGTTTGTTGAGCAAATAAACCAAACATCATAATGGCAGTTAAATTAATAAATAGTCAGCGGTAATTTTGTAAATAGTTTTTGGAATTTTGTTTGTTTGTATTTGTTCTTTTGTGAAGTCACTTTCGTAAGTGTCTTTAAAAATTACAACAAGAAAGAATACAATAATAAATGTCTTCTCAATAATATATATAAATATATCGTTATTGAGAAGACTTTTATTATTGTATATATATTGTATTTCTTTAGGTATTTTTTTTTAATGTAATTCTATTTCGAGGTGTTTCCTGCAAGTACTGGTGTAATGTTTTTCCCCCCTCCTTTGTTTTGATGCCTAGGGCGCGGATCATATTAATCGGCCCTAATAGAAATTCTAAATTTAAAATATCACGATCTGTCTACAATCGTGTCTTTCACTTTCTTTTAGAAATTTATTAATTAATGACTCCGCTTTTTTTTTTTTTTAATTTTAATACTCTTTGTGTATTACAGTATACAGCAGACACAGGGTTTCTTGTTCTATTTATGTTAAGGATTTGTTTAGCTTTTTGAATAAACTTGCACTCAAATATTTTTCTTTTTTTAACAGTGATAAAAGCAATATTCAAATTATTCTTCATCTGTCATCCATTCTTAATTTTTAATTAAAAAATATATAATTAAAAACTCCTATTAATTCGAATTGCACACAATCACTTCATTGTTAAGTCGTAAGAGAATTTTGATTTATTTTTACCTCGTTATCGAAACTTGATAAATCTATCATAAGAAAGAGAATAATAAATAAGAAAATATATCAAAAAATTACAGAGTAATTATAAAAGTGAACTGGAATAATAGCAAATCGATTTTGGCTTCGTTTTCTTAAACAAACACGCTTTAAGCTTAAAGCAAATGTCACCATTCAATCTGCTTCACTGCGCGTAACCCATGGCTCCATCTACTGTCAAAACCTTCAGCTTCTTTGCAGCTCCCTGGAGGTTCGTCAGCGTTGATGGCTACCAATGTTCATCAATTCCACAAACGTTATTACTTCCAATACTCGAAGAAAAAATTATTGGAAATGTTCAATCAGTAATTTCTGAACAATATTCAGAAATAAAAGGGTTTTATTATATATATTTTTAAAAGGTAAAATTGTCGTTTGGATAATTTAACGTTTCTTGAAAAAAAGAAAAAAAAAAACAAACAAACCAGGAAATTTTGTGTACATAATGAATTTCAGGACAAAATTTATATAAAATCATTTTTCAATCCAAAAAAAAATCAGAGGCCTATATATTTTATTTTTGGAACTTGACCAAATTAGGGAGTCGACCTCCAAAAACCCAAAAAAAGGAAGTTCGTTTGAAAATTTGAGATCTGCGTAGCCCAAGGCCATGTCAACCGACTATCCAACCAAAAAATAAATACTTTGATCACAATGCAAGGAAACAGTTCTTTGTATTCATCTTCATTTTTCAGAATAACGAAGAGCTGTAACTAAAAAACGATGTATTTTGTTCTAACGATCACAATATTTTTATTCCTTCTGATCCCACGATATTTTAATATTATACTGTGGTCGGAGGATACATTTTTCTTCCTGCAAATTTCATAGCTGTTTTCAATTTGACTTTTTCCCTATAAATTTTGATTCCTACATATTCCTTAATATTCCCTCATTCTTTCATCATAAATCCTAAGCCTTTCAATTCTAGATTGTTATCAAAATTCAAAATTTCAGAAATTTTGATGGCTTATTTAGCTTTTTATAACATTTTTTCAACCATCCACTTATTTTTTATTTCAAAATTTTGCTTATTTCTGTGATTTTCCTCTCATTAAAAGCGTTAAAATTAAAATTAAAAGCTGTGATTTAAAAGCGTTAAAATTAAATAAGTAATTTTTCAATTTTTATTTTTTATTACAATCAAAGTTTCATTTCTTCCATTTAATGAAATTTTTAATTTAAACTCGATTTAATTTTTTTTTTTGCTTTCTTTTTTAACTTTTTCTTGAATTTGATTCCTACATATTCCTTAATATTCCCTCATTCTTTCATCATAAATCCTAAGCCTTTCAATTGTTTCCAAAAATTCAGAAATGTTGATGGCTTATTAAGCTTTTCATAACATTTTTTAAATTCTGCTGATATCATTATTTTTTATTTGTATACATATTTTACTTCTAGAAATTTCTCACAATCAAAACAAATGCCTTGAAAGTAATCTCAAAATTCATAAAAACTTCAAAATTTTAAATTGCCAAATATTTAATATTTTGATAAGTTTTTTTTTGGAATTTTTTTTTATTCCATTATTTTATATTTCAAAATTTTCTTCCTTTTATTTTTCCACTAAATATTTTTTTTAAAAGTATATTGAAAATTTACTTATTTTTCTTAATTTTCTTGTTTTTTACTATTATTTTTTTTTCAAAATTTTGTTCTTTCCCTGATTCTCCTTTCAAATTTTTCATAATATTTTTCACTTATTTTCAAAATATTTTTGTTATTTATTTTCAAATTTCATTTCTTTCAATTTTAAGCTTTTAATTTAAATTCCGTTTACTTTAGTTTTTTCTTTGAATTTATTGATTTGCTCATATCAATTTTTATTTTGATATTTCTTGGAATTTTTCACAATCAAAACAATTATTTCTTGGAATTGTTTCTTGGAACAATGTCCTGAAAATGAAATGAAAATTATTTGAGGCTCGTGTCGCTTGTTTCAGCTCATTAAGGCGGAACCATACATCACACACACACACGCCTTTCTAAATAATCCATCTTGCAGCTCAGCGCAAAAGATAGAGGCGTTAAAGCGGACGCCCCCGCCAGCGCCAGGTGAGGCTGCAAAGCAAGAGATGGGCAGTGATTTACACTAATTTCCGCCACCAGCAAGAAGTCCCTGACTGCAGCGGAAGCGAAGGGAACTGGCGTTCAGCTACGTGAGTTTCATACAATGCGCATTAACGCTGTTTCCCCGGGGGAAAAAGAATAGGAAAGAAAAGAGAACGGAAAAATGCGAAAGCTTTTTAATTCTATTGAAGACGATGGATGAAGAAAAGTATCTCACGGCAGAAGAAATCGAAAAGACACCCTCCAACGGTTTTAACTTTAAATGGCTTCTTTTATTGATTCAGGAGTTTCAATTAAGATTTCGTATTGACGTTAAAAAGAAGAAAAAAAGAAATGGATACTGTCTGTTTGAACTCATCTGTTTATTTTCTGTTCTAATTCCCATTCGGCTTTTTGTATCATTTCAATACTTTAAGAGCTTCGTCTTGTTTCTTTGCTCACCAACATCATTCCTAGAGCTTGCTACTGCTCCGCAGATCGTATAATTTTTCATGAACGAATGATTAATTCTACAATTTGTCTCAAATTAGTTGATTAATAATGACATCCATGCATGCATTCTTTCTGTTAAAGTTAAGCAATCCCATAAACAGGCCATGTAGGCCCACGGGAGCGCGGGAGGTAAGGCTCCCAGCGTTTCGAGACCAAAAGGACTAGATTGAGGTCGGGTGGTCAGCCCGACGCCCGCCCGCCTTAACTTCCCGGGAAAGAACATTCTACAGCGGGCTGGGTAGATCCTAGGACCCGTTTGGAGGAGAAAGAAGCGTGGAAAAATTCCCTTTCTGTCATGTCACGTTATTAATGAATTTAAAATTTACTAGTCACTGTTGCAGTTATCTAATAGACAGTCTAAGTCAAAGTCATTGTTAGTCACACAATAAAAGACCCACAAAAAATCTAAGATGAACTACAAACAGGTGTTGATATTTGTAATTGCAAAATTTAACGTGCATAAGAATCCCAGTAAGAATAAAGATAAAAACGCACAACAATGAAAGATCCACTGAGCTATTTTTGGCATTTTCGTACCGGGAATCAAAA
>JAFIDM010000003.1:43636167-43710475 GCA_023159025.1 Thereuonema tuberculata
AATATGGCGGCGTCATTAAGAACAGGTTACTGTAAGGCCTGCGCAGCCAAGGTAGAGGCATAATTTGAAACGTTTTCCACTAGTTTAAGAGTCAGGGGGATGGAATATGTCTACTAGGAAAACCGGCTGTCCATTTGACGGTTAAGAACGAAAAATGACGAGAACCGAAGTTTTCAAAGAATGTGTTTAATTTAGTTCCCGGCGGAAAAATTAATAATGAGATGACTGGGAAAAGCTTATTGTAACTAATTTAGGCTCTGAAAAAGCCTAAATCGGAGTAGAGAAATGAAAAAAAAAATTGACTGTTTAGGATTTTATTGTTTCACTAATATTTAACATAACCTTTAACTAATATTTTGACATATAAAATTTTCATGAAATGTTATACATAAAGATATTGTTTTAAGCTATTCTGAATTTTGCTCCTCAGACAACATGTAGGGATATCCATCATAGGGACAACTTTTGACAGTTCATTATTACTGAATTTATCCTTTTGCATCCTCACACGAAGCATTGCTGCTCATAATTTTATTAATAACAGTGAAAATCATAAATAACGCTTATATATTATATCATAACACTGCATTTCCTTTACGAAATGGGAGAAGAATATCCTAATATTAAGAAGACAGGCGATATATATATATTTTGATACGAATGTATTTGATTCAAACAATAAACAAGGGAAATATACGTTTCAACGTTGTATAGTTCAACGCAGTCTTTGCAAGTCGCTTTGAGTTCCTCGCAACTATTTAATAGCAATTCCTTTCCCTTCCTGCAAAATCTCGCTCCTTAGTTTAATGGCAAACTACCGAAATGCGGAACCGGAAAATAACAGTACGACACGCATTATTCTCTTCGTCTTTTCCTTTACCTCTCCATTTGCTTTGATTTATCACTGCAATGTGGTGTTTGTATTATTTGCCCGGCAGCCACTCAGTTGCTGCTGCCGCTTTCTATTTACCGCATCCATCATGTGGCCATAATTCTTGAGTGTCACAAAAGTTTGGTCTCTGGCCGATGGACGACAGGGTGACCAAACAACACGAGAACACGACACGCCAACACCTTCCTCCAGGTTCAAATTGTACAGATAGAAACAGAAGTCTTACCTTATTTTTTTTTTCCTTCTTTTTCTTCTTTCTTTTCTCATCTCTCTTTTTTTTCTTCCTTGCAGCTCTCAGCCGAACAGGAACTTAATGTGAAAAACGATCGTTGTTATGAGTCAAGCAATCGATTGCCAGGGTTGCAAAAAGCCAAGTTTGTGGTTTTGGGTTTCAGAGCAAAGGAATTTAAGGAAAGCGAATATCATTCATAAATACGAAAAGGCAAAAAGCAGTTTTAATAGATCAGTTTACAGTAAAACGTATGCATACGTTAAAGGTCTTTTATTTATCAAACAATATTCACAGGTGCTCAATTTCGTTATATTTCAAAGGGTTTCTGTAAGTTGAGTATTTAATATTTCAGTATTCCTTCGAAAGACTTTCCCCCGCCTTCAAACAACCTTTATTAGTTTTTTTAATATATCTTTAAAAAACTAATTGAGAATTGATAATGAGTATCGAATGGTGTGCGAAGTTTTCAACATTGTTTTATTCTACTTTGGGAAAATTTATCTAAATACTTTTACTCCATATTTCCCTAAAACGTTACGATAAAGATAATAAATATTATTATAAATAATGTTCTAGTTTTATGGTAGCATTAAGCAGTCTGAACTATCTTCATAACATATCCTTCAAGACGTAATTAAGATAAATCTGTATTTCGGTTAATTTACAGTTTTTCATTTTAATTCAAATTAATGACAATGTTATGGATTTGGTGTTCTTTTCAATTAAGTGTGGCTGATAAAAACACAGCATATGTTGTTTCTTAAATAATTTTTGAATTATTGATACTTGGCGGATAAGAGGTGATCTAATTTTTGCATTTCAAAAAATTTTTGTGTCATTTTTAGTAGAGAAATCGTATTTTTGTCATTTAGCAACCATAAAACAAAATAGTTCAGCACAAAATAACTTTTTGTCTGAATGGTTTTGTTTTTTTTTGTTTGTTTTTTTTTACGGTTTTTTTGTTTTTTAATTTATATTCTGAGTATTCTTACTTCCTCCCCCTGGAGATCGTTTCGTGTGATCTCAGGTTGTTGGCGATGTTGTCTCTACCCTTTATGTCATCAAGATTGACTCGCTTGCGTCATACTTACCCCTCTCTTTCTAGAACGCATCCGACTCACCATAGAATACAATAATTTAGCAAAAATATTTTTTTTTTCTTTTTCTTAGAGTATCCTTAGTTCCTTAGTTACATTGTCAAAATCTAAAACATACTAATTCGACTAATTTTCGATATTCGCATCCTAAGGGTGTAAACAGGGAAGGAGGGGGTAAACTTTGTTGAAGGGTACTTTACGGGGTTTACAAGTTACAAAATACGAATATAACATTGCTTTGTAATCATCACGTGAATTTGTAAAAACTGGGAACATCAAGACAACTCTATTGTTTTTTTTGTTTTTTTTGTAAGCTCGAGTATCTGCTGGTAAAATAATAAAGGTTAAAAAAAAGTATTAGTTATTATTAATTAAGTAATTAGTAATAGTAAAAAGAAAATTTTGAATTAACTTAATAGTTAGAATAATTTTCGTCTTGGATTGTATGAATCTCGAATATTGTCAAGTATCTTTAATTCCACGAAGGAATTAAGATTAAAATCCTATTAAGTTTATTTGTGGAATTACTTATAAATTTAAAAGAACTTCAATCTAATTGAGGAAACTGATTTACATCAAAGGATGTGAAGTTTCCAAGAACTGACTTTTGATTTCGCTTCAAAATTGAATTTTCTAAATTAAAGCTACAACAATCTTTCGTAATTGATTTTTGCTCTAAATTAGATAATAGATGAGATTTGCATTAGTTGGGTGAAATATTTCCTATGAAGACCGTCTTTCTGTAAAAAGGAGATAATTCTAGAATTGTAAAGAGAAACTAATGTGTAGCACTTTTTAGAAAGTGGCAGAGGATATACTTTGTTAAAAATACAAGTTTGAGAGCGTTACAAAAAATCATCGTTATTCTATTCTTGAACAACTAAGATTTACTAAGTAAATCTTGAACAACTAAGTAATTAAGGTGGGTGGACGCTAAGAATCTCGTCCATCGGATAGTGGTCTGAGGAGCCAAGTAGAGGAGTGGGCGGTGGAGAGCAAAATGACCGTGTTCGTGTTTTAGGCTGGATTGCAAATAAGCATTGCATCAAATATGAAAGAAGTTCGTTATAGGGGAAAAACTTTGAGGGATTGGAGAGATGGAGTGTTTTAAGTTGGACAATAAACCAAAATTTATGGAAATCCGGCCAGTCGTTTTAACGTGATGCGCATGTAAATGGACAAAGCGATCAAACAAACGGACATAAATATTCAAGTGGAATAGTGAGACTACGAATGCTTTGCATGCTGAATCATTATTCCGTTGCTGTTATTTTATCCTTTTAATGCGCATAGAAGGAGCAAGACGTCCATTGGCTCGTTCTTATGAGATTATGGTGAGTTTGAATGCTTTACAGGCATTTTACAAGCAGATGGCGCATCGAGCAACCACTCGTTAAGATCCCGAAAATGAAATAGAAAAAAAACAATTGATCAAAAAGAAAGAAAAGAATAATCAGTGCTAGAGAAGCCTTTTCCAGAATACCAGAAAAGTAAAAAGAAAGGAAAAAAAGAAAACAGTTCGGAGATCAACAGAAACTAAAACCACAATCTATTCAGAAAAACTCTAGGTTCGTAATTTCTTTTTTTTTTTTTTTTTTTCATATATCATCATATTGGAAGTGAATGCCAGGGAATATTTGTTTTTAGACTAAAGCCTGATACGTACCAAAGGAATCTTTGCAATCGCTTCTTGGCCGTCAAGAACATTTGATATATTATTCGCTTTCTGTAACATTTACTACAAAACACAAAAGTATTTCACAAGAGAAGTGGTTTGTGTAATTCCAGTACAATCATAGAAGTGTCTACATTTTGACGAGTTCCACTGATGTTTTAGAAATATGTCTTATCTTAAAAATGAAGTAAAAGATTTCAATAATGAAAAATAATCATATTTTGTCAACCATAACTGACATTTAAAGATCGATAAATAACCAGTATATAAAAGATGACATCCCGGAACAGCTGTTTTATGCTTATTGGCGATGATCAGTTAAGATTACCAGTTTACTCTCACGATCACTGACGTAATTTTGCTCTTAGTTGTCTCTCTCTCTTTTCTGTCTTTTTAAGATTTTTTAAGACCGTAGTTCTGAGAGATACCATCTGTTGATAAGAAAGAAAAAAGATAATTAAATTTGCCCAAAGTTCAAAAACTGATAAATCTAATAGGGCAAAGCTCTGACAGCTTCTCGAGTTTTATCTTTTGGGACTTCTTCCTTTCAACTCTCATTTTCGTTGACATGAAATCAGCCCCTTTCATTGGAAAGATTTTCTCCGAGCCTTTCACAAGACATAAGATTCTAAAGTACGGCCGTTATTACCAATGACAATCATTTTTTTTTAAACAGTTCATCCTAAACTTTGATTTTACGGAGGAAAAGGTCTTAAATAACTTGGAGATTATTACTAAGTATGCGAAGTCTCACTACTGCAATTTAACTTTCATTACGTTCTCTGTTTGCCTATATGAATTGCTAACTGCAGAAAAGAAACAAGTCCAATTTTGCCAATTTCACAGGAGAGACAAAAAACTTAGTAAACCCTAACACACTACTGATATTAATTTGTTTACATTTTAGTTTTATGTGACTGGGCATTCTGGACTGCTATGTACTTATAAAATATTTAAATATTTTAAGATGAAAGGGTAGAGTTTTTTTTTTTTGTGTTAAGGACATGTTCCCTTTTTGAATTTTTAACCCTTTCAGACCTGGTGTCCAATATTTTGGACACAACTTATAAATTCAGTTAATGTACTTGTAAAGCTGAAATAATCTTTCAGACCCAATCTAAATATCTCTAAATCTCTAAATACACCTTTTTTTTAGAGATTTTATATCAGGTTTTTCATGTGCTGGTTTTCATCTAGTGGCTACGGAATGAGTTACGAAGTTTATAAACCACAGCGGATGAACAAGGAGCTGAATCCTCAAGTAAGTAACTTCTGTGAATTTATTTAGTTAATAATTTTGACAATTCTAAGTTAAAAAAATATTTATAACAATTTAAACAATGTCAAATTTCATTTAATATTTTGAAATGCTTTCGTGTTTGTAATAATTTGTTGTACTCGATTGTTAAAGTTAAGTCCAATATATCTTTTTAAAATGCCAAAAATTTAAACATAACTAACATCTTATAAATAACTTCTTCAAAAAACACACAAACACCTATGGCAATATTTCGACTTCTATTTTCAAAGCCTTATTCATGCCTTTTGGAAAGGAGAACACGTCTCCTTATCCTAAAATGAAAATTTTATATATTACAATTATATAATATTTATATATTACAAATAAAAACAGTTTGGGGATATAAATTAATTTAACTCTAATAAATGAATAATCACTATAAATAATTTTTAATTAAAATATATAATAACATATATTAATATGTCATTTTAATATTATCATATATATTAATATTTTAATCATATTGTATTATATCTTTATAATCTGTTTTCTATTTACCGGTACATATTTAGCTTTACAATTCATTTTACGCGATATTATATAATTATGTATTTATTAAATAATAATTAGAATTATAAATATTAATAATATGATTATTTTAATTAATAAATAATAATAATAATAATATTTTTTTTTATTTATAGGAAAGAAGAAACTATGATCCGTCAAATCAGAAAGATGCTTCATGTGTCATTGAAATGATTAAATCTGCAGAAGTTTGTGATCTAGATTTCACAGATGAAGATTTTTTCGAAGATGTACCAGTAAAAAATACATGAAGCCATCAGACTTGGAAGTGAAAAAAGTCAAGAAAATGGAAATTAAAAGAGTTGAAATACCTGCGATAGGTCTTCTTCTCGCTAATAGCTGGATTGAATACCGAAACTATTTGAAAACCAATAATGTTTGAATTGAAAATGTTTTGAATCATCTTGAAGTTAGAATGAGAGTAACCGAAAACATTGGTTGTTCTCGACAAAATCGGAGAAAACAAAAGAGGAAGGCCAAGCAATATCAGACATTGAATTGAATTGAATTCAAGAAGAAAAACTACGAAAGACAAGGCCAGAAAGACATCCAATTGAAGAAGTTCGGTATGATCATTTTGATAATTTCCCATCAATAGACTAAAGGAAGGATGGAGGCAGATGTAAAAATAAAGATTGCAATGGCAAAAACGAAGAGTTCTGTGTTCAATGTGTAAAGCACATTTTTGTCGAAAGAAAGACAGAAGTTGTTGTTTTAGTTTTCATATAAAATTATAACATTATTATTATTATCCAAATTATATCTTTTTTATTAATGGTTAATAGCTCCCTTATATGTAATTTATAGTTTCCTGCAATAAATCCATTTTACAAAATAAATTTCTACAAGCAAACACTATTTGAATTTTTTCACTAACTTAATAAACACACCTCTTCAAACCTGGTGTCCAATATTTTGAACATACTCACAGATTCATAAATAATTCGATAAAAATGTAATTTTAATAATTTCTATGTTTATTGCATCCTAAAATGCAGGTTTATAAAGAGAAAAAATTTTTTCCACTTAAATAAAAAAATCAGGTCTGAAAGGGTTAAAGAAATTTCATGGAAAGCAATCAATATACAAACAGAATATTTTGTGAAAATTGATTTTAATGAAATAAAACAATGTCCCATACATGAAATAAAACAACGAAATCATATATTTGAACTTTGAAAGGAATTTCAGTTAAAGTTTTTACTTATTATAGTTTTCTTCTGTGGATGCCATTATCGTTGGCCTTGACAAAATCGGATTCCAAAAATTCATTTTATCTTCCGGTATGTATACCAATGTTTTCTTAATGTCTTCCATTCTTTTGTTGTTAATTGGAAGTACAGTTGAATAAGCTTTTCTGGTAGGAATCTTAATTGTCTGTTCTGCATTTCGAAGTCTGAATGAATCCATTGCTAAGCTGGCGATGTTCATGTTACATTGCACCGTGTTAGGGTTCTTGGATGAAAAAGTCATTCCTCTGCATTTTGATATGGCAAAAGCCCTTTTTTGGTTTTTTGGGACATTTTGACCATACGAATCATCACTTAGGCAGGTCTTTTTATAAAACTTGCGCCACCATGAACTAAAGTCAATGAAATCATTGACATTCATTTTAATGACAGAAAATTTGCTGACGATTTTCGATGATTTCATTATAAGCTCTACAACTTCATCAAGAGTGTAGTATCTTTCTTCTCTTCACAATTTTCGCCATAGCTGTTTACCGCAGAAAGGGAACTGGCCCTGGACTAGTTCCCTTTCTGCGGAAAATAAAATATTGAAGGCGTTGTCATGCCAATACTACTGTACGGACGTTTTTCCTTTCTGAAGTAAACGTTGCGTCTTGTTCTTAGCCACAATTTTAATAAAAAAATAAAAAATTCGTAAGACTTGGACATGATGCCTTTCTGCAGTTAGCGATTCATATGCGCATCACGTTAAAACAATTAGACGGATTTCGATAAAATTTGATACTTAGCTTACATTATCCAACTGAAAATAAAGGCGTATTTATTTTGGTCTCCACACGTCCTAACCCTCAAAAATAATCCCCAAAATCTCTCGTTAAAATGGCTTGACTGACTTCTTTAAAATTTCCTACGACGCTTATTTTGAACTCTGTTTCCCCTTGCAGTCCTAAATATCGACTCACCCACCTCTGCATACTCAGTCCCTATTACGCAATGGATATCGAAACTTAGAATAGATAGTGTATGTTAAATACACTAGATTTAGAGTGTTTTAGTTTTATTTTTGTTTTTTTTTGAATTTTCAATTCTGGATCCAAAATTTCTAATAGTTTTACGTATGTAGAATTATGCTAGAGATTGGTTTTTCCTTAAGAATTTTAACATAAACATTTGTTAAAAATTAAAACTTTGGAGCCAAGAAACAAGATTTAAAGAGAAATTCTTAATTACACTAATCCAATATAGTGATGGAATTTTCAAAATTTAGAATAAATTGTAGAATATCGTAAAAGTAAAGCATTTCAGTTAGTGTATGAGGTATTACAAGTAACTCGTGATATCAAGAGAACATTTTCTTCTAAATAAGAATTATTAATTATTTATCATTTTACTGGTAATCATCATCTATTCAAAAATTTAGAATTGGCAAAAGAAATCCTCATTTAATAGCGGTTAGATTAGGAATTTTTTTTTTATTTTTTCCTACTCTTAGAGTGACGAAATGTAATACATCTACTTCGCTTTGATTCGTGATTCTCGAATGTAGTGTAACAAAAAAGAAAATGGAAGAAACGGATGATGGAGATAAAGATGAAAGTTCTTTTTTATGGTTTTCGTTGGAAATTGTTATAGTTTTGTTGTAATCTTCACGTCATTTTCTTTAATACGAAAGCTGAAAGAAAAAGCTATACAGGGTGAACTTTTATTCGCCCCTAGAGGGAGCTGTATAAAATAACAGCGAGAAACAGCTTCCTTTTGTAATGAATGAGTAGTTGTAAAAAAATATGAACAAAGTTGGACAAAAAGATGGGATGTACATTCATATTATTGAAGGATGAAGTTCAGATTATAAAAACACTAACCCATCATTGAGAAATAACGTTATGGTATCCTTTGCATTATTTATTAAGTTTTTATTGCAAATACCGTATTCACAAAATAAATTTAACAAGTGAATATAATTTGTAAAAGCATAAATTTCAGGGAGACTCATAATTTTTTAAAATAAATAAAAAAGAAAGTACATACATTAACGTTAGGAAAATTAAAAAAAAAAAAAATTAATGAAAAAAAAAAATAAAAAAAAAAAAAGAAAAACCACGCGGACATTGAGAAAAAAACAAAGATTAAGAGAAAAACAAAACAAAAATAGATACACGGGTTCGAACCGACAACCTTCCGAATATGAGTTCGAGACCTTAAGCATCAAGCTGTAGCTGATAATTGCAATAAGGGGGGCCGCTTTTTAAAATGAAATCTAAAAGCGCAACTGAAAGTCGAAAAGCCCCAACTTCCGCTTCTGATTATAGATATCCAGGTTCGAATCCTAACACGGATCAATGTTTCTTTTGCAGTCCTCTTACTCATTCAAAGCAGTCTCTCAGAATCCTCTTATCACTTGAATTCTTTATGTCCTTAGAGCCGCCAGAGAAGAGAAGATGGACTTGTCCTCATAAAAGCTGTTCTCTGCCTGGATCTGCGCAATCCTTTTCCTAATCATGAAAGATGTGATCTGTCTGAAGAGATACGTCAAAGAAATAGTAAGGAGGAGGTCGTGTACATTTAGGAATTTCTTTTTTGCTATTGTCGTTCCACAAAAGAAACCCGAGCATCTCGTTGTAATCTTTATAGTACGTATATGCAAAGTCATCTTCTTAATTAGAGCTAATTTTTATAATTCGTTCTTTTTCTTATTTCTTCTCATTCCAGCTGTCATTACTTCTTTCATAAGAAAGAAACTGAAGAGCTCCAACGGGAATTTCCATCAAAAGCTAAAAACTGTAAATAAAATTCAGGAATTTTTAGAGGATGCAATTTTCTTTTTTTTTTTTTTTCCTCTTCTAAAATTTTTTTTACCTCATTATGAATTTCCTGACATGAAGCAGAAAAAAATAATAATAATTCTTATTATTAATAGTAATTAATAATAATAATTGTTGTTATTTGTAGTCTTACTTGAATTTTAATCGTAAGTATTTATTAAGTATCCCACTATAGGCGTATGTGGTCCTTCGGGTCGCCGGAGATAAGGCTCCCGGTGTTGCGTCACCAACGGGTCAGTTTAACGGGTCGCCCGCCTTTAACCCCCGGGAAAAAAACCATTACTCATTCTACTGAAGGCTAGGTGGATCCTAGGACCAGTCAGGAGAAGAATTCGACATGGAGAAATCGCTGATCTCGGCGTTTCAAAGTAGCTCCGCCAAAGTCAAACGCCTTTTTTTTTTTGCAACTTGACTACTACCGCTTTATTACTGCTCAAAATATATATTAATACATTCAGCGAAATCGTATCAAGCAAATTGTATCACTGCACAAAGCTGCTAGAACATGAAGAACGCCGTTTAAGTTTTAAAAATTAATTCTCCATTCCGAACACATCAACAAATAGTCACACTGATTCTAAACTTCCCGTCTTAATCACTGTACACTGCTTCTCAATAAAAACCAAGGTAGGACAGCGATTAGTAAACCAATCACAATGCTTCGCAATGGCTTCAGAGTCACCTTTACTTTAGAATAGACTGCGCCGGAGTGGTCTAAAAAATGCGCGCGCGAGTCTCTTTGCGACCTATCTATCTTATCCACCCCTATTTAAAAGGAATCATTCTTAACTCAAAACCTTGTTAATACACTGAATTCCTAATAATGATTAAGAAAAAGCTTAAGTTGAGAAACTGAAAAGATTTAAAATGGGCAGAAAAAAAAATGGATAATAAGAATTGCCCATGAAGGGATCGAACCCACAACCTTCGCATCATTAGCACGAACCTCTAACCAACTGAGCTAACAGGCCACCTACAACATTCAAGAAATCCTACAGCATTCGCTTCCTAAGTATCTACTTTAAACAACGTGATACTAATTTTAGAGAAAATAAAGTAGTTATCAAAATCCTACTTCTAAAGGATTACATATAACATTATGAGATATTGATTAAGTTGAGAAACTGAAAAGATTTAAAATGCGGAGAAAACAATTGAAGAATAAGAATGGCCCATGAGGGGATCGAACCCACGACCTTCGCGTTATTACCACGACGCTCTAACCAACTGAGCTAACAGAAGCCGTTGCGAAGCATTGTGGGATATGTGTCCACAGACAGACAGACAAACCGGGGATATAAGGCGTCTTTCAGCAGCCTAAAATTAGCAGTAAAATAATTTCTTGTGATCCACGGAAGAATAATCTGTTTCGGTATATGAAAAAAAAATGCAGACGTGAATTTTATTTAGTATTCAAGTATATAAAAATAGTACGGGCATTGTTAGTCGTAAATCGAAGAACCGCAACCGCCGTATCTCCGAATTCAGGTAATTCGATGGACTTACTTCGTTGATATATATATGGTCAGCTATCCATCGCTTAGTCGTACATATGGTCATAGCTATCCATGCAACGTTCTAGGATTAGGAGGGAGACATGCAAACATCGCATTTATATTTTAAAGTATCATAAATAAAATAAGCATCAAATTTTGAAGAAATCAGAGCCATCCATTTAAGTGAGGTATTTCAGAAGTCATTTTTTTTCAGGGAAGGGGAGGGTGGAGATCAAAATAAATGGGCCTGTGTTTTAAGCTGGAGCACAAATAAGTTACTTACCGTATTTTATAAAAATCCGTCTAGCCATTTCAACGTGATGCGTGCAATTCGAGAGAAACAAAGACGATAGCGAGATAGCAAGATTTCGAAATCAATTGCAGTATTATGCATTATTATTATTTATTTATTTTATAAAAAATATTCCTTGTAATATGTCCTTAATGATTTTATAAGATTTTTTTAACAAATGTGTGTAGCAATAAAATAGCAATAAAAAGCATGTGAGTAATACTGCATTTGTTTAACATGCATTAAATCTATGTGAAAACCGGAAAAAAAAAATGACGAACATGCACATTCGTTTGCTTTCACGCCTTCAGCCAGCATCTAACATTAATTTTTCGTCTAAGCGTTTGGTTCAACCTTTAAATGCATTTTGTGCTCAGCGCTTAGCGGCTAAGGTAACTATGCTGTACTGGTCACAGCGATTTTTCTATTGTTGTTTGCTTTTACAGGGTCCCACTTCCGAGGAGGGAGAAAGATCCATTGGCTTTCATGCGTTCTGAGTTTGATTGTCGAGGGTAACTCTGACTGACGAGTCCTAATAAGGACGAAACAACTGTCCCAGATTCCCGTAGATGACAAAACGAATATGCAGTAATATCTGTTCACACAGTTTGGGGGCTCTGAAATGTTTGAAGTACATCGTACATGCTATTAAGTAAGTTTCGTCATCTGTATTATAATAACAATATAAAATAAAAACTCAAGATACGATCTTCAGATCTGGCTTTGCTGAAGATGAGCTTAATCCCGTAACAGACGATGGTCTAAATACGACATGAAATTTCAAAGTATTTTCTTTGAATGGAAAAATTAAAATGGAAGACATAGAATAAAAACACTTGGATGCTTCCCTTCTCAAATTAAGTAAAACCGCCGTGTCATTACTTTCATTATCATTTTCCCTAAAAAAAAAAAAAAAAAAAAAAACCGTGTTTCATTGAAAAGTACGGGAGAGTTTCAAAGACGATTTTTGGACTCTTCCAATTAACAAGGCTAAGTTCGCAAAGGCTTTATTCAAAGTTAAAGGATTTGTAACTTGTAAGCAAACCCCTTAATTAAGCTTCTTCGCTATTAGGGGAACGTAAGGAAATGTCAAAGAAAACACACTCTTAATTTAGTAAGCAATTAATCTTTCTTGAAAGGAACCCTCCAGAGTGTGATTTAATTAGAGAAAGCTATTTTTAAGAGATTTACCGAAGATATTTTTCTCAATGATTGATTCTAAATTGAAATGACGAAGAAAAATAACTAAAATAATATGAATCGAAGAAATAAAAGAGATATTCTGTGTTCGCTGAACGACGGTTTTTCTATCTTTCTTTATGTTCTTAGGCACGAATTTCTGAGAGCTTAAATTAAAGATACCACTGCGTTACTATTTAGATCAGTTGTATTCAACTTCTTTTATTCATATACCTCCAGATAATAATAATAATAATAATAATAATATTATTATTTATGTTTCAAACCTTGGGTTTCCCCAGCAAAAACAATATGGCGGGTCAATTATTATTATTATTATTATTTTATTTTGAAATTTTGGTTGAGGAAGAAATGCATATGGGAATTCCAATATCTGATGAGTTATTTGTAAATAAAACTTTTTAATAACTGAATTTTACTTAATTTTTTTTTTAATAGACATCAGTAACGATTTATTTTTTTGTTCTTTAAAGTCAAGTGTAGTTTAATGGTTACAAATATTTAATTAAGTTAGAGAAAGGCTTGGAGAAACACACATGGTTAAAATTGATTAAAAATTAAAAATCATCAACATGATGGCATGCATTTATTTTTTAAATTAAATAAAAAAAAAATTAATCAATTTTAACTTGTGTTTCTCAATGCCTTTCTTTAAAATTTTATTAAAAAAATAATATTAAGCTGCTGGAACAATTTAGCCCTAGTTAACTGAAATTACTTTTCTTAATATACATGTATATCGAATGGCAAAACTTTTAGCCTTATCATTTGATATCTGTCATAAATTTTTTTTTTTAACTTCAATAAAAGTAAAAAGTCAAAAAAATTAAAAAAAAAAAATTGAAAAATTATAGAAATTAAAAAAAAATATTCTATTTTGAATTAAAATTTTTTTTATAGTATTTTGAGTGAATGTGTTTTGTATACATGCTTTAAATTGAAAGAGCAAATCCATTAATATTAGATTTTTAATAAGTTTTTCCAAATTATTCCCATTTAACATTAGATGCCGCTGATGAAGCAAGGGGGATAAACTGGTATAAATCCTAGCAGAAACAGAAATATGGTTTTTAAATGGGATTTTTTTTTTTTTTTGTAAATTCCATATTTTTTTCGGATTTATATCTGACAGAAGTAATATATCGACATTGTAATAGATGTTAAGTAACAACTTTGCATATTACTTTTTTTTTTCTTCTAACAAACACGTAACACAAGTTAACGAATATCTTTCTCAAATATGTCTTCTCGTAGGAGCTGGTAAAAGGAATATGAAAGTGCAGCGGCATCTTTAACCAGTCAAGTCTTGGTTGTAGCGTCGACATTTGACCTCCGTCCCTCCAACATTGCTTCTTGCACAACTTTTACAACATCAGGTAAACGGCAAAGTGGAAGCTCACCATTCATTTGTGAGTTAGACGCCTGAGCCTACGAAGCTGCGGGGAAAAAAAAAATCAATTTATGGCCATGAAGAAGATTCTGGACTGGGTTTGATAGTCGTAGAAGGAAAGAGAGAGGAAAAAAAAAAACCCAAGCCATTTTGTTTTCCTGTCTTGGGAGAGAGTAGCTTTTATAGCCTTTTCTCCATCTACCACACACTGAGGAACAGACTCTACAGAAACCATTTTTGGCGCCAACCTTACAATACAACAACTAAAAATACAAGAATATTCTTTTGCGACGCAGGAGTTGTGGCTAGGATATGGCAAATGCCTTTGTGACTTTTTTTTTGCGCCGGAAAACCAGGCAAAAGGGAATCCGTAATTGCTTAGCAGGGAAGAGAAAAGAAAATTTATCAGTTTTGGCAAGAACCGTTGTCTTGTCTGAGACGTTTCCAAAAGAGGAAAGCTTGTTAACTATCACCCTACACTCGTGTACCTAAACGCTCGAATATATGCATCACTCTTTTGGCATCTACTCTTGCTGAAAGACAACATCAAAGTACTTAATAAATCCGTATGTTAATATATTTAAAGATATTTTTACATATTTCGTAAAATATGTAAAAAAATATTCTTTTTTTTCTTAGGGAAGCTTTTTAATCACCGAATTTTGTAGATTAGACTAAATAGAAATCTATCAATACGATTAAAGTTTATTTACGATTTTATTCATTGAAATGTAGTGACTTCCTTTTATTTTAAGCTACGATATCTCATCTTGTTTATTCATTATATGCTGTATTTCATCCAGAGAATTGTTTTTGAAAATTAATAATACATAGATTCAATTTTTTAGTAATTACAAATACTTCCATGCAACTTGGAAGCTCAGGTGCGTAATCTGCCTAAGACTGACTGCAGAAAATACTGCAAAATTAGCACCAAAAGAAACAATTTCCTTTAAGAAAACAGAAAAATAAAAATACATTTTACAAAAAAATGTTGTTTCATAACATAACGGTATTAAAAATATTTTCTGATTAACAATATAATATTGTAATTACACAGTATATTGTTAATCACAAGAAAACTTATAAACAAAGTATACTGCTATGTTTTCTTATGGTAATAAGATATCTTTCTATTCTTAATATGAGTGATAATTATACATATTTTGATATTCTATTAATTCAAACTACAGTCTTCTTACGATGTAGTATAATGTAAATGTTTGTAAAGATTGTCAAGATACCCCGAAAATGTTTGCACCTTATTTTGGTAGTGTTTTTTATTTATTTTTGTGATTGATTACCTTAAGAACGAAAAGATGGAGTGAGACAGAAGTTACAGAAGAAACAATGTACAGTGTTACCTCCTTTAACGGACACCCTGAATAGCGGACACCTCTAATTAGCGGACATTATTGCGGGTCCCAGTCCCTTACAATAGGACATTCCATGTTATCCACTCCGAATAGCGGACACTCTGAATAGCGGACAGTTATTTTAACTGTAAAATACATTTTTTTTTTTCGATTAACATTTCGACAAACACATCATGGACATCGGTGTCCCATACATTGATACATTGTATCGATGTCCCCCTCCCCCCATACATTGTATCTGTGTCCCGTGATTCACTGCACGAATCTGAGGCCCTTTTTTTTTCACTGTAGTAGTTTTGTAAATATCTATCTCTCGTAAAGCAATCCTATAAACGTATTGATTAAATTTAGTGCGAATTAAAACGGCGCAAAAAGGGAGATTGGCACTAAAAGAAAAAAACTGTTCACTGTTCTTGAACTTGCTGAAAAAGAAAAGCTGAGTGTGCGTTGTCTTGCTGAACGTTTTAAAGTTGGAAAAACTCAGATAAATGAACTTTTGAAGAACAAAGATGAGATTAGAAAAATGTGGATGGTGAATTCAAACGAAAATTCGAAGAGTTTGAAGTTTCGTAAAAGAAACAAGCAAAATCGACGAAGTGGTGATAAAATGGTTCCGCTCTGCTCGTGCAAAGAACATTCCTGTAAGCGGTGTTTTCCTTCAAGAAAAAGCCAGAGAATTCGGTCAGACTTTAGGATTGGACACGTTTAAGGCATCAAATGGATGGCTAGAAATTACTTTTCCTTAAACTGTAATTAATTTTGTCATTATTTTAAGTAAGACAAACGAATTAGCACTCATTTAAAAAGCAATATAGTAAATAATTTGCAATTGTTCATATTCTCTCATATCGCAATGATAATTGTAGAAATTTATTTAAGATTGTACGTAATTTTTCATTAAATGACATGCTATAACTAAAAAATGAAAAAAAAGATAGTCCTCTCCAATAGCGGACACCTCCCAATAACGGACGAAACTTCCGGTCCCGTGACTGTCCGTTATTCGGAGGTAACACTGTATTTCAATAACTCGTCTACAAAGAAAGAACATAAAACTATATATATAGAAACGTGTAATAAATGGAAGACTGTATTTCAAAAATGGCTGCCTATTAAACTTTCTTTTCATTGATTTTTGACAAAATTAATTACATTAGCTCGAGACTCTTCTTCACCAATGATTAAGTGAATTTCGATAAACCAATACCAATCAATACCTTTTTCCCTTCGATCAAAGGAGGACAGTCATTAATTCTTTGAGATTTTTCTTTTAAGAGAAAGCAAAGGAAAAAATAGAAGAATAAAATAAAAAACGAAGGGTGAACTTTAAGCCTAACACCGATTTGCTGTAACGCTATCATCAATCGCTCAGTGTGGACGGGCATCTGGCCAACTTGGGACAATGTTATTGGAACGTAGTTGTTCAACGAAAATCCGATTTGGATAGGTTTAATAGCCACCTTAATTTACGACCCCAACTTTAAGAGTAAGTTACGAGCACTGCTTTAAAATGCAACGCAATCCTTTTTAAGAATTTACAAGGTAAACAAAACAGTCATAATATAGTCGTGATTCATCTGAAGATTAATTAAATTTAAGGTTTTCATTAAGTTTTTGTGTAATGTCGTTATGCTGGTCCATTCATAACAATTCCTAAATTTTGAGTATGATGGTATGCTTAATTTGTTTTGTTCTGAGTTGCGAGGATTTTTTTTTGGGGGGGGGTCTAAAAGTGTTTTTTTATTTTTTTATTTACGTATCTTGCTGCAGGGATAGCATCTAATAATTGCAGAGTTAAATGAAACAATGCTTCACACGGCTTATTAATTATTCAGCTTGCGAAGTCCCCACTCTTATGGATGCTTTACACGCTCTCGAAAACTTGCCTCAATGCGCTCAAAAACTTGGCAGTTGCCGCTGGCCGTTTGTCGTATCGTTTTACACGGAAGAGACGTTCATGTGGCAAGCCTCGTTTTGCTCTCGTTCAGATCGTGATTAAAACTGCCGGTCGCCGCAACGACAAGCAAGATGATTTTGCAGTTTCACTAATAATTCTCAACTCGTGTTAGTGCAAAGTTAAAGAAAAAAGAAAAAAAAAAAAAAAGATCCGGGAAGAAGAGAATGTGGTGAAATGAAGCGGGTGATCCTGATATCAGCGCGAAGTTAACACTGTCGTAGCTTTTAAACAATTTTGTCTCGGCGCCAAGGTCGTTGGTGTCGACTAGCTTCTAATATTTTCGTTGTATTTAGAGCAAGTCGCAGATTTTTTGAGCAAGTCGGAAATTTTCGAGCCACTTAACGGTTTGAGGCAGAGTTTTCGAGAGTATGTAAAGCAGCCATTAGAGGACAAATGTGGGTTTGTCTGTTTGTTTATACACTGATCACTCTAAAACTGTTGGATGGATTTCCATCAAATTTAGTATGTAGCTTATCCAAAATCCAACTTAAAAGAGGCCCGTTTCTTTTAGTTTCCACCCCTCCCATTCATTAAGATATTCGTAGGTCCTAGGCACTCCTGGGTTCGACTCCCCGCCTCGTCCGGCATACCACTAGCGACAGACAGACGTCAATCCATTAAAGAAAGTAACTGTATTTTTTATACAGCCAGCAAAATTAATGGCAGTTAAAATTTGGTTTTTAGATCGTTCCTTTATATACAAGAAAGAAGTAAGAATTTTTTTCACTGAATCAGAAAGAAATTAAGTAGTAAAACAACGACGAAATTATAAGAGAATAAAAAATTGCCGCAAAATAAATATACCTTAATGACCAATCTTAACGTGATTTTATGTAATAAATATAAATGTCGGTTTTTTTTTTTTTTTGTTTTTTAGAAAATATAATTCATGATTGTTAATGTTTTCAAGAATTGTTGTGTAATAAACTTGTTTCCATTTTTAAAACTTTCTATTTATACGTAATTGTTGTAAAATAATTTTTTCAAAAATAAAGTATCTATAAGTAATTATTCCATAAGTCTCTCTAATTCTCTTTCTTGTGTACATAATTATTAAACTTACACTCACCTCCTCAACTCAAAAGAAATAAATACGATATTCATATAGAATGGCGAATTTTCGGAATTTATTTCGTTAATTCCTTTTACTAGCCTAATGACTCAAAAACTGTGGAAACAAAGGATGTGCATGAATACAAAACAAAGTAAAGGAACAAATGTATGATATAGATAGAAATAATAAATACAAAGCCAATACATCAAAGGAAGACATTATCGTTTGAACAATATACATGACTAAATACTAAAAATTGTTGATAACAAATGATAAGTAGGAATATAAAAACAAAGGAAATAAATTTACAAGTAAATAAATCACATGGTAATAATGAAAAACTCAACATAAAGCCAATTCATCAAACGAAGCATAATTGTCTGAACAATCAAAATTTGATAAATACCCAATTAAAGAAATAAATCTATTATCTAATTTTGCTCCATCACTGCGGTTAAGATTCCTCCCTCTAGTGTTTCGAATGATAATGCTTTCAACAATTTTCCGGGTTTTGGATTCCTTTTCTGTGTGCAGAATATTCACTATTGAGCTAATCCGGTGGCCGAACTTTATAGAATGTTCCGCTAATTCTGAAATGTCAGTTTTTTTGTTTCTGATGTAACCCGCGTGTTCTCGAACACGTTCATGGATTGTTCTTTTTGTCTCACCCACATAAAAATTGGGGCAAGAACCACAATTTATTCTATATACTAAACCCATTTGATTTTCCTTGACAATCTGATTAAACTTTTCACATAATATGTTCTTCAATTTGTTATTATAAGAAAAACCTAATTCAATACCATATTTATTACAGATTCTTTTTAACTCTATGCTGTTGCTGTTTGAATATGGTATCATGATCCTATTGGATTTATGTTCACATACCTCTCTTATATTAAATTTATTGTAATTCCTTATCGAACTGTCGATAAAGGAATCACTGTAACCGTTCTTCCTCAAAACATTTCTCATGTCAGTCATGCTATTATTAAAGTCTTCTATTATTATTATTATCATACATTTGTTCCTTTACTTTGTTTTGTATTCATGCACATCCTTTGTTTCCACAGTTTTTGAGTCATTAGGCTAGTAAAAGGAATTAACGAAATAAATTCCGAAAATTCGCCATTCTATATGAATAAAGTATCTATATTTTTTTTGTTAATCCTGTTTTCGTAGGCCCTAGGCAATGTTCTTAAAGTGTTAACGGATAATGGACCTTGCTCCCATTCCTCAAAACAAATCCGTCGCTTAACTATTGGACGATTTCTTTAAATTTCATGCAATGCTCATTTAAAAGCCCTCCCCTCCATCCTAGCGCTCAGTCCCTATTGACCTTATATCTTGCGTAGACACTGCAGCATTCAATTTATAAAGATATTTAAAGATATATAATATCTTTGAATAACGTTTTAACCTTAGAATAAAAAGTAAAGCTAAACCCAATCCGCGTTGACTTCTCCTCCATACGAGTCCCAGGATCCACCCAGCCGTCAGTAGACCGGGCACCTGGTTTCGCTGCCGGGGATTAAAGGAGGGCTTGCGTCGGGCTGCCACCGACTTGAAATTTTGGTCCAGTAAGTCTTACTTCCAGTGATCCCAAAGACCATGTAGGCCTACAGTGGTGTTCTTATAACTTAAAACAATGAAATACAAGAAGTTTAGTAAGAAAACTTATTATCTTACGTGACACATTTTTCAAGTAAACCTCACCTTATGGAAGACGAAACTTACAGTCTGTTTTAGTTTTTTGTATTTTTTTTTTTCAATTGTAGCAGATAATTAGTTAAGTTATCTTAAGCCCAACATCGCATAAACGTAAAGCATAAACTTACATGCAAAAAAGTGTATTTGCATAATGCATTTCGGCAGCCTTAAAACATTTTAAAGATAACAAATGGATTTTGTTTTGTTAAAAATTGGCAAGCAGCTGTGAAAACAAAACAGATATTTTTTTTTTAAGGGTGCGGGGAGGGAGATGGAACGGCATTACCAGAGGAACTCAAAGGAAGGAATAGGAAAACGAACATGAAGCAAAAATCTCAATGTTTTGCAAGGCAACTCTGCTTCTCCGGTTTGCTATTTATGCATCAGAGGATTGCGATTCGTTTTCTGACGATGCGATCGTTTACAACGGTCTCTTGAGTGTAGCGTTGGGCTGAAACTCAATAAGCCTTTGCGAGTGTCTAATTTCAGTTCGTAACTATCAGCGTTGTTTTCTCTAATTGCTAAGCAAATTGGGCGAATAGTATATGAGACAAGTCAAGTGGAACATCAAATGAATAAATGCCAATTAAAAACGAAATGTAATCACTATTTATTCACGCGAAAGTAGGAAAATCTTCGAACTCATCTAAACTAGATGAGTGAAGACGAAAGTGGGGAAGAGTGCGATCAGAAAACGTCGACTACCAAAGCCTTAGATTATAAAGTTAGCAACAGGACGTTATAAATTGGGAATTGCAATTTCCTCAATCAATCTCTGATATCAGAAATATTATATGAAAAAAAAAAAGTTAGTAAAAGCTTACGAATTTTTTTTAGAAAACAATGGTTAAAGTGGTGAAGGGGAAAAGGGAGAACTCCAAGAAAAACTATCCAGCGCAGATCTTCCACCACGAAACCATATGAGAACCGAATCCAGTAGAGAAGAGAGGCTGATGTCTTACGCCAACCGTACGGCCTTCAGCAATTACGAACTTCAGTTGCCTTAATCCAATTAATGTAATCCTATCATTCTTTCTAAAGAACTTTTGTCCCCTTCATATTGTAGGTTTGAATTGAAATACTTACCTGAATTATTTCCAGAGAATTATCAAACAGAATGCAATTCAAAAAATTAGTCAATGTTTTTTCCGTGAATAATCTAAGTTGAAAGATTAAAACAAAAGAACAACGGATCAATAAAAGACGTGATACACTCGATGCGATGCAGTATCGATTGTTAAACAATGAACTCGTGTGACGATAGAGTTTGGTTGTTGGATGTGAATGTGAATCGAGAAGAATAGAAAAAATGGCGGTAGATGATAACGAGCGTATACAAAAAGTTATCTCGTTACAAGATGCAATGGAATATGAAAGCTGAATATTCCTTGATCCTGAAAGTAAGTGGCAGTGAAACAAAATAGGTAGATGCTGGAAAGCAGATTGGAAGTTCGTTCGAATTAAGAAGTATTTAAGAAGTTACCTGGTTCGAATCTTTATCTTCAACGGAGTTCGAAAGTCAGTGAATAGGAAGACAACGTCAAGTATTCCTAGAAGGCTATTCAATATCGGACGAGTAGACGGAAGATATTAGAACTTCAAGATATTGTAAGTAACCTTTGATTTGTTCTCACGGACGGGCCTATTACAGAAGAATACCGCTATTTACTCAAGAAGGTCACATCACAGGACACAAGTAAAGATTACAAAGTAAAGATTTAGGGCGATAATACAAGTACACATAAAGTTGACAGAAAGAGACTTTTAAACGTCAATTTAAAAAGAGTACTGTACATGCCTTTAACGTGAGATACTTCGTATCATAACACGTGAATTCGTGCAAGTGATTAAAGGAAACATACTTATGTAACAACAACTTTTGAAAGAATATATACATAGATTTGTTTTAAATGTATTGGCTTTGTTTTTATTTACAACAGGTTAGCTACATATAGGTACTATCTTGACGCGTTGTATAATTCGTATATTCTCTGCCGGAGTAAAGGTTTTAATTAATAACAGCTCCATTAGGAAGCATTAAGTAATCGCTCCTACACATATGCAATTTTTATGGATGGGACCAACACGAAACAAGTGTCAAATACAAACTTTAGATCTTCTCATGTCTCATAAATATGACTGTCAAATTTCAAGAATATGCTTTCTCCGATTTAGAATTTGCTGGGAGAATACACAGACATGATTTTTATGAGCCTCATTTTTCTGAGAAAAGAATATAATTCCAGAGACTTGCGAGCTGAGAATATGGTATGTTTGCAAATTTTCCACGAAATTTTCACCGAAAAATAAGCTATTCAAGGAGTCATTTAAATTGAATGGGGATTACAATACATTACCCATTACTCAAAATTTCGGAAGAGCGTGTGAGCGCAACCAAAATTTTGGAACGCTCTTCCGAAAAAAACAAAGCAAACAAAACTTTTTTGGGTTGCAATTCTTCTTGAAGTAGAAAACATTAAATTTTTATTTAAACCGATTAGATGTTTAAATAATATTACCTTTATTTATCTCAATATTCATCTAACTTTACGAATAGCCTTCTCAATCGTGAACAGTCTTATTTACTGTGTAGAAAGCAAAGGAAGATTTATATTTTAAAAATTCTTCACATCAACACATTATCTTTAAAAAACCTTTTATATCCGTGATATTTCGCATTCTTTGAGCAAGATTGCTTCATCGGACGGTTAGGGATAAGCTATGATAACCTATTCCCTAATACAGAGAATTCATGACAAATGATAGAATTTTACAGTGATATATTACATCTTTTTGTTAAAAAACAAAGGAAGATTTAGTCAAATAATGAAAGTAATAAAATCAAGAAGAATAAAAGCTAAATAAAATAAAGCTTTTATTTTCTCTCTCCATCTCCATCGCGGAGATACGCGTCCTATGAATCTCTAAGATTTCTCATTATGATGAAACCCTAGAAGGATCCGTAGAATATTCTGGGATTAGATCCTGGGGTGGTTTCCATTGCCTTCCTCAGAAACCATTATGGAATGGATGCAGACATGAAGGGAAAGAGAAGAAGCAGACAAACACAGGAAAGGAAGTAAACATACATGCCCGTACTGGGATTCGAACCAGGGTTCCGATACATTAGCCTCGTAGCTGATTTCATTAAAATTTAGAATTTAGATCCGGCTAATAATTGATATAAACGACTATAACAGTTTATAACACCTATTTACTGAGGAAATATATTTACTTGAAGATGCATTAAGCTTTTAAGAAAAGTTGAAAAATGACCTCTGACTGGGAGGCTAGAGGCTAGTGCAAAAATTATAATCTAGTTATTATAATTTCATCCAACTTATTTTTCGGAACGAAACTCAAAAAATGAATAATTGGTGACGGCGTGAATGCTAAAAAGTCTTTCCTCTAATTGATGAGTCACGTGTCGTTAGCAATGATGCCATAAAATCAATCTTTTTCTTTTTTTTTCCTTTTCTAACGCTAATCCTCAAAACGGCATCCGGAGAGACTCGCATTAGATCTTCATTACCATCGAATATCCCAAGGGGTCGGATGGAAACAATCAAGCCATTTATGGCATTTGGAAATCCGCCCGGCAGTGACGCCATCATCACATACCAATGAAGACAAAGAGTCATGTCGGTCTTCAGGGAAAATGACAGGAATAAGATAGAGAAATTCTTTATTCGGTCTCAATACCAGAAGCTCATCATATCTTTAATGAAGAGCTCACAGGATTGTTAATTTAGGATCAGATATTTAGAGAAATGAATATTATAATTAAACACCATTGTTTAAATTTAAGTAAGTAAATATATAAAGTATACAATTGCTTAAATGTTTGAAATATAAATGTAAAATAAAAAAATCGAAGTGCATAAGAATATTTGATGAAATATAATGTAAAATATTTCTTATATATTTTCAAACATTTACACATTTGTAAACGTATACTTAAATTTATAAATTTTTAATGGATTTATAAATTGCACAAATATGAATGTAGACATATCTAAGTACAATTGTGTGAACATTTGAAGTATAAATGTAAAACGTTTATTGTATATTTAATATTTACACATTTGCAAATGTGAATCTAAATGTAAATAATTAATTTCACAGTCTAAACTGTAATTGTGCAAATGTTTGAAACGTAAATATACAATATTTGTTGTACATTTTATATTTCAAATATTTAAGACTTTAAATTTAAATACTTCAAATAAATTTATACTTTAAAAAAATCTTACAAACTTCATGATGCTTGAGGTTTATGAGAATATTTGAAATATAAATTTATAATTTATTTTTATTTGAAAGTAAAATATTTGATATATAAAATAAATACATAAACATCAGATAGAAAGATCTGAAATGTAAATATACAAATGTTTGTAGGATAAACCGTTTCAGTAAAAATGTAAAATATTTCAAATATATATTAATGTTTGAAATGTATTAATGTATAATTATATAAATATTTGAACGGAAAATATTGCATAAAATAACAATGCCTCTCTATCCTAGATTCTAACAGATTTTTCTAGAAATTTTTCTAACATAGGAAATCTAACATAGATTTTTCTGGAAATGTATGTTAAATTTCAAATCCCGTGTTTGTGAATTTTGTTAATACTGTACATGGGATTTAAAACTGATTTAGGGAATCCAGAAGGGAGTTCTTACATTTTTATCAAACATTTGTAATTCATTAACATTTAGATAATTTATATTTCAAATAAATATGATAAAACGATATGTTCAAACATTTATTCATCAAATTATATATAAAAAAATAAGAGTGTAAAAGAACTTATAGATTACTTTCCTTCAAATGTTATTATTTTTTTTAATTTCTTTTATTTTTAATGTCATGAGAATAATAAAATCGAAAAGCCTACATTTATATTTCAATTTTAATATCTACTTAATTTTCTATGTTATGAAAAAAAATAAATTAAATCCTCTTTATTTAATTGAATAGGACTAACGTTAAATCACGCACAGTGGATTACCTAATAGTTCTTACTTTAAACAATGAGATATTAACCAAGTTAGGAACGAAATCCATTGTTAAGATTCCAATATTTTTCTGTGCGGACTTACTCGCGCTTTTTCTCGACAAGCTGGGACATATTTCAAATGTAGGAGTTAAGACCTTCTTAGTCCACGAGTGTGCATACCAAGTTACAAGAAGATCCATCCAGCGCGGTGTTTCAAAAGTTAGGGTTATACATTCACAGACTTTTCTATGTGGAAAGGAGACCAAGAATAGGATCTGATTTCAATGATCCGTTCTAATAAATTCGACCATCTACTTGTAATTTCAAGCTCGTTTACCCAATGAATTGATCTTTTTGTAATATTTTCTTTCTTAGTTTAATGCAATGGACACCGTCTTACATCTTCGTTCACATCTTCGTTCTACTATTCCATAATTTTCATAATGATTAACACTGACGAAGCCTTGTTGCTTAGATGTGATTTTAGGAGAATCGACTTCTTTTTCGATATTTTAAAAAAATAAAAGAAACGAATACAAATTTCAATATTGAAAACAACAAGAAAAGCTTTTACAGACGATGACTAATTTCAGCTCTGAAAGGAATACGTACTTCAGATTAATAACGGTGAAAGCGAAGACTGTTTGTGTTTTCGTTATTTTCCAGAAAGCTCAAGTTTCCTGGGCTTGCAATTACGTAAATGATTCTGCACGTGTACTTTGTCAATAGGGTTGTTTTTCGTTTTGGGCTGCTGCAAACATGGAGCAGAAATAAGCAGTTGGGTTGTGCAGGAATTGAGAACTATCATGGTCGTTCACAGTAGATTAATAGAACTTCTTTACTGAAAAACTCCGTAAAAGACATTGGGATATAACAAAATATTTCTATGACAGCTAGAAATTATAAGATGCCCTTTTTGCCAGAGAATAGAGAGATGCTGTTTCCGTATTTCAAGAGGATATGAAAACAGCATCTTTTATCCGAAGACAAAAATCACTGATCGTTTTTCTTTCTATTAATGATCCTTTAAAAAGTCAAAATATCCTATTATAGCCCTAGGTGAGGTTGTGAGAGGTGAGGCTTCCGGCCTTTCTTGATCAGTGGGACTTAGTTGAGGTCACGTGAACAGCCCAATGCCCGTTCGCCTTTCACCCTTCAGAAAGAAACCCAGTACCAAATCTTTGAAGGGCTTGAACTGGCTGGAGGAGAAATCAGCATGGAAATTTTCCAGACCTTTGCCCAAAATTGAATCCTGCTTCTCCAGTTCACAGCCAAGCGCATGTACCACTTGGCTATCGGACCCACATGCGCTGATGCTAGGTCTTATAAAAGTATATCTATTCCAAAATAAAATGAAGTGTTGTAGATCTCAAAAAAGGAACACAGCTTGTAGTCGAAATTTAAGTTTAAAAGTAAAAGAAAACGCTAAATACTAAAAAAATGTAAGTAAAATAACTTAGCCCATAACAAGGCAAGATGCTATATCGAGATAACAATGATAAAGTATGGACTTGATGTTGTGCTGTTCATCTGTCGTTACGTGATGTGGACTCGCAGTTAAGGATGTATTGTTGCTGATATGCTGTGGCTGATAAATAAGAAGGTAGCGATGAACTTTAAATTAATTTCATCCAGCTTTAATGAATACCAAATGAAGAGAAAATGAAGACTGTGCTTCCAGATATTAATGTGTGAGATAATGTACAAGATTATGTTTATCATCATCATCATTCTTTTTATGAAGTATTTGAATATAGAAGAATATAATATGGAGCTACAAGATATGATAGCGATTCTTCTTACTGTAAGTTTTTATTTGCATTAAGTTATGATAATGTATGCTGATGAAAATATGAGAGAACTTTTCCGCAAGTCAAAGTATTCAAACATATGTATTGCTTATGAATGCATTTATTCTTCAACTTAGAATGTTATGCATAGTTATAATGAATAATAATAAAATATCTACAGAGCTATTAGAGACCTGTCCAGTCCAAACTCTGTTTTTTCAAGAAACAGCCTGGGAAAATGAATGGTTTGTCACCTTTTTACTTATAGAGTATTTCAGGTCTGAACACCCAACTTCAAAATATCATAGCCTAGCGCTTACCACAAAATTAACGTCTACTTAAACTCTGCTTTCAGGGATTTATGGATTCATATTAAAGCTGTTACGTTTAGGAAATTATATTCTTAGTAAACATAAAATTCTATTTAAAACTGATAAATTAAAACTGCACTGTAAAAATTAAAATTTTGAAGCTTCTAAATATTTTGTTCTTGTGTAAATTGTTCATCTTGATAAAGAAGACTTGGTAGCCATGGAAATTATTTTTTTTAATTTTTATTTTTAAACCTTTTAATTTTTATTTAAAGAATACACACATTAGATATTAAATGTTAAACATATTTCCAGAATTAAAATCTCAGAATAAAAACGAGCTAAAAAACAGTATTACACATTAAGCTACCTTAACAACATTAGAACAAGAATCTATTATGCGAATCCCCAGTTCAATGAATAATTCCTCCTGCTGCAAGAATAACAAAGACTTAAATAAAGCACGAATCAACGAAAAAGACTAATACACTAGAACACATTGATAAAACAAAAATTATTACTTTAATTATCTTCATGTAGATAAAACAATCATATTTTTTTTAAACCATTCAAAACTAGCTCCTAAACCAGTTATCAATATAATAAAAAAAAAAAAAAACAGTAATAGAATATTCTTAGCAAATTCCACTTTATAAACATTGAATTAAATCTAATTAACAAAAAAGTATTAATTAAATTGTTGTAAAGTGCAGATAAACTAATTAAACATATATTGCAACTTTTACACATACATTAACATTTAAAGTTCAACCAATGCGACGTTTCAAAGTTTCAGTATTAGAATTTTTTTTCGTCAGAAAACGTAAATGAATTTAAAAATGTTGGATACTGTCATGCAAATTTTAGGGTCCATCATTATGGGTACTCATTTGGAGGACAGTTCCGTCTCCAACATTTTTAAATTCATTTTTATTTTCTTTGCCTGACGAAAAAGTTCGAATACTGGAACTTTGAAACGTAGCACTGGTTTAATTTTAATTATTAATACATGTGTAAAAGGTGCATTATGGTTTCTACGTTTAAAAAGTATTAATTCATCAATTTTAAAATATTCTTTACTTGCACCTTTTTTATTAACATAACATCCGGCTTTTTTTTTTTAACTCTGTTAGCCAGTGATAATCATATTAACAGTTCAGTATTAACTTCATTAATGTTCTAAATTAATGGTTAATTTCTTTCTCTCAGCCCCCTACACTTTTAGCCTAGAGTTCGAGGAAAAGCAAAGCCCATAAAAATGAATATGTCTGTTTCTCCATTTATTTTGCCTAATAAATTTTTAATAAATTTTAAACTGATTAAGGAGCCGTCTTTAAAATTCAGAACGAATTTTCTGATATGAGAAATCTAAGAAAAGCCACGATTCCATCATTTGTTGTGCTCTATTTGTCTGCCCTGCATTCGATGAATAGCCCTACATCGTAGTTTCCATTGGAGGAGGCTGCGCTGCAGTGTGGCAAGGGGAATCTTGTTCCACTCCTTCTGACAGGCTTTCCATAAACCAGCCACAGTTCGAGATCGTCGGTTTCCTAATGCCCGTTTCAACAGACCACAGCCGCAGTAGTCCTTAGGGGAAGCGGCAGGTGATTTCATTGGGATCGAACTGAAGTAATTGTTCGAATTCCTGTTTCATTGGCCACTCGTGACATGTAGGATATTGTTGTTCGGGCAGTATGACTCGACGCTTTGTCCTGATGGATCCATACATCAGACGACGCAATACCGTACAGTGCTGGAATGTCGTTAGGTACAATGGTTGTAAGATGTTTTCCTAATAATACGTAGCATTAATCTTTGCCTTTCCATCAATTTTAGAAAGGCAACTTCCCCTGATAACTGTAACCAGTCACGATCATGAAACCCATTAGCGGAACTCTTTTGAACGACCTTTAGCATCACGATGACGATAAAAAATTGCACATGTTTTGTTACAGTCGTTGAGATAAACCATCCTTCGTCCAACTTAACAACATACTTCTATTTTTTCCCGACAAATGCTATTCATACAACTTTTGACTGGTTTGTCTTACGTTCGGCGATGTGTCGAGGCAACAGCCTATGAACATTTGCTATGAAGATTTGCATAGTGCTTCTTTAGATGCAGGTCCCTGTGCGTGTTATGGTTGTTTTGAAAACTCCCGTTCGTTGTGCAAGACTTCTATGGGTACTGGGGTTCTCTTTCATAATATTTTGTGTAACCTCACAGATAACAGATGGAGTGGCATCGCTTCGTGGATGTGGTTTGCGGTCCTCGAGTTTCTTCCTCACTTCACGAACAGCCTTCAAACATGACTCAGCAATAATTCGAATAATAACGGACTGGAAGTTTCGTTGCTTACACATTTCTATTATCTCTATTTCTATTATTTCGCATCGGAAAGGGCTACAACGTACCCTTCACACCAAATCGGTACTCGTGGAGCCATTCGAACACATAACACTAATATACAAATGTTAACACTGACTGGATTCGCTCAGCAATAAAACCAAACAACAGGATTTCCGGTTCAATTCACGTGCGCATAACTATGCACTGTTGAAAACATTTTGATAAGCATGGTCAAACCCTCCGCATATGAGTAAAGATAGCAAAACATTTTCGTAGAAAAAGTGGGAATTTCTGCCAAACTCTAATAAATTAATCATCTGTCATCCGGTGCGAGCTTTGGTGTGATTGACTACGGATTTGGTAACTTAAGTAAATATTTGAGTATTTAATTTTCAGAAAATGGCAAATTTTAAGATAGTGCTGTATTTAGTAAACTTTACTATATCTAGATACCAGGAGAATTGACTGAAAATACACACATACATACAAACGCTAAAAAAATAGCATGTTTGGAAAGTAGCCTTATAGTTCTTTAGAACCTTAGATTTCTTCCAACTGTGATTTGAAATTGCGAATAATTTTCTAAGTAAATACATGGTCTTTACAATGCTAACCATTATTTAAGTCGATCAAGAACTAATGTTAAGAGACATCAAAGCAGAAAGAATTCTGAAGAGCCGACACTGATAATTCCTTTGGAGCCATTGCATCGGAATGATGAGATAATAAAAAGTTATCAGGAATGATGCGAAGGACGGAAGGAAGAAAGGGAGGTGAATTCAAAGTACTCTGGCCTTTAATTCACTTCTCAAGTTAAGCATCTCCCAAGTTCTCCAAAGGATGTCAAGAATTATTCATGGGAGACGAGGACGCGTGCGTCGTCCTCATCCTTTCCAATTCCCAATTAACCAAATGACCTACCCCTGGTTTTCAGGTGAAAGAAAAAAAAAGAGCAGGCTAGACGTTGAATATCAATGCTTCTCGATATTTCATTAATTATAAGGAAACACATTTCTTTTGCATAATAAAGGAATCTCATTTAAATTTTGTAGAATTGTCATTTGTAGAATTTGAAAACTATATAATCCAACTTCCATTCGACGTCAAAAAATACTGCACCAAGTGTTGACTTCGACTTTACGCAATTTACAAACACAACTTTAAAACACAACCCATCTAAATTTTTACTAGGAAAAGTATTTAATAAAATATATTACATAGGGCTCGGCTGCTTCGACAAATAGCATTCGAAATACTTTAAAACAACCTTGTTTTGATTATTGGAATGCAAGGTACAATATCTGTCATCGTATCTTTTCATATAGTAATTACACTCTCTGTAGATACAACAACAACATATGATTTTGTCATAAATATTTCAAAATCTCATTGTAGGTAGCTAAAACTGAGGCCCTGTGGTTCAAGTATAGATAGAGCGCAATTGTAATATCGTATTATAAGAGAAAGTACAAGCGTAATAAAAGCATAGTAAATTTGATAATGCAGTTATTAAATTCTTAATGTTTAATCCAAATTTAGATTTCATTTTAACACAAAAGCGAATTGAAACAATTAAAAAAGCAGTGGTTATTCCTTTACAACCAAAAGTTACAATTTTTGTACATTTTTTATTATTCTATTTTTCTTTTTTTTTTCTGAAAACTTCTGAAAATATTGCCTAAAGATAGATAGCAAATTTTATATATTCATGTTTTTTAATACAGCTTTTACAAAAAAAGTATACTACGAAGATGCCATTACTGAATCAGCGATGTTACTATGTTGTCTCTTCTGAAGTGATAGAAACTAATTAATACTGCGTTAAGATATGTGTATCTTCACAGTGAAATGGAAAGATGATATATTAGTATTACTTGTCTAGGAAATTTCTAAGGACATTCCTGGGGCTTACCTTTTTGGACTTTACTAACCAACGATTAAAATTATTTTTAAATAAATTTAAATAAAAGTACGAGTATTTGCCTTTGCTAAAAATTATCCATACTTGGCACTTTAATATAATGAATGAAAAAAATCATGGTAGCGATGTAGCTTCAGCGATATTCCGGAATATTCATCGATAATTAATATAATGTAACACCTTACAGTATTTTTTTTTTGTGTATGTGTTTTCCGTAATACCTTTATATCACTGGGTGGATCTTCTTGGAAGTTAGTATGCAAATCATGAACTAGAGTACAGAAGATCTTTCATATCTTAACTTTCATATCTAAAAATTTTTCGATTACTTTTCAAGAAATTAGCGCGAGAAGCTGATAAAAATTCTCATAGAAAAGCATTAAATCCTAAACAATTTATATGATTTATTTATGTGATGTAAGATACTGCGAATTTCGTAAAAAAAATTAAGAAAATGGAAAATTTGTATTAAAGCTATTCAGCAGATACTTTTCTTTTTTTGACAACCCTAAAAAAACAATTAAAATAATAATAAAAATTTTTAAGGAGTAATAGTTTCAGGAAAGCGGCCCACAGGTTCTTTCAGTAAATTTGATATATTATTCCCAAAATTGGAACATTGCAAACACTAGGTACTAGTGTCTCATTAACCCTTACCTCATTACAGGTTATTTGGCTAATAAATGTAAAGTCGATAAAATTCACTGTCACTACAACCAAATGCCACTGATGCAGCTGGAAGTGGTCCAATGAACACTGTCAAGTAAATCACCAGGAGAGTACTCGTTCCAAATACTTTAATACCTTTAAATCTATACTCATTTAAACATGTTACGTAAAAACATTCTGTTATTTAAACACGTTACGTTATGTAATAATAAAAACTTATATTCCTATACTGTTGTTCCCCAAAATATTGATATTAACCTTATCAATAAATTTTATATCCAAAATTTTCTCCTAACACTTCTTTTAATCTTATATCTTATTACTTTATTTGCTGTAGTTAAAATAGTGAATTTAATAAAGGTCCTCATCGTTCTATAAAATAGTTATTTTGCTTAAGGAAAGCAGATACTTTGAAAGTATCTTACAAAAGTTCAATTCTTTTATAATTACAGGATATATCAATAATAATTTTTAATCCTAAAAATATAAGAAGATAATTTAAAGACACAGGAAGAAGCTTTTTTCAAGCTAAATTTATTAATTTGTCATATTGTGTAGGTGGAAGTACTCCTCGAACTCAAATGAAGACAAAAGAAAAAAGCACATACAATTATTATATCAATAAATGTAATACTCTCATAGCTTCCCCCAAATAATAATACTGCTATTATTATTCTTATCAACAAACTATTACCATATTCTGCCATAAAAATTAAAGCAAAACCTCCACTTCTGTACTCAATATTAAACCCAGAAACTAACTCTGACTCGGGAGACTATATTAAAATGGTTTTCCTTGTGAAGTTAAGGGAAATTCAGTGAAATGCTTTTATTGTTGCTTTAGAGAAATAATAATTCACAATTTTCAATGGAGATCGATGAACGTAACGTTCTCTTTTGTAAGAAGGAGATACTTAATGACTTTCAACTCGCATTTCATGGTTGAACCTACAACAAAGTCATGAGTAATGAACCATTCTCTTCATTATCGAGCGGGAACTGACCGCTTCCTCGGAATATAATTCGCGTTTTCTCCAGCTTCCATCATGAACTGATATTTTGAAGTTTAGCAGATGTATTACAAAAAAAAAATCAAAATAAGTTTTTCTATCTATCTGCTTTTCTTAAAAGCTTATTTTTTTTTTTTTTTAAACTTCTTTTTTTTAATTGTTGTAAATTGCCAGTCTATAAAAAAAAAAAAAATTAAAACAGGCTTTGTATCAGTAAATCTGAAATTCTGTATCTAAACAATATGTTAAAACAAGATGCAGTTGGCTTACTAACTTTCGAATATCAATAGGGGAAGGTCTGGTGCTGTGGATTGGTCGGGATAATATGAGATGCTTGTTTTTCTCGTATGTGAGGTGCTATTACTTAGCGGTAAGCAGCAAAACACACTCCCACCATGCTTTGCAGTTAATCTCATTGTTATTATCAAACCAGTTGTTTCATTAGAAATTAAAATCAGTGTTTCCTGTCTTCAAAACTTCTGCATGTGAGTTTATTAAAGTCTGTATTAATTTGTTGAAGTGCAATACAAAGATAAGTCGTGATTGCTGTATCTCTGATAGTTTCTTTGTTTCTAAGGGCCTTGAAGTAGCTACGATTTCATTTACAAGATGGTATGTTGGGCAATATGGAATAACAATTTTTCGTATATAAAATACAGTGAATGTAATGAAGATTATAATGAAAAATATCATCTGTAACTAGAGGATATACTGTATATATTTAATATGGAATAGTTGTATTTCATATCATCTTTCTCTTCAAGTCTGAAATCTTAATGCAATGGAAAGGCTATGAAGGCAATGGGAAACCATCTCAGTATCTTTCCTGAAAAATGGTATTCCATAATACCCGAACTTCCTCTATATTAAGATCCAACAGTAGTTGTTACAAAAGATAACAGTGAATAGTTACTAATAAGCTTTCAGTATATTGTATATAATCTTTATTAATCGAGAGGTAGGCGGTAAGTTTAAGTTTAGTTTTTATTCCTTTTGTTTTTGAAAGATCATTACAAACATTTAGCACTTTTAAATAATAAAAAAAAGCAGTATTCTTCATATCTAAATTTTATTTTATGCAATTTGTCATAAAACTTGTCATACAGGTGTACAATTCATTTCTGAAATTCTGAATTCATGGGGCTGAGGTGCAGGTGCGTCGGTTGATTCAGTTGCGTGTGAGCGCTGTTGCTGTGCAGAAATACTTAACGCTGCTCTCAGATAATTTTTCTCTCTTGGACATTTTTATTTTCTCTTTCGTGAGTCTTGTGTAACATGACTATGAAAAATGCAAATAAAAGAAAAAGCTGCTGCTCATGAGTTAATAGGAAGCATCTGTGATAATCTTTAGCGCGTGAAATTATAAAATAGTGCCATTCCGAAGATCGAAACGCATCTGGACTCAGTGATTTCGGATAGAGGATTGTGGACTTGTAAATTGCATTTCTGTCATTTAAAAAAAATCACAATTAAACAACAGAACACCTATACAATTTATTTATATGCTAAAACTCAGTCGTCCATCGATCAAATAAATATGATATAAAATTTATCTTATCTATTTTTCAAGTTTATTTCACCAAAGTTAAAAAAAAAATCTGAATGCAAAATGCAAAAATTAAAAAAAATATATATATAATGTTTAAAATGCCATGTCGATGGTGATCTGGAAACTTAAGGTATTTCATCCCTTAGCTCTACCTGATTTTCTTAATGCATCAGGGACTGATGTAAGAATACTCCACTCATTCAGATGATTCGTCACTGAAAAGTGCCCAGACTCTCTCGTAGTCTGTTGTGAATTGTAATCACACTATCAACCCAACTAGGAAATATTATCGTGTTTGTATTCGATGACAAATGACAGCACAACACTGGGAAAATTTAAAAGGATTTTCTGGCAAAATGCCCATTTTTAACGCTTGAATATAAAGTGTTTCCTGCTTCCATGGACCTAAAGCTACTTTGATGAACCAAATTAACTGTGGCGACTTCATTAGATATATCGGGGAAATAAAAATTGCAGTTGTCGACTTCATTTTACGAACTGATTTTAATACTTTATTCCATTAAATACAATGATTCCTTCCAACTAAATTCTACTGAAAAAAGAAGTTCATTTCTAAGTCACTCAAAATTATTAATCACAATTAAATTTGGGAGATAAAACTGAAACTGGAGAGTTAGGCTTCAAAACTACAATTAAAAAATTCTATACATATGTTGTAAATCGTATTGTTTCTAAGTTACAAAATTATATTCAAATATTATACCATAAAAATCATATCCGATTCTAATCGTAGATGTATTTGTTTAGAATTGTTAAATAATTTGGCAATTTCAAATTGAAATCTCGAGCTTTTAAAAAGTGGGGAGCTTCTCCGCATAACTTCACTGCCATGCACGTAAAACCCTATTAAGGGGTGCGTTTGGGTCTTACTAAGTTCGGAAACTTGGCTCTATTTAGATACTAGAGGAATTTTATACTTCTGCTTATATCAAAAAGTCTAAATAAATTTCAGCATATCTATTAATTTTTTTATAAGAAGACATACCAAACATGCGGCTAATAACTCTTACTTTTGGTATAACGATAACATGGAGGTTTTTTTCAATTATATCCAAGCTCATTATGTTCGGCGCTTGTCCTCCTCTTTCGGCAGTTTTTCGACAATACATGCTAAACAGCTGAGTTGCGTTGTGGCGCCATTTTTTTACAGAGTCAGGACAAAAGCATAAGCTAAGGGATGAAAATATTTTAAGCTAAGTAATGAGAATACTGTATAATAATTTCACTTTTGCATCATTTTTTTAGGCCTAGCGCTTATTGTGCAATTAACATATAAAAAAACGAGTGCTCTCAAATATGTATTCATTTCACTTCTGTATTGCTTTTTTTGTACGTTTATTATGCTTGTAATATTCGATAGTGTTAACATGTTTTCTAGGTTTTCTTTGCAAATTTGAGTGAAAAAAAATGTTCCATTTTTCCGCGGGAGTATGGAACCTAATTCGTTCTACTGTTTTGACTTCGTCCCAACACTGTACGTTGGGAATGCAAATTATTGAAAATTTAGAGTTTAAAATTAAAAAAGGGGGTGGACGTAGTTTATTAAAAGAGCATTTCTATATCTCTTATCTACTGAATAATTACATAATTTAAAAGAACGACGATGTAGTCAGAAGTAAGATAACAGATAAGAAAAAATTATTTATGGTAAAATAATACAATAATAACCAGCAACGTGTAGTGTCTGAAATTAATACACTAATGCCCGAGTGCACCAAACTTCAGTTAACTTTGATGACTGCAGTTTGGACGGAGCTAAAATTAGTGGGGGGTGCTGCTCCAGGAAAATTTTAGCCTTTGTTTTAAAATTGTGTGAAAGGAAACATGTATAAAAAGAAAATTTACTCAGAAACTTGATAAATATCTTTTTATACATGTTTGTTTCCTTTCACACAATTTTAAAACAAAGGCTAAAATTTTTCTGGAGCAGCATCCCCCCCCCCACTAATTTTAGCTCCGTCCAAACTGCAGTCATCAAAGTTAACTGAAGTTTGGTGCACTTGGGCATAAGCATACTAAAAATTTAGAAAGATTAGAAGGCTGCCCGTCGCTTCGTTGCGAAAGCCTCGCATTTGTAATGGACATTTAATTTTTATTAAAAAAAAAAACAAATTAAATCAAGTTAACTAAAAAAAAAATTTTTTTTTAAATTGAAGTTTTACATTCTAAGAAATAAATGTAATAGAATATTGAAGTCCATTTGTAACAGTCGGAAATTTGTTGTCTGGCAACGCGTATGCGAAATTACATTGTTGACGATCATGCAACAATACTGTTGCCAGGCAACGCGCAAACTGTTGGAAATTCATTATTGGTGAACATATGCACACACAATTTAATAATACAGAGATTTATTAGTTACTAGCAATTAAAAGTAGAATATATCTCCTCTTCGTTATTATCAGTAATCAGTATTTGTGTATCGTATTAATAATGTGGAATTTCTGATTAAAAACAGTCAGAATGTTTTTAGGAACGTCAGTAAAATCTCAAGTATTTGGCCTGACAGTTAAGTTGGACACTATTTTCTGTACAAAATGAACGGTCTCTTGTTCATTCCTTTTAAAGCGGACATCTTACGACTGGCAATAAAAATGAATTCGAAAATGCAAAGCTTTTTTTTACTTTTTTTTTTGTAAAGAAAATCAGCTCGACTATCTGTTGTGTTTGGGCCATAACATCCAAAATATGAATCTGCCATTCTTATGGCGCACTGAATAAATAAAAACGATAACCGGTAAAAGTCCGGTAGATTTTCACCGATTTCAATCATTTTTATATCTATATAATAAAATGTGGTTTAGTAAGAGACTATTTTAAAAAAATAAATAAAAGCCGAAATTGATCGTGTCCTTCCAGAATAAGCCAAGAAAACCTACTAAATCCGTATTCCAGCAACTTGACGGCCATACTTAATTTTGTGATTAACTTCTGCATTTTATATCCTAAGAGATTTACATGAAACTGTCATACATTAATGACAATTAGGATTTAAAGATATATATATGATGCGCTTTCATATTTCTTAATCCTCATTTCACAAACGTCAAAGGTGGCTTGTTCTTTACTTTTTGCAATGAATTTCAGTATAAAAAAAAAAAGACAGAAAATTTGTCTATCTTCTTTTTTTTTCCTTCATCAAATTGCTTTTTTATAATTAATTTTTTTTGCATTAAATGGAAAGAATACTCAATTTTTTTTTTAATTCTTTTCAAATTCCTTTAAGAACTTGACGCCTACTTTGTTTAAATACTGCTTTTTTTCCGCTGTGTTTTTTTAAAGTTTTGAAAACAATACGCGAGAAAAAGAGCGTATCTTCCCGTTTCTAAATTATAACACCTGCCAAATACAATCTAATTTTAAATTTCGAATTTCCATTTCTAAAAATTGATTAAATTCCGAATTTTTACGTTAAATGACTTAAAAAACTAATTGATTTTAAGTAAATTCACGCGCCTGCAAAATGGATTGGCATGTGTCACTACTACGAGTAGCTGTTGGATATTAACCGAACTTCATTGTTTGTGATCGATGACAGTAAATTGTTTCAATTTAAATGGTTTACCTTTGGGAATATCTATTGTATTCACGAGCAAATTTCTTCGCAAGAATCCGAATTTTTCTCGTCTATAATCATTCATTGAATGATTCAGAAAGATGCGTTCCCTGATGTAGAAAAGCTATTAAGAAGAAATGCACACACCATCTTAACTTTTCCTTCTGAAAAAAAAAATGATATCTGTTATCTTCTGCAATGTTACAAAAATTGTGCGCGCGTGCGTAAGTCCGTAACAACTGAATTTCGCAACAATTCGTACGCGCATTGCTTGGAAACAGGAGTGTTGTTGCGTGGTCGATGCTAACCACAACAATGGACTTTTATACGCGCGTTGCCAGACAACAGGAGTATTGTTGCTTGGTCAACCCTGTCCGCAACAATATAATTTCGCACGAGCGAGCGTTGCCAGCCAACAAATTTTCGACTGTTACAAATGGATTTCAATATTCAATTGCATGTATTTTTTATGTAATCCTCAATTTAGTTTTAGTTTTAAGTTTTAGGTTGTTTACTTGATTTAATTTGTTTTGTCTTTTTTTTTTTTTTTTTTTTATTAAATAATTTTTTTTTTTTATATGCAAGGCTTCAGCAGCGAAGGAACGGGCAACCGTCTAGTAATTTTAAAAATAAATTATCTTTAGTATGAATTTGTATGGTTTATCAATCAATCACCTTTAATAGTATTTTCATCAAATCAATTTCCGTTGTGGTCTACGACAGAAAAGAAAAACTGCTTCATTAACGCCAGGAGAGCTTTTAATTAATTTTTCATCTTTATCTCCAAACTTATCCTGTTTAAAACTAGCTTAACATGAAGAGAGTGCATTAGGGAAGACGAAGCCTTATTTAGTTAAGAATGACATCAGGGGCTAAGCAAATACCGCCTGATTCTCCGTCGTTGGCGTAGCTCAGTGATATTCACTCTTCATTAAGTGTGTTGTTTAACGATAAAATAAAGTAGTATTGAACTGAAGACAGCAATGCGGCACAGAGACCCGCGCAGCACAGCCATCATCACGTGATGATTACCCAGGGATTTAGATATCGAATAGCCAATAAATAAAAGGGGAGCTATGCAGTGTTAACTTTGTCTACAATTTCTAAAACTAAAATGTAATAATTACTTAAAATAAGTAAAACAAATAAGAGGAAAATGCAGTTATTATCCTTTTCTTTATTATGTTTTGTTATAATTCGAAATTACTATTTTTATTAATGTTTTATTTCAAATTTATTTAGTCTAATTAGTAAAGCTACTTTTAAAATTCTATAAAAAGGTTATTATTAAGCCGAATTTTTTTTAACTTTAATTTTAAAATTAAAGAAAACGTATTTTCTTTAATTCATCGTTAAATGAGCCGTTTATTTTGAAAGTGACCCAAGTCCATTTTTCAATTTGTTTTTTCGTTAACTGTAGTAACGTGTGCAAATTCCACGTTAGCAGTCGTAGACAACATTTTTCGATTGAGTACATTATTATTATTTAAAAAAAATGAAAAATGGATTTAGGTGACATTCAAAATAAACGGCCCAATTCTAAATTAAGTTTGTAATTTATAATTAGTTATTAAATTGGTCAAAATTCAATTAAAATTGATTTCATTCAAATACTTTTATATTGTATCCTTATTGTGCAAACAATATTTGCAATTACTATAAAGTATATATATTATATTCTGTGCAAGTTATTTTATATTTACAATCATTGTATTTACAAATGACACAAAACATGAAAGTGCCAAGTAATGTTAGCCGCAATCACAGAATAGGTAGGAATCTCAGTGTGGAACAACAATATCTAATTACTACGGAGAATAAACTACAGCTTAAGAAACATCTTAAGATAAAGTAATTACAGGCGACAATGAATGCCGAGTAGCTGTATTTCAAGGTTCTGTTGAAACAAGCATAAGGAAGGATACAGACAAGCATCCAACTAGATTTTGATAGAAAAACAAGATGGTGACGACGTCATGTACATACAGTATAATTTGCTTGGACTCAAACTAAATATTTATTAGTTTTACATTATTCACATTCTTTTGCACCAATTGCAACGGTAGTTAGTTATAACAATGAAGCTTTTTGAAATTTTAGTAAATCGGTATTTATAATCTTTTATTCTGCTTATTTAACGTAGTGTAATTTCCGGCAGACATTCTCAACCGATTGTTGATCTTGTCGCAGTAAAGGACGCGACATATTCTTAAATAATAAAAAAAAATTAGCTATTTTATGCTTAAACTACGCTAAGCTTTTTTTTTTAGCTTAGATTATTAAAAATGCAATCAAAGATATTTTATAAACTAAATTTACTTAAAGAAAAAAAAAGAATACAAAACGCTAGACTATTCAAAAGATTTAGCGAAAGTAAATAAGAACCGAAATAACAATTTGCGAAAGATCACATTTTCAAGACAACATTGAAGCAAAAAATCTTTCTGTAAATACTTCAGGAAAAAAAAAGACCCACATAATTTTTCACCTTTGAAAAATTATATAGGTTTTTTTTTTTTTTTTTTTTTTTTTACTGAAGTATTTATAGAAAGATTTCTTGCTTCAATGTTGTCTTGAAAATGTCACGACTTTACGCTTCTTCAAAATCGTGACAGTGGTTCTTACTGCACTTACTAAAGTTGCTTCTACATTTGCATTTCAAAGGGCAATACTTCAGACACAGTCGGATCAAATTGACAGGAACGTTTTGGAAAATGAAGAGTTAGTCCTCGAATTACTATACAGCTAATCCTCGACTTCGGGACAAGATTACGTTCGGACGAAAGCGTCATAAATCGAAAGATATATTCAGTAGAGTATATACGAGGTCGTTCAATAAGTAATGCTACACATTTTTTTCTCGGCTAATATTTGATGAAAAAAAAAACCATGAAACTTTCTGTACAGTATCTTTAAACATTCCCGCACTTTCTCAATTTGTTTCATCATTCTCCGCTATGCAGCGGCACTGTAGGTAGCGTTCAAGATGACATCTGTGAATGAGATGGGTTCCAAACAAACAGCAGTTATTAAATTTCTTTTGGCGGAACAGGAAGAGAGAATCGCCTTCTGACGGAGATTGAACCCGTCTCCTCTAGCCCACAGAGAAGAGAATTACCACTTGAGCTGCAGGACCATTTTTTTTTTTTGTAAAATTCTTATAAAATAAAAGCAAAACAATAACCTCGCTTTGTGAAAACATTGTTTAATATACATTTCAAGTACATAAAGTCAAACAGAAAATTCTTATAAGATATTCATTAAAAAAACAACTTTTAAAAATTGCTAGGCTGTTTTTAGATATTAGAATAATTTTAAAATTAACTTCATTAAATAAAATGTGTAAATTCTGTCAAATATATAATTGTAGAAAATCTTCCTTTTTTCGATGTTAATGAGTGTACACGGCTGAAGTCTGAAAAACAGCAATATAAAAGCGCAATGTTTATCTGTTACTCTGGAAAAATGTTTGGGGAACGCTTCCTGTTCCTCTTTAATTTGTTTCTTAATCTAATTTCTATTTATGCTGTTTCCTATTTTAATAAACCTTCTGTTACTAACCTTTAATGTAGAGGTATTTAATGTGAACGACTACAGCTGGAGCATTAACAAAGGGAATATTATTGTGATCTGATGTTCGTTGCTGTTGTAATTAAAAGTAGACGAAAAAATAGATTTAACTTCCAGACCGGGCTACTAGTTTCCAGCCCCTTAATACATTCATAGTTTTGTAATCAGGCTGAATGTTGATGGAAAACTTTTCAACAAGTGCTCCTTCATCATTAATCAGTTCGTATTATTCGATGTAGTCTTTTATGATATAGAGGGCAATATGTTTTTGTTTGGTCCGAATCTACTTAGAATTTACTACAGTTCAGTTCATGAAAGAAGAGCCTTTGATGACGTAATTTACTTGTAGATTGATGTTTCCAGGACGTAACAGTGCCATCTGTTGCTAAATTCGCAACTGAATCTTATAAACATTACGAAAACATTCTGGTTTTTTTGTATTTTCTACAGTTACGAATACATAATAATAATTAAGATTGAAATAATTAAAAACATTCAACACTATTCCCATTGCTTGGCTATGCAAAGTTTGTCCTTTCTTGGTCAAGCTTATGCGATCACAAAACGACGCCATCTTGGACTGACTGCTCGGAGTTCACGTGGAAGACGTTATGACAGGTGACGTTTGTTCCAGACAAAATCGATCGCTACGTAAAGACCATATATGGCAAACCCTTTTTTTTTGAAGGAAATATTTTTTTATATTGTGCAATATGAACTTCATTTGAGAATGACTTATTATTATTGTTAATATAAAAATGTGTAATAGTAATAACATTGTTAGAAGCAAGCGAATGATAGTACTGTTGTGTGCAGACGTAATTGTATTGTTAAGGTCTCGTGGGAGAGCTTGATTGTTAAAAAAAAAGTGATAATGGCGATTTCGAAGTTAGCGGAAAGGATTCCGTTCTTCTCTGGGAAAAGATTCTCAATAAGAATCTTTATCAAATGAAATGGGATAATACAAACCATTTTATTGAATAGACAGGAGTCTATAATAAATATGTTTCAGCAGAAGTGGAGGAAGAACAGAATATTCTCAAAAGGGATAAGTATCTTCGAGAAATGAAGATTATACTAGAGATATATATCGTTCGAGTCGTTGTGAAAATATTTTAAGATTTCGTAAATATGAAGCATACTAATATCTTGAATTTCGTTTCGACAGCATATTCATATAGAATAATGGAGTTTACTTCAGCGATAGGTAAGGATAGTTGAGTATCGCTGGTACTGACGTCAATCGAACGGAAGGAAATAGAAGATATTACGGTGTAAATCTGAAGACATCGTTTAGGTAAACAACAAATGTAATTTGAATCAACACTCGAGATAGTTAAAGAAGAATATCCAAGTAAGTGTAGTTTATTTACTCTGAAACAGTGAACATTCGAACTTTAATATTTTGGATGAAACACAGCGTTGTTAAGGAATAAATATTGAAACCTGATTAATTACGAAAACTTGCAAGAACTATTCTTCTACTTCAGAATACAGTGAATGAATTCAAAGTTACTTAGAAAGTAAAGAACTTTAATTATTTTAAGAAGAATTTCTTAAAGAATAGTAAAAGGTTTAAAAGAGTTACAGAATTAACTTCCTTACAAGAACTATAATGAAAATTTATAGAAATCGTCAGAACCTAGATGCTTAAAGATATAAAGTCTTCTGAATATTTAATTCAAGATAAGTGATGAATTAATATAGAGTCAGATAGAACATTTGTAAAGAGTACATCTGAACTAGTATATCATACAAGTAGAAAAAGACTAAGTTTCACATAGGGTGAAAAAGGGAACAGTATAATAGTGCATCTGTTATAGTATATGTCACAGGTAGAATAGGATTTTATGTTTCACATACGGTGAAAAACCAGAATAGTTTATTATTAAACTACAAGAACTTTAATTTATATTAAAACTCATTTATCCTGAACTTTTAATTGAGCATAAAGATAATAATTAATTTCATTTAGGATCATGTATTTGAAACTAGAACCAGTTATAAACTTTCTTATTTGTGAATGTGTTTGAACAATTATTTAAACATAACTGATAGTTACACCACATGAATATTAATAATACTCTCAATCTATTTATACATTACTAGTTGCCTATCTGCTTGATATTCTAATATCATAAACTTTACTATATAATATAAGAAATTATTATAGAACTTTAGATTACAATTTTATTCATTTTAAAAAAAAAAAAAAAACTACTATAGATAAAGAATCCTGTTTCAAACGGACAATGCAAAGAATTAATTAAAAGGATAAATATATATTGTTTAAGACCTCGTTAGAAACCGATTGTTTAGTTGTTCCTGCCCTTCTACGGGAACTTATCGCCATCTCGCATCCACTTGAAAGATTTCAAATATAAAAGTTACATCTATCTAGTCCTTAAATGTGCATACAAAAGTTTCAAAAAGATCCATCTAAGGGTTCAAACGTTATTAACCACACATATACACGCGCGCACAGACTTACTGATTTGACGGGATTCGCTTTCATACGAAAGTAACTTTAAAACTGGAAGTAGTACTGCTTTTTAAGAAGAAAACACTATTAGACTGAGATGATTGTTGTAATAAAACGCCACCAGAGGGCAGAACAGATCTGACATTTTATATAACTTACAACGCTGCAAACAAAGATCGTTAGCGTTTTTTTATACAACAGAATAATACAGAAATTCAAAATATTTTAGTTATTCAAAAGTAACAATCTTTACTTTGAAACTTTTGGTTATTACTTTTTAAAAGCTTGAGTCTTCGGAAACACAAAGATAATTTGTAATGAACAAATCGATTCATCAACTATAATAGGTTTTTTTTTTTTTCTTTACGGAGAAATCTCTACGGATTTGAATTCAAAAGGAATGCAGAAGATAAAGAACTACTAAAGTAAAATAATTTAGAATTTCTAAATAAAATTTAGAAAATATGCTGTAGATAATGTTTTTTATAGTCATTTTCTTTACGAAACTGAAAGAAAAGTAATTTAAATTTTCATTTTTCTATAGTGCCATTAATATTATTCACAAAATGACATTGATACACTATACATATTTATATATGAAGAGTGTTATTAATTAATTGAATGCAGAGCTGTATTTTTTTTTATTTTATTTACAACTATATACATATATCAGTTGCACGCTTCTTGCGTATTGAATTCTGAATTGTTCATTAACTAAATAAAGTTCATTAATCGAAATTACAGTCATGCGGAAGTATCCTGCGCATTGTTTCAACACAATTCTTCCATAATTAAACAATGCTATAGCTGGACTAATACACATCTGTAATGTATCTTTTAGTTGCACTAATGCTTTATCACTTCAAAGCACATAAAATATTACACTGTATTAACACTTGAATATACTGTAACTGCTTTAACACTTCACAATAATTAGCACTTGTGAACTAAACTTGTAACACAGAAGTAGCACTCACTTGATGCACTTATGTTTTCTAAGTATTGTAATCTCAGCAACACACATGTGACACATTAATTCATTAAACACTATAATTCTATCTATGCACATGTGAAACTTTGATGCTATAAGTCACTGTAATTAATATTTGCATTAATTAAATCAAACGCACTAATTTAATTCGGTAGTGTAACAAATTCACTATCTAATGTTCAATGCAAAATTCACAATCTCGAAGCACTTTTGAATTTGATTACTATTTCTTCAACTATTAAAATAATTCCTCGAATAATTTCTTTAATTTCACTTTAACTTCTTAAACTTGAAAATAATAATATTCACAGTTAATTAATTATTTTCTCGACTTGAGAAATCTTTCACAAATTCACTTGGCAACCTTCCAAGTAATAGTCATGTGGGCATGACATTTTACTTTTCTCCAAAACGTGTAATATCGGCAAATCTTTTGTAACACTTATCGTTCCCTTCACGGAAAAATATAATTGAAAAGTTTAACTCACAGTTTGCGATAATATTCACTGTTCAAACGCTGCGTTGAATTCCCTTTGTTTCAATACGGCTGTTCTTTCACTCGACGAACGGTGCGCATTCGCTTCCCCTGAAAGTTGCTTCACTTGCAGGGCCACACTAGACATCTCGCCTCAGGCGCGAGAACTTTTCCTTGCGTTCATTCACGGCTCACCCGAATCTCGAACTGTCCAACGCTCACAATACTCTCGTATCAGTTCACATTTCTCAATCAATCACATGACTACCTTTAATTTATTTTTCTTGACTTCTCTAATTCACTCATTTGAATTATAAACTTTATATTGCAGCACAAAAAAAAATATTCTCTATATTTTAATCTAATTAAAAAGGAAAATACTTCGAAGCAAGAATAAATAATAATAAATATAATTTTGATCAATCAAAATTCTCCACAATATATAATATATATTATTATAAAGAAGTTAAATTAGCATTTCTTACTTTAAAAAAATACCCTAAACAATTTCTAAAAAGTTTTGTAATTGAAAGCTTAGAGAGATTAAGATAATTTATTTATGAAATTAAAAAACTGTTTATTGCATAAAAACAAAAATAAAAAAAATATTCCTAAAGAATGTTAAAAGTTAGTTAATTTTTAAAGCCTCACCTCGGGGATCTGGCGCCCACTTGTCTATTAATTTAGGTAAATGAATATTGATGAGAATAAAGCTGATTACTCTGGAGCAGTGAAGCTAAACTGAAACTAAATTCTTGTGTATGGAAAGTTCCAAATGAAGTGTAACTGATTAGCAATAGTTAATGTCAACGGAAAACAAAATGTTTTCAAAAAGCCAACGGATGAAAAAGGAAAACATTTATGTAAAATCTACTACTGCTGTTCAGTTACGTTATGGACATTCTACACCAGCAAATTTTAAGAAGGAAGTAGCTGTGCCCGGCATGCGTTGCAATGCCACTCAAAGAAAGAAAGTGTTTGTGTTTTAATTCTGTTTATTTAAGTGCTTTGGATACACAATATTTTTTGTTTTTCCGTCTGGTGCATACACGAAGAAATCATAAGGTTTTCCGATGCGTGAGCTTGCCACATACATGTGTCTATGTGTGAAGCATGGATTTTCCAAATTTAGTCCACACACTTGAAGCGATTGTCCCCTGTGCTTTGTTGGTGGTCAATTCAAATGCGAGTCGCACCGGAAACTGCATTTGAAACCGGAAATACACTCCTTTGTTGAAACGACTCGCGCACCAGATATTGTAAAAATGGTTCTACTAATTCAGAAACCTTCGCGGGCTTACGCACAACAACTCACCAAAGTTTCATTGCAATCTGATGAATGGTATAGGAATGCAGACGGGACAAACAAATAAAGAAACATTCATTTTTATATATTAAGATAAAAATCAGTAAGAAATAATCTGCTCAAGAGGCACTATTTTTTTTTTCAGTGACATATATAGCCTGGACTTTTTTTTTTCTAACTTCTGGCACTTTTTTGCCTTTGGTCTCAACAAGAGAAGGGGCTACCTAACAGAAGAAATGTTTTATTAAAGAAGGACCAAACACACACGATCACAAAGAGAAATAAACAAAATATCTTCATTATATTATGTTCATTACCATGTTTCGAGCAAAGCTTGCTCCTCCTCTTCAGATGATACAAAATAAAATATAGTAAACGTAAAAGGAAAAAAGTATTATTTGTTAATATTGTAAATACTAGCCGGGTACCGTCGCTTCGCTCCGGAACCCTTGCATTTAGCCTTCAAAAATACAAACTTTATTTATTTAGCAAATTAATGTTGAGATGATCGGAGAATATACGACTTCCCAACCCGTTGTGGCTTCTCCGGTTAATTCAGATGTATTGCGGGTTGGCGCCAATAGCGAAAAATCACATTTTTGCATGTATCTTGCAAACGCAGAAACGTTTGTGAATGAGTGATATATCGTTCGACAGAACTTTCAAATACCAACATTTTCTCAATATAATGTTCTCTTCCAACTTTTATACTCTTCGTTTAAACTGAGAAAAAGTCAAAATTTGACCCTTTAAAAGGCGACATCTTGGAAACCAAAAACTTTTTTCGTAAGATTTTTGTAGCATTTTGTTTCTCTTAAAAAGATCTACATTTTATTCATTTGCGTGACAGAATAACGTTCTTATAATATATAATAATTTTTCAGTCAATATCGATGGAATTGTAATATTTAAATTTAATTCACTTGACTCGAATGCAATTTTGAAATTGAAAATAATCGAAAAATCAAAATCCAACGCAGAAGTTGTACTGAGAACTTGAAAAAATAGGGATGAAAGGGTATAAGGTAAAAGGGGTAGGGAGGAAATACAACAACAGTCTTTGCAGAGCTTGACCTCGTTGTTATCGGCTTTAATTAACTACATTTCCGAAGAGCTGAATTCTCCAAAATACTAAAAAAAGGATCACATAAGATCTTTTTTTAATTCCACAACAATACCCTGATACCCTTTAATTCCTATTTTTTTCAAGTTCTGAGTACCAACGCCTGAGGGAACTGCCTTCCTAAGTTAGACGAGCTGTAAGTGAATTAAAAAATATAAGAAATTAATAATTAATAATTCTCAATCGATTGACTAATTATCAAACGATTGGATAAAATAATAAATTTGATTCAAATTAATTTTACAACACAATTTAAAAGAATCCATAGAGATTTGCTGATTAAATAAAAAAAAAAGATGAAATTTTTCACATTTTTGAATGTATCTTGCAAACGCAGAAACGTTGATGAATGACTGATATATCGTTCGATAGAACTTTCAAATACCAACATTTTTTCAAAACAATGTACTTTTCGTTTAAATTGAGAAAAAGGTAAAATTTGAAACCAATTTTGAAAGGTAAAATTTTTCGAAAGAATTTTGTAGCATTTTGTTTGTCTTAAAAAGATCATATTTTATTCATTTGCATGATCAATCTATCTCTTATAGTTTGGTCACAAAATTGGAAAAACGTAAAGTCTTATGACAATGACAGACAGAATAACGCTTTTATAATATAAGATTATTTCAATGTTATATCATCAGATTATATCATAACCTAAAATAAGCCAGGTTGTATACTATTATTGGGTTTATTATTGCCATTATAAATATTCTTTTATTGGCTGGAAGACTTATGTTTATAACCTTGTTTTTCCTTTACGTTTACTATATTTTATTTTGTATCATCTGAAGAGGAGAACAAGCATTCCTCGAAACATGTAATGTATCGTAATATACTGAAGATATTTTGTTTGTTTCTCTTTGTGATCGTGTGTGCTTGGTCCTTCTTTAATATATTTTCACACACCATGAATATTAATTATTAGAAGAAATGTTATCTCACCGTAGGAGGCAACTCACATTACACCAGCAGAAACAGACAAAACACAAAGAAAGTGTTTACATCCTTGCTGGCTCCGGGATTCGAGACCAGATTCAGACATAGTAGCCGTAAGGCAGGCAGTCGCCTTGACCATCTGTCTGTGCCTGAACGGCATAGATAACCTGAGTCGAGTCACTACGCGGGCACGAACTTTTCCATTGGCAATTCATGTGCTTAATCTTATAACAGTGCTTCTCAACGTTTTCTTCCGTGAACCGTTTGGAAATGTAAAAAAAATAGGCGTATATGACCCAAATTCGTATTTTTCTGCTTTTGAAATGTACCTTTTAATATATTCATAGATTATGAATTTGTAATGTAATGGGGCAGAATGTATAGTGAATATATATAGTGAATTATTGAGCCTATTTAATAGGCTCTCAATAAAATAAAATTGGTATAATATACAAAGGAAGTTTTGAAAATTAAACATAAGACACTAACAGTATTGAAAACAAACATATATACGAAAACTTCACAATTAAAACGTATATTGCGGATCCGAAAGGCTTCCCATAATGTATGTTTTTAATTGTGAAGTTTACTTATGAGTGTTTTTAAAACTGGATTTTGAATACCTTTTAATTTTTTTTTTTTAACACACGTTAAAAATTTGAAACCATTAACAGTAAATAGAATGATAGATGACTGTAGATATAAAGATATATATTGGGGAAACGATAAAAAACCTTTTTTAAGTTGTTCTTGATAAATCATAGTCGGTTAGTCTTAAAAAGAAGTTAATAAAAAAAATCTCATTTCATCTGTAGTTTTTGGACGAGCCACAGTTTGAGAATCAAAACAAATTATATTCGTGATAGATTTATTAGTATTCTGCTAAGATTTCTCTATGAAAAAAACTGGTAAATTCATGGTTTTTTTTTTAATTATTTTTATCTGTAGCGTTTAAAATAGTTATCGAAGACAATATTCAACGTGACAACGAACTTCAATCTTGCAAGAGAGCACTGTGAGATTAAAGACTTTAAATTAGAGCGTCCACGTGGATTCAATGCTGGTTACTTACTTTCGGAGTAATGGACTTCTCATGTCAGTGATAAATATTTGATGCTGTGCGAAGTCAAATTTAAAGGTCACTCACTTGAGTTTTGCAATCCGTCAAGACTTCACAAGGACCAACTATACAATACCTTGAATTTTCGTGCTGAATTTAGTTACGACAAATAACCGATTTATATAAAATTGAAAATATCATGTCTATTTCTAATCAGTAGATCAATAGAATTAGGAGATTACAAGTTACCTTTTTACAGTTAATGATCTTTTGTCATGGGTCCTCGCCTTCTGATTCCGTTGAGTGACTTTGCAACATAATAAAAGCTGGAAAACCACCAGACGAAGGTTCTCGGATCAATTCCGGGAAGATTGGTGAGCTCTGGCGTGAAGTTTCCTTACAATGCTCGTCCTGGGATCTACCAGCTCTAATGAGTTACAGGAGTCTTACCAAGGAGGCATCCAAGCGATCAAGCATGGTCTTCTTCCCAGCACACAGCTTCAGACCAAGTCAAAAAAGCAGCTTCTCACTACCAGCAAAAGGGTAAATGCCAAACGAGTAGAAAGCAAACTAAGGCTGTCCTTAGAAATACGATAATAGTTCAAAATATTAATTATATTAAAGAAGGACCAAACACACACAATAAATAAAAATAAATATAAACACTTCATTATAAAAACTTCAAGACATGTTTCGAGGATCTTAATCCTCCTCTTCAGATGATAAACATAATATTAAGGAAAACTTTATGGCTCCGAACATAATATTGAAGCCAGAAAAGAATTTCAACAAATCAATACAAAGTAATAATTCAATAGTTTATGGTAATTGTTACCAAATTAATAAAGATGTTGTGCAACATTATTATATGAACTATCAAAACAAATAGTAAATGGTCATATTAAGTTATATTGTAGGGCATTAGTCACCGAAATTTCGGTGTTATAGCATCTCATTGTTTTCATTAACAAAGTCTCCATGAATTTTCTTAGATATGTGTCCTTCTCATTAGCATAAACAATAGGTTTATTGGTGAGTAGCGTATGTCCCGTTTGTTGATGATGCAGAGCTGTTTGGTACCGCTTATTTTTCCTCCTGACTGCCCCTTCGTGTTCATTTATACGAATTTGTAGTCGGCGTTTCGAAAATATTAAAGGTCAAAAATAAAAGTTTGGATAATTTACAATGGAACCTATTATAAAATTTAATAAAGTGATTCCTAGAAAACAACATTTTTGCCAGAAAATTCGAAAACCAAAGAGTCAAAAACCGATTTCTAGAAGATATTAAAAACAGTAAGCAAAAAATACGATTTATAGCTTTTAGATTTGTAGAGTTACAGAGTTATGGCAAACACGACAAACTTAAAGTTTTGATGCCAGTAGATCCTTATTTTCGTCCCAATCATATTAAAATCAACGAAAGTTTTTGGAAGCTCATGTTATGACCAAAGGTTTCAGCTTTCTATGTGTCTGCAGCAACCTACAAGGATAGTCTTTATCTAAACTTATAAATCTATACTTAGTACGATTCCCTGCTTTTGAGCTACAATGTGTTAATCGTAGAAGAGGATAGCCGACTGAAACTTGCATCAGTAACACTGATTACAAGTTTACAGCATCGAAAAACCGAGAGAAAATATTATTTATTAATAATATTATTTTCACATCACTTATTCTCATCTAAAGCTCTTCTGCTGTTCTTATTCGATTGTTCCTGAACTTCGCAAATTACTGATGTCTAAATCTTGATTGATATCACAATCTTCTGGTATAAGGTAAACAATGACTCATAGGCTGAGGTGCAACAGTTGATTGAGTTGTGTATGAGCGCTTATTACTGTGCAGAAGTGAGTCTGCTGCGCTCAGATAATTGTTCTCTTTCGGATACTTCTTCTCTTTCTTGAGACTGAGTGTAATTAGACTGAAAATGCAAAAAAAAAAAAGGAAGCGTTTCTGAATATCGATAGGCCTGTAGTTAGATCACGGTATCATTCTGGATTCCGAAAACCGAAGAGCGTCTCGGCCCAAGGATTTCGGATGTGAGATTGTGAACCTGTAAATTGCATTTTTATCAGTTAATAATAAAACTGATCATCATTAAACAGCAAAATATTTATGTTTTTAATTCCATGCTAAATTTCAGACGTTCATAGATGAAATACATGTGATCACAGGAAGTGGAGCTCCTACAGATTGTAATACAGTACTATTCATTAATATGACTTTACTTAAAATAACAAAATATCACTAATACAGACATCTATAAATTGCATGTCAAATAAATAGTTTTACAAAACATAAAAAAATTATTATTACACATATACAGTAATAACATAACCTTGAAATTAGTAATAATAACGTAACTGACAAATAACTAACATTTCTTGATTAATTTACTTGGATATATCTTAATTGCGATAATGAGCACTTTTCTCTTACAAGGAGACGACACAGCCTGTACGTTTGAGATGAAAGTAAACAAGAAGTACTTCAAAAATGTATACACATATTGGGGCCAACGCTCCATAGATTTCGAGATATTCATCGATTTTCAAGTATTACCTTTTAAGCTCACTCTTGTCACAAAGCCTAAAAGCCTAACGTTTTATCCACATTTTTCTCCATTATCAAAGCAGCTCCACACCCGTCAAAAAAAATCAGCCAATAAACCAAAAACGGTATCAGAGAATCATGACGTATACTTCACGATTTTCGTGACCTCTGCTGGTAATCATAACCATCGTTCTTTATTGATAGCGTTTTCATTATATACTGTATATCACATTAATAATGTCAAAACCGTTAATAATATTATCACATTCAGTACAAGTACCATTCGGAATTCCGAAAATTTCCGAAACACATCTGAGCCCAAGAATTTTTAATATGGGATTATGGACCTGTATTTTGAAGACGGAAGAAGCGCAAGTACAAACACAACTACTTACAGCGAATTAAGATTTAGAAATGGATTTCATTCTGTCGAGTCGAGAAATAAACGTAAGTATTTCTATTCACAAGATATTCTTAATACTAGACTCAAACAAAACAAATAAATCGATAATTTATTAGAGAACACTCTGTTAGTCTTCAAAGAAGTTATATTATTCAACGAATAAGACCTAATGTTGGCTTAAATATTTAACCTGGGACTGAAAGTCGTAGAGTAGAGCCACAGGTTAGATCATCGAAATCTAGCTGTTTATATGTTACTCTGACCTTTTTTCTTTGTTTTTTCCTAGAAAGTGACTAGAAAATCAATCAGTCTTTTTGGATGTATCAGAGTGTATTTCTTAATAACTTTTGAACAGTTGAATGATCTGCTTGAAACTTCATATTTAAGGACAGAAGAAGACCGTCTCTGTAACAAAATAACACTACTTTTATATTAAAAAGAGGAAACAAATGTTATGCAGTCTTGACTTGATAAGGGCTACTATACTTTAATGGCCGAAACGTTGTGGTTTTAATATACATAGTGACTTTTTACAACATTTTACTGTGTTTCCTCTTTTTAACATTAATATTTGAACACATGTAAAATTTAATCGAACATTACTTTCACTTGAGAATGTTCACCCTAAGCTGAACGAAACCAGGTCGTTTTATTGTAAACACTTTTAATTTTAAACTATAATATTTTTTTAAGTTAACCAGGTGTGACGGCTTCATCATTGCATAATTATGTACACAGCATACGTTAAAATTTTTTTTTACTTCTGTGTTTGATTTTTTTTTCCTGTGTAGGTTGTTGTAGAAAATTAGCGAGAGAAGAATATTATGTAAGATATATTATAAAAGAATAAAAAAATTTCCCATAGAAAATCGTTAGAACCGAAACAGCGACGTCTAACAATGCGCAGTAATCAATGGTATAACCTACTAATCTGCGCGCGCTTTGATATATAGTGAAGCTCGGCTATAACACGGTCGTTTATATAGCGAATTCGGATATAACGCGATTTGGTCTTAGATCCCTTCTATTTTGGAAAAGGTGTACAATTGTAAAATTGCAAAATTTACCATATTTTCGACCAAAAAGTACGAAAAACGATTGATTTTAGAGAACTGCTCGCGATTTGCTACTTACAATTAATACTTACTGAGTACTACCGCTAATCCCTTTATATTTTTCAATTAGAGGAAGCGGTTGCCGACTGAAAATAAAATCAAAGGTGTAAATTAATATGCTTGTTTACTTATTATTTACAGTAATTGAGACTATACCCACCCTAATGTCACGAAAATGCGTAAAATATATATTTTAAAAAAATACGAGAATCGCGGACTTTTTCCTTTAACCAAAATACCGTAAGAAAACAGAAATACTTTATGAAGATTTTGGCGAATATAACCCATCAAAGTGTTGAAAAGGTAATGATTTATAATTATTTATAAATACTGTATAAAATTCTCCCACATCGCTCTGAATGATGTAGGTAATCGTGAAATGACCATTTTAAATCGATTTGGAATCGTGTGGGCGATAATAGGGTTCGAGTATAGGACGTTTAAGATCGCGAAGTAAAAAAAGCTCGGGCAGATCGCGATCTTCGAGATCTTGGATCCGAAAGATCGCGGTGTAACCGAGCTTCACTGCACTTGAAATTAATCGAGTTGAAGCAGTTTGCGTAAGTAATGCGGATTTCTTTTTTTTTTTTTTTAAAGTAACACATTTATTATTTGCATTACATAGATACAATTCATAAGCAGACTATTCATTTATGCTGTTCTCACGATTTAAATACAAAAACTTCTTATTTTTCTCTGTAATGCATATACATATAATCTGTTACAGTATTTAATAGCTGTACTTATCATACCCGGAATACAACGTTTTCGGTCTCAAAAGAAAGACCTATCAGGAAGTTAAGAAGTGAAAATTAAAATACCATTAAACGGAGAAATCAAATCGACTTTCTCGAAGGTTCTCTTCGAATCATTCGAAGGTAGCAGTTTTCTGGCAATTAATGAAGAATCGAAGACAGAAGATGAAATATTGGCTCAATTGAAGCGAAGAAAAGAGAAAATGAAAAAAGAAGTAAAGCGGAAATTAAAATCGAAATTAATGCTTTGGGGGAGAATTCATCAAATTCCGAAATAATTTAACCTCATTATTTAATTTTTTTTTTTTTTTTTCATTCTTTAGCCACAACAGAATTCGGTTAAAAAAAATCGAACATTCTAGATATTGATTGATCACTTTTTCCCAGTCATCTACGAAATTTCCTCCTACATTAGGAGGAAAAAAAAAAGAAACACCCACACACATAAGAGGAAAAAACAAACCGGAAAAAAAAGGAGAAAGAGAAACCAGCACCAGCGAAAAAAGTTACTCCGTTTTTTCCTTTCCTTTACCTAAAAGAGAAATTCTTTGAAATGCTTTCCAAGATAGAATGGTGGATGGATTCACATATTTCATTTTACTCTGGAATATTTTGCTGTTTGTCGTTGGAGGAATAAAAATAAGTAGCGGAATATTTTATCAATAGCAGACAGTTCTTTTTCTTTTCAATGACTTACAAAGTCAGGAAAAAAACACAACAGAAAAAGGCTCCGTATTCATAAATTATAACACTTGGAATGCTACAATATATTTTTCTATTTTCCATTTGTTGAAAATGAATTAAAATTAGGAAAGATGTTACTTTAAACAAAACCTTCCTTAACCGGTGTTCCCCGGTGGTGTGCCGTGAAGATATGGCGCAAGAAAATTGAGAGGGCATCTTTATAAACATGTAGCTTCACATGTACTGTCGCCGGCATTTCCAATGTCACATTAGCTGCCCGATGCTTCCCCGCAGTGCAACAAGCTCTCAGCTCTTACAATTTTTTTTTACCCCCTTTCAGTGCAAAAAAAGAAGCTAAAATTTGGTATACGTCAACTCCTTATGATCCTGAATAAATGATAAAAATTTCAAGGGATGTTTCGATCTGACAAACCTAACCATTCCCTTGTTAGACTGGTTTAAGGAAAGCAATGCAGGAAAGCACAACTTGGCAATGTGACATTGGAAATGCCGGCGATAGTACCAGAATTTTCTTTCAGGTAGGGCTTATTCCTAGAAAAAGTGTCGTGTTGTGGTCGGCCATAGTAAGAATAACACCTCCCCTTCTCTGTCTTCCCGTGGATGTCGTAATAACAATTTTACATTGATATGACTATTTTCTTTGATTTCTCTCTTCTGAGAGAGATTTCTTTTTGTTAGATTTGGGGAGGGGCTTCAGCTCCTCGAGCCCCTCCCTGGCTACGTGCCTGTTCACACACAGGCCAAAGCTGCAATCTAGATTAACTTCCTACTTAAAATTATTTTTTTTCTTGTGTTTACAGGTTTCAATTTGGCTTTGTTTATGTTTGTTGCTGCCAGTGGTTTGTGATTGCATTGATCAACACCAGAGGTTTCCCTTTCACCACTCCCTGATTGTCGGAAATTTGAACCAATCCGGAAAATTGGAAATTTGGACTTTCGCAAATAATTTTCCTTTTCATTTGTAAATTCTTCATTTAACTTAAGTGTAGACTTCCCTATCTGTAATTGTAACATTGAAAAAGGCCATGTGTATGAACGTCTTTAAATATATGATTTTGTTTTATTTTGTTAAATTTTAGAGGTATGTCTGATTGGATATTTATTTGGATTTAGTGAGAGATTCTTGAAAAAATATCTCTATTTGCTTCGAAACAACTGAACGGCGATTTTTCCTGAAAAATTCATTTTTTACTTTGAAAAATATTCGACATAACAAGGTTTTGAGTGAAAACTCTTCGGCGAATTAAAATTAATATTAGACGAATATGTAGTATCAAGGGAAAAAATAATTTTTCGACATATCAAGGTTTTCGAGATATCGAAGTTCGACATATCGAGAGTCTACTGTAGACGTAAAACACTTCTTGATAGATTATCTTCACAACGTCAAATAGCGTGGGCAAACAGAAACATGAACTATATTCATTGTTTCGTGCTAACAATGAGGATTAACAAGGTATTAATTTCAAATCGTCTTAAAAAAATATTCGGATAGTTATAATTTTGTTTAAATTCATTTGGAAATCAGGTGCTTTTCAAAGGATTGTATTTTATTTATTATATTTATAAGGATTGCTGGCCGAACACGTAGCAATATGCGGCAATATTGCTGGACAATATTGCTCATTTCAACAATATTGGTATTGTCGGAAAAAAAGGAACAATTTTAGTTGTCGGAAAGTATTGCTGGTCCGCCAGCGAATCACATGAACAGTGATTCATGTTATCATCATTGTTACAGAAATCCCGTGACAATGGTGACGTAGAAGGAAGGCGGCGCTTTCACGATAGCAAATTCACTCCGAGCAGTTTTTGTGAGATAGAAGGCATAAAATCATCAAAATGGGTCGGCCCAAAAAAGATAATTCAAACAAAAACATTTGGTCAATTGATAATGAAAGACTCTTAATTGATTTCTACAGAGGGAAGGCGTTTAATACTATAGCGATTCTGTACGATCGTAAAATTAGGCCTAAATGCACGTAAGAACACTCGATCGCTCCCATTTTATTCGCAAATAAATTGTATAAAACCGATGTCGTACAATCTCTGGGAATACTGTCCCAGTGAGTTTTTAATGCGCCGCTAAGCATCAATAATCAGGCCAATACTCGACTACACAAAACTGTGTGTTCGCGCGTGATATGAACTGACAATATCAATTTTAAACAATATTGCCCAGCAATATTGCCGCATATTATTACGTGTTCGGCCAGCATTATAGAAATAAAGACAATGGAAAAATTTGGTGTGCCGCGGGATTTCTGTAAATGTAAAAATGTGCCGTGATGTAAAAATGTTGACAAGCACTGTTTTAAGTTGCCTTAGTAGAGTTAATTGTAATTAAATTAAAATTTACGCGAAAAAACCAACTTTAAAATGGATTTACAAAACAGATAAGGTTTCCTTCGTAGGCAATCACAGAAAACCGTTGTTAAATATTTCGCTTCAAATGACTTTAAGAGGGAATTTCGTTTTTGTTTTTTATGTTGTCTTCACGAGTCAATCTCTCCACTGAGATCCACACTATAAAATGTTTAAATACAAAAGATGGATTATCGTTTACCCGGAAGTATGATTGTTCAAGTTTCAAGAAGATCTATTCAGTGCACAGACTCAGAATTACATACAGACATGGAAATTTTAAGAGCCCAAGTTTCTTTAGAAAAACTGGCTAAGGGCTTATTTCGTGTGAAGGATCAATTCTAGCGAAACCATGTAGCCGTTGGGGCACAGCCGAGTGATCAAGGCTGATACACCCGAACCCGGTTACGAATCATGGCCTGGACGTGGATGTTTCTTTCCTTCTTCTGTGTGTTACTCTTCTTTCACTGACTTACTCTCAATTTCATATCTTGCTTTTGGCGCAACTTAATCGTCAGCCACCCTTTTGTCATTGGAAATCCCACACTGATGTGCGATCAAAGAAACAAAAAAATAAACGGAACCATGCAGATGTAATAGTCTAATTTGTATTTCAGAAATATCCTTATTTGTTTATGACAGTGATATATTGCAAATTGTAACAGCTGTGATCATAAATAATGTGAGAGATTAGCACATTCATGTCGAAGTACCAATTCGATGACACTTTCGAAGAATAGTACCGCTTATTACCTGTACAATAAAGCGCTAATTTCTTTGGATAGCATTTGGGCGTACTTACTTCGCCGCGAAAATGAAATGAAGGGCACTGAAATTTAACGCCTTAAGAAATCACTTTTTTGATAATTTAGCTTCTTTTTTTTTTACTTTTTTGGGCAACGTCGGAATGTTAACTGCTTAATTTTCTAGTTACGACCCACTACAATCTGGTTTTACGACGCCTCTTTTCCAATTGTCAGAACTTTATACAGTAAAAGATGCGAAGACGAAGCATAAAGATATCCTTGTAACTTTCTATTTATTCTGAAGTCATTTTGTTTCTTTACTTACTTCATTAACAAATCCCAAGACCTCCTTTAAAATTTTCAACTAACTTTCCTTCAAAGAAAAATACAAAACAAAAACAACCTAGACGAAAATTCTACAAGACAAAGAATGAGCCATTAAAGAACAGCAGTCTAGTTTCATAGACCAATGATTGTTATGTCTTACTGAATAGGCTATAACAATGCAGCCTCGTTAGCCTCTTTACCAATAGCAAATTGAGGCTGCTGAAATCAGTCAGTCTGTGAATGTGCGTGTTTGTGATCGCAAGTAACTTTAGAAACACTGGATGGATCTTCTCTAAACTTTGTATACACATTCGAAGACTGGGGATGACCTAACTTTTATCTTTCAAATCTTTTCGAAATGGATCTTTGCCGAGAAAAGGCGACTTAAATCCCCGTAGAAATCTAAAAAATAGATTTCTATCCTATTTCTAGTAATATCTCATTGTCTTAAACAATGAATATTAAATCATTTTAGCTAATCCAGTGCGTGTGATTTGGTACAATTAAAATAATCCTTTTAGACAATTTAATTAAATAGTGCGGATTTAATTCTTTTTCTTCCGGAATTTAGAAAATTTCTTCTTTTTGCTTTCAGTAGATGTTGAAGATAAATAGGGGTTTCTTATTTTTTGTCGTTTTCACTATTTCATAAGAAAAAAAAACAAAAAACAAAAAAAGAAAGAAATTCTAAGAAATAACATTTTAAGGAAAGTAGGCTTTAAGTTCTTCCGTCCTTTTTTGTAAAAGAATTAAGTTTGATACTTTTGTATTTTCTTACAATATTTTCTTTAAATACTAAAGGAACGAAGCTGATGATGTTATTCCACCATTTATAACAAGAATTTCTTAATAAGGAACTTTGAAATTCATTTAATATTATATTTTAAAAAAAGAAAATTCAATTTTTGTTTTTAAAAAACAAAACAAAACGAAAAAAACAACACGTTTATGATAAGTTTTAATAATAAAATGAATTATCAGTTTTCTTCACAAATCTAATTTTTTTCTGTTCTTCTATAATCTTAATGTTATTCCAATTCCAGATTAGCATGGTAATTAGAAAAAGAATCGCAGTCTCTTTATCTTATCACGCGGAAGACCATTTTCGCTTACGTGGTGAAACGATGGTATCCTACTGATTGGACGGTGGCGTCAGTGTCGCGACCGAGTCAAGTCAGGCAAAGGCGGCTGCAAAGAATGCTGCGAAGGCTGTCAATCGATGAGATTTAGAGCTTACCAATACTTGGATGGGCACAAAAAAAAAAGTCATCTAAAGAACCAGTTGGCATGAAACTTATTGGCTTTAAGTTCAACATTTGGTTGGTTTTTTTTAGATAGAAATGACATTTGCTTGGTATTTTATTGAATATCAAAGATACTGCAATCCATTTTGCAATATATGACTATTTTTTTTAAGTAAATGCACGGACTTTGTATGGAAACCATAAATGCTTATTGTACATTGTTTTTAAATCTGAAGTCTGATGCAAATCTGCTTTTTAAATCTGGAAAATAAATTGAATGTTTCTACCATTTGCCAAAAGCAATAAATGTTTAATGTGTTAAAGCTTCTGAGGCAGAATCGTGTGGAATTTATGGTCGAGATATTACCACTTTCAAAGCAACTTGAAGTCAGGTAATTTTAAAGTTCAAGGAGCGCTTTTATTTCAGTTAAAAATGTAGTTATAATTACTACAACATTATTTCCCGGACAAGTAGCAGCCCTTAGCATTTATGCAATGAATAATTTAACTTGTAGAATTATAGTTGGAGGCAGCTTCAATTCCCACATCTGTCTCTTTTACCACAGAATGTAGAGATCTCATTAGGAATTTGGCGGAAAAGTAGGGGAAAGAAATTACTTCAGTATTTCAGTGAAATGTTGAAGTTGCCCTGTCCAATTTATTCAGATTGTGACAATCTGTAAACTTCGGGAAATATGTTATTGTCGTTTCGTTTGTATTTACTATTATTGAACTTTAAAATCTGGATCTTGGGAAAAATCTATCTAGCAATATGTAGTAATCTAAAAATATCATTCTTACCTGTTATTTAACTAAACATCAAGGAATATTTCTTAATCAAATCTTAGGCCAAATTACAGCAATGATAACATCAAAATTTAGTTTTGCAGCATGTGTTAAAAACAAATAGATGTTTAATAGCGGATAACAACAACTGGCAAACAGATTCGTATTTTAAAAATAATAATAATAAATATAAGTAATAGATTATATAAGAATTAAGAGTGTAAGAGCAAAAGGCAAGAAACAGAACTTTTTTCACACTCTCTGCAAATTAGTTGGTACGTAATTTTTTAGGCTTTTGCTACACATATGGTTTATTTAATCTCAATCATTTATCATACGAATATTCTTACAATCCCTTACTCTATGGATGGTTCCACCCGCGTATAAAGCTTTAAATAAAGCATGAGTTAATAAATGAAAAAAAAAAAACACGCTAATAACCTACATTATATCCTATTGATAAAATAAATATTATTAAACCTAACTGCCTTAAAATTGATAAAGCGATAATTTTCTTTAAATCATACCCAAAATTTCCTCCTAAACCAGCCATTAAATTAGCAAAGATAGTACAAAAAAATACTTTTACGCAAATTCTTCTTCAATATAGAATCAAACCCGAATTAACAAATAAACTATCAGTGAAATCTTCTGTGCCTGAAAGTGTCGATATAATTGCACAATTATCTTCAAAATACACAAGTGCTTACGAATAACCATAGATTTAACTTATATCCTTCTTTAGTCTCTAACTCAACGAAACTCAAAATCCCGTCCACAAAACTTGCTAGAGTTTTATATCATTATTATTTCGAATCTATAATTATTATTTTATCACATTAATATGATGGTAACGCTAAAGCTGAGCACTGTAAATCTGTGATACTAAAAGTAAAGGTAGCACATTCCTCACTGTGCTAACTCATAAATTCCGGTTGAATGACTTACAACACTGCCAAAGGCTTCTAAAATGCAATATCCTTGTTGGATCGTTATTCGGATGTGAAATTCAACTTTGAAAAAAATAAAAAATAAAAGAGAGCAAAGCCTAGACAAGAAGCCCCCAAGGTGAAAGGCAGTTGGACAAAAAGACATACGGTCCTGATTTACGGTATTAGGAAGGAAAGTCCACTTTGACGACGAATAGCTTCAGACAGCCGATAGCCTATCAAAGTCGACTTTTCTTCCCTTCCATTCACCAGTGCTAGCCTCATAAAAGGAACCAATCAAGTTTTTTTCTTTGCAGTTAGGCTGTATTTTCTGGATTTGCCAGATTTTTAACCCACAAATTCAGAATGCGCAATTATACAATGTGTACAGAAGTATCGCAATCAAAAAGTGGTAATTTCTACGTTACAAAACTACAATCGTTTGTTCAAGGAGTTATTTTAATATTTATTAAATTTACTGTATAAATATTGATTTGCTTTTTGTTCTAATTAAAATAAAACCAGATCAATATTTATGCAGTAACTTTAAGAAGTATTATAATAACAAAATTACAAATCTCTACTTTCAAAATTAGAAGAAAAATAAGAACAAACTGATATTCAACTGGTGAAAGACAAACAAATTCTAATAAAAGTTAAAAATTACCATTTTGATACTTTCCAAAATATATGGATGTTATCATTAAATTTAATAATGTATGGAAGGCTGTTACTTAAATATATAGGCTATCTTCTTTGAAGCTTCGTGCTCTTGTAAAATCATTAAATTAATCTCTTAAGATTATAATACGAAAACTTGTCTAGCAATAGGGAGGAAACTAAATATATTTTAATTAGTGTGAGGGGAATTCTGAATGAACAGGTTAAATATTACACAACGACTGTTGATATAATGCGAGTCTATAATTAGAATGTACATTAATTAATATATTTTAGGCTAAAATAGAATGAAGCCAGTGTTCAGAGAGAAATAATATATCCGTAGAACTAATGTTTTAAAGTAAAAGATTCAACAAAAGCTTTTGAGATTCAATTACACCTTTTCATTCTTACAAACTTTATTCTTATTCTTATAAAACTCTGGCAAGTTGGATGAAAATCTTCAGCAGTGTTCCTTAAGTTGTCTTTAATTTGAGACGTTTCACCTCGTTGTCTTTTGGCTTTTTTTGTTGTTGTTGTTCCTTTATCTACTTTATAGTTGTAATCTCTAAATTAATGATCTAGCGACACAATGTTGTCCTAAAGGTTAGCGATAAGTTCACAGATCCTAATCTAAACAAACCCATATCACTCTCCACGCCTGATGATGTTTATCTTTTAAAGCTCCTTTCTAATCGCTTATCTAAATATTAAAGCATCTCAACATTAAAGTCAGTAAGAGTAAAGCCCTCTTTAAAGGCTTATATCAACGCCATCTTGAAAACAAGATGTTTTCAAGATGGCGTTGCTTATATACCGTATAACAACATCTCAGAAATGACAAACAGTGATGATTTGTTTTTATATTGTAGAACAAAATATACGTATGCCCTTAGCTATCCATTGCATGGTGGGGATTGACCATGCAGCGCTGGGGTCAATTTTAGTGGGTGGAGTGGGGGATTGGATTCAAAATAACGTTCTGAAATTGCAGTTCGACCAAGGAAGCATCACAATAAATTTTAAAGAAAGCAGCCTAGTCATTTTAGCGCGGGGTCGTTTTTGAGGGACAGGAGAAGTCGTGACCAAAATAAATGTGCCAATGTTGTAAGTTGGACCATAAACAAAGTACCAAATTTAATGGAAATCCGTCCTGTCATATTAGCGTGATGCGCATACCGACAGACAAATGGAGAAATAGAGAAGGAACAAGACAGCTAACTTGGCGGCATTACATCTTTACCCTAGCATTAAAGCTCAATTCTACATGTTGTAACATGCTCGCTATACGTACTAAAATTAATGTCGTCTTACGTACTGAAATTACCTTTAATTTTTCACAGTGGAAATTGAAGTGGCGATAGCTACTCACCTTTGTAAATCGATCTCTGTCTTTCAAGGGTTTTGCTGCATTGTTTCGCCCTAAAATTAAAGGCGATTAACATGATCATTTAATATCTAAATTACAAAAACAAAAGCATTGATGGCGAAATTCTTTATAGGAATTTTCGAGAAATGATGGCGTGCCTACTATATCTTGCTTCTATCCCAGTTATCGTCCCAATGTGCAGAGCGAAAAAAACAAACAAACAAATAAACAAAAAAAAAAAAAAAGCTCATCCTCAAAAACAATTCTGCAGTTCCGATTACAATCTCTTCTAAATTAAAAAAAAATGGTTGTCGCTCAGATTATTGTTTGGGCCAATAGACGTACTGAAGAACTACAGAATGATTTTGAAGAAGTTGTTTAATCTATGTTAAAAATACTATTACTAATTTACAAACTATAAAATAATATATCCTTCCACGTTGTCTACAGATGCTTTAATTTGAATGTACTTGGTAACGCAATACGTAAATAAAAATTAACTAAATAATAGCTACGCGAACATCAATAATAATGATTTACGTTGGTAAACGACGCTCACAATTTATGACTACATAAATTCAAATCATCCTTTCTATACATTATATACAACTGCGGTAAATTTAAACCAAGGGACACATTTTAATGTGTATAATATACTTGACAGCAGAAAAATCGCACAGTTGCATTTGTTTACTTTTTGTTTTATTTTCCTCGCGATTCGCAATTTTTTTGAATCAAAATAATGTCAATTTAAAGATCGTTACATCCCCTATCCAATGATACCACTTAAGTGTTTATTGCGTGTCAGCCGAGTGCTTTTTGGAGGAATCTCCTAGACTACCCGAAAATCTCGTTTTCCTACAGCCTGGGAAATGGTGATTAAAACAAAATTCAATACAAACATTTATAAAACAATCTTTATTCATAACGGGTATTCCCTCCTGTAGCCTTAATTACATCCCTCATTCGATTTTTCATCGATTTTATCAATTTGGGGTGTTGCTCTATTGTTGTTATTGTCTTGGTTTTGAAGGGACAATATACACTTACTATTCGTTTTCGAAAGCTAGAACCGCCACTCGCGGACGATTCTACTCCGCAGAGGGTTAATACGCTGAGATGGGCACTTTCCTAAGACCTGTTGACTGGATCTGGAACTTTCAACCCCCCCCCCCAAAAAAAAAAAAAAAAATTTCCATTATTCTTTCCCGAAAAACGTAAATAGAACGTAGCTACTAGTAAACTAACACTGATAAAAAGTAAACCTCCCTTCTTTATTTCTCATCAGCCCTATTTTGATGAAATCGAAGGAGACCTACGCATGCGCAAAAGCACTGAAGATTCTCGTAAACAAAAACGATCTTTAAATTGACATTATTTTGATTCAAACAATATAGCGTAAGCGAGGAAAATATAAAAAAATGTAAAGAAATGCAACTGTGCGATTTTTCCGCTCTCAAGTGTAGATAAAAATAAAAATTACTAAAAATTATCAAAGCTAATTCAAGACCAAACTTAAAATCATTTTGTAAATAAAAATATAAATTCACTAATATCATTTTTTTTATCTTTTTTCCCCTATATCAAGATAGAAGATAATATTAATATAAAATATTCGTAATTAAAAAATAAATCAATAAAGAAATTCTAATAAAAAAAATTTTATTGTAACGAATTCTAAAGAAATTGCTGATTTTTAGCAATTTCTCAATTGGCCTAGAATTAATAATAGCCTTAAAAAATATCAAGAAATTTGAAGTCAATCCTCCAAATACATACCTAAACAAAATTATTTTCTTAAATAACCTGATATATTGCTTTCTGACTAACATTTCAACTCTTAAAACGTTCAAAATATTTACATTTTAACTCAAAACATCTTATTAATATATTGGAACAAAAAATAATAAATGGGATGTATGGAACTTTCCAAGGACAGACAACCAAAAAACAAATAAAAAGAGAAACTTTTGCTACTAATTATACTAGTCCAATTCTTTACAAGTCAGTCGCAGCGCAGATAACTTCCTTCAAGCATTAAATTGGATTATACAGAAATAGGAGATAACGAGTCCCTGTCGCAAGTTTCGATCTTTTCCAATGTGAGGTTTAGACTCCAACAGGAAAGAGGAAATTACTGGCACTGACGGGTTCCAGTATCTAGTGCAGACATTCTGTCGAAACAGCACTACTAGACTTCTAGGATGAAGTTCGCAATCATAAGATAGCACGACGAGATAAGGCTTTAAATGAATGTTTATCCTACACCCTGTAAAGAAAGTATAAACTCACCCAAGTATTTCAAATAACTTTTCATTACATGATTTGTTTACTTTCATTTTTTTTTCTTAGCCTATTTAAAAGAAATTAATTCGTGTACCATTTAAATATCTCAAACATTTTGAGTAGTTTTCAAATTGAAAAATCAAGCCAATTTTCAACTGTAAAGAAAATATAAACTCGCTATGAAATATTTTGAATTTGACACCTGCAAAGTGATTGGAATATCCCAAATTTACATAAAGATAACTAAAAGTGGCTAAAGTATGTAATCCATTCATTTTTTTAACAACATATGCCACTACTTTATCATGCCTCATGGAAATTCATTCACTGACAAAGAAATACGAAAAATTCATTTTCTCCTTGGTCAAAAAAAGTCAACAAGGGGCAAATTGCCTCAGAATTAAATCGTTCACAGACTGTTATTCAAAATGTCATCAAGAAAGGTGATAGTTATGGAACCACAAAAAGACCAGGTAGACCTCCAAAACTCAAACCTCGGGACCACCGGTGAATTCAAGATCTTGCTGCGTCTGATGAGATGTCCATCCGTGAAATTGCTCGTACATTGCCAAAGATTGTATCTCACCAAACTGTATGGAAAAGCTAAACGTCAAATAATCACAAGAAGTTTGTAAAACTGAACACTAAACCCAAGCTCACTGCCACTCATCGTTCCACCCGACTTGACTGGGCTAAGAAAACAATGAAATGGCATCAAAGGTAGAACGAAATAGTTTTTTTCTGAGGAAAAACGTTTCTGTCTTGACGGCCCTGACGGATATTCTCCGTACTGGCATGATGTATGCACTCCGTCGAAGAAAAGATTAAGCAGACAACAAGGTGAGGGTGGAGTGATGGTGTGGGCAGCATTTGGCGCAGGAGATAAGGTAGATATAGTGTTTGTGGAAGGCAAGATGGACTCTAAAAAAAATCAGAACCTTATGTACGACCATTTAATACCATTTGGACACCTTCTAGGAAGGCCAAATTGGCAATATCAACAAGACAACGCTTCTATGCGTCAAAATCCACCAAAGCGTGGTTTTAAAAAGAGAAAATTGATGTCATTCCATGGCCCTCCCGTTCACCTGACCTACACCCAATTGAAAACGTGTAGGGTTGGATGGCAAACATTGTATATGGTCGAATCACACAGTATCACTTGAATGATCTGAAGCTTGCAATTTGGAATGCTTATGACCAGATAAAGATGTCCGATTTGAAAAAATTAATGGGGACAATGCCTGACAGAATGATAGAAATTATAGAGAAGAAAGGAGGACCAACACGTTATTAATTTCAATAATTTTCGAAATATTATATTTTGAGTTTATATTTTCTTTACAATTAAAAAGCGATTTTTATTTTTTAATTTAAAAACTACTTAAAATGTTTGAGATGTTTAAATGGTACACGAATTTATTGCTGTTAAATAGACTATAGCCTGTAACATATAGAAGACAAATGGGGACCACTACCTACAGAGCAGATTTCGGGTCACCAGCGGACACAACACACAGAAGAAGACGAAAGAAACAACCATGTCACGCTGTTAAATAGACTATATAAAAAAAGGGGGAAGTAAACAAATCCTCTAATAAAAAGTTATTTGAAATACTTGGGTGAGTTTATACTTTCTTTACAGGGTGTAGATAGTAAAGACGACAAGATGTGTTGGCGTGCCAACTTTCGAATCCACTCATGGAAGACAGCGTAAAAAAATGTTAAAAAGTTAATCATTAAAAAAAAAAGTAAAAAGAAATTATTCATTTACACGTGATGGGCCCGTTGCTTTTTATTTGCCTATTGGTCTGATTTTTATCGAAGTCAATAAGAATCTTTCTTGTCAATAACAATCTGCCTCTAAAATTGCAGCATTCTAAAATTGCATAACTTTTGAGTTACGGTGATCACAGACGGACGGACGGTCATGCGTACTTCGACTCAAAACTGCATTTAAGGTGTTTTTTTATTACTCTAATCTTTTTTTCTACGACCTAAATTAAGGTAAGGATAAAATTCAACGTGTGTGAATACAGTTACGGACGAATTTAAAGAAAGCTGACGCACTTGCTTAAAAAATTTCTTTTTTAAAAAAAAAATTTAAAAACTAAAAGGTATGTAATTGAGAAACCAAATAGGTTTCAACCTGTTTAACACTGAGGAAGACCCGTTAACAGGTTGAAACCTAGGTTTGGTTTCTCAATTATATATTTTAAGATTTTTTAGTTTTTTAAATTAAAAAAAAAAAAAGTTTTAAGGAAGTGTGTTACTTTTTTTTAAAATTCGTCTCTAAATTAAGATAGATTTCTAACTTTGGACCAAATCTTTATCTTCCTTCTGCTATAAAAAAGAAAGGTCAAATGTGTAGCAGTACTGAATAACAACCCGTCACAAGCTATTTCTCTATGATTTATCAAATGATTTCACATAAGTTTTAGTATTCTGTCTCTAGTCGCATCATATTTCTGTAGGTCACTGTTAGATGGCTAGTTGACGTATACTTTCTTTCTATTAGGCCATCGAACAAAGAATAGTGCTCATATAAATTCATTATTACGGTAGCCTAGCAATTATTACGGTGTTAATCAACTAGCAATTTATTTTTATTTTTTTTTTAATATTAGTGATTTTTTTTTTTTTTTTTTACACAAGACCAGTCCTACTAGGTAATAAAAAGCACCTGTGTTTGATGAGTTACTAACTCAGTTTTGTTGCAGTTACAACTGTTGACATCCATGGCATTGAGATGCAACTTGCTGCAGTTATTATTCTGAAGTAAAAAAAAAATAATCTTTATTTATGATTTTGTTTTTATTTTTGATTATCATAACTTTTGTTTTCTTACAATTGATTTTCATTTTGTTATTTATTGCCCATTTGGTTATATTATTTAAGTCATTCTGGAGGAAATTATAGGCTTGTAATTGGTTCTTGTCACAAGACATAAGAAGAACATCGTCAGCATAAATATAAATGTTTGAGAATTTAATACAGAATTTAATTGCCTACAGAATTCCGAAATAGACTCTTAAAAATTACTTTTTCTTCAAAAAGAAGACTTCTACAATGCCGTTAATAAACGATATTCTTTTATTACTTGTAGCACATGCGCTTTACAAGTAAGATTTCGTTCCGTTGTAATCCAATACCCAAATAAATTCGACACTGTTAATACAATTTTACTTAAATTTAAAAGGACTTGGCGCATTTCACGAATAGTTTTCTGAGCAGTGGTTAACCCTCACTTATAACCAAAGAGAGAGACATGCCTTCACCTTTGAACTTTCGATGACCTTTAATAGGAAGTTAATTGGATAAATGTCAACATAACTACACCAATCTTTAATTTTGAATTCACTGCATCTGATAAATACCAAAATTATCTGTTTACCAATTAAGCATTGTAGATATTCTGTTATATACTCTTATACATAAATATATAAATAAACTAAATAACTTAATAATCAAGCGTGTTTTAAATATTAACTATGAGCTATTATTTGCTAATTCAAAAAATATTAAATTTGTTTTTCGTTTACGTCAACAATTTAAAGAAGAAAATAACAGTGCTTAATTGCACAGCAAACTTAATTACACTGATTATTTGCGATAGTAAAAGACTTTGCAGGCAAAAAAAGATCTATCATTATCTGCTATGCTGTAAACACTGATGCGTAAGTTCAATCAAACATCATGAGCTTATAACTCAATTTTCTTCAGAGAAGACATAGTATTTTTGCCGAAAGAACCGTTACCTTTTCTTAAGTCTGTTCGTAAATTTACATTTACATTTAAGCAGTGTCTTAAAAAAAAATAAGGTCTACAACTTTGCATTGACTACAAGACACTAACTAACACACAATCGCAAAATAAAGATTGCGAAGACAGTGCAGAATGGCATTACTCTTTTGTACATTTAAAAATTCTATTTCTTTACTTTTAGTTTTTAAATTATCTAACTGCTTTTTAGTTTTGCTTTTTGGTTTTTTTGTGAGTCATGGGCGAAATGACTGTCTCTCTCACCAACTATTTTTTCAAAAATTGAACAACAATTTTGACAATAGAAAAATAAAATATTTTCCTTATCACTACACTTATCTGATACACACATACATACTGCATAAAAGAAATTGAATAAAAAAACGACCTGCACTGAATGTAATGTAATGTAATGTAATGTAAAAGATGGGTGGTAAATATACCTAGCGACTTAAGGTCTATTGTACTTTCCCCAACCTTAATCCCCAAAAAGACCAGTAGCTACGGCAAATGCCAGTAGTTTCTTTACAGGGACCTTAATCAAATCCTTTGGTTCTAAGAAAAAAGATCCTAGGATTTTAAGTCTAAGCGCTGTGAAATATTCACAGTTACATAAGATGTGTGAAGAAGTCTCATCTTCTGAATCACATCTCCTACAGACTGGGTTGCCTTTTAAGTTTAAAAGCCATAAATGCTTATTGAGACGAAAATGCCCAGTAAGTAGACCAACAACAATACGAAGTTCCTTTTTTCCGTAACATTAAAAGTTCGGAGGAACGTTTATTATTTGGTCCTTGAATTAGCATCTTGGCTTGTCTCTGAACCTAACCTGTGCCATAACTAAGCTATAGAGCTCTCATTTACTTAAGAAAGATCTTCCTAATCATGTTATTGGATAAGCCATTAACAGGTTCCGGACCTATAAAGGTCATCTCCGAGCCTTTCTTAGCGAAGCTAATCGGCTTTCTCGTTGCCTTCATGACCACTGTGTCCTAGCACCCAAAAAAGACGAACTTAATTGAATTGTGCCAGTAAAGACAGAGTTTTGAGGCAATCGAAAACGATCTTAGAAGTAATGCGGCACTGATTCAGAGCATTCAGTGCTGCCTGGCTATCAGAAAAAATATAAATATTCTTATTCCTGATGTTTCTGTCCAAACAGATACCGGTACAAGCAAGAATTGCAAAGATTTCTGCTTGAAATATAGTTGTGAAATTACCCAGGTTATAAGAAAAACTATACCCACCCTTAAGTAATACACACCTGCTCCGGAGCCATTGGCAGACTTCGATCCATCCGTATATCAAACAGATTCATTTGTGATTACAGGAATTGATCCAGAATCCCACTCAGCTCTACTTGTATGCTGAATGGTCTTTCAAAGTAATAACAGGGAAGCATTTTATCAGTTGTCATTTGCAGGACAGACTCCTGACTCGAATGCTGTGTGTAGAGTTTTGTGGGACTGCTTGCCGAATGGGTATAAGACCACTCACCCGCAGTCTTAAGCGTTAAAGCTCCCAGAGTGGCTTCAGCCTCAATATGTAAATGTAGTGGCAAGAATCCCAGTAGCAATTCCACTGAAGCGGTGGGTGCGATTCTCTTTGCCCCTGTGATACCTATGCACGCCATTCTGCACTGAAAGAAAGCATTTGAATAATTTCGGTTTATTAAACATTTGGAAAATGTAATTTAATGGGACATAGCATAACAGGCTCCCTATAGAAGTTTTGGTAGTTATTTGGAATACCGGCACCATAGATTTTTTATTGTATTTCAACTTGAAATACGTTTGAAATTTTATAATAAAAAACAACCTACAAAGTACTTTAAGATAAGATTAAGTTTATTTATGTTTGTTGTTATACGTTAAGTTTATTTATGTTACACGTAAGATAACATGTGGTGCCGATACCGAAACTTCTTACCCTAAAGACCAGAGTCCCTCATTTAGCGGGGTTGGCGATATCATGGTATCATGATACCGAGGCTGGATCTAAAGCGCCGGGGAGGGATTGAATTGTTTTCAGTTACAAACGGACGAGAAATGAAGAAAGTAAGCTATTACAGAATTATTATTACTAAGACTGCGCGACTCTTTATATTTGTAAGTATTGTAATTACAATATGAATATCTACTTATCCAAATAAATCAGAAAAAAATGGAAATACACAAAAATGTCACAATATACCATTTAGACAAGTGATAACGCTCTGATCCTGACAGAGAGGTCTATCGTTCTTATTGATACTAGAAGATCTGTTATATAATGTAAGAAAGGGGAATCTCTAACTTGTCTACCCCTGTGACCCCACGAAGAGTCACTGAAGAGGACGGGCGCTGCTGAGGACGGGAGGCTACAGATTGTGTAATGACTTTACAACCATTGACTGCATTTTGTAATGTTTCACTCAGACCCAGAACAATCTCACTATGTTTCGGAAAATCTTTCGTATTCCTTAATGACTGAGAGTCTTGATACCAACTTTAATGATCAATAATGTTTAAAAAATAGATATTTCTTCTTTCCCTTGCTGATTAGTTTACGTAACACTAACGCTGTTCTCGCTAAACTAATTTACTTTTTTACTTTTTTTCCCTTTTCTGCAGATTGCAAGAGAAGCGCAGCAAAAAGAGTGGTAATAGAGCTTAGCGTCGGTGGCTGTAAATCAATTTAGAACAATCCCTTGTGACAACAGATTTACATTTCCGGTGTTCTTCTTCAGTTTTTATCAACACTCCCATCTTCAAGTCAAAAAGAGAAATTGTTTAATTTTCATTGTAAGTAATCTTCTTCTTTTTTTTCTTAATTTTTAACTTACAATACATTTAAACTAATTGTTGTGAAAAAAACGATACAAAGAAATGAATATTTTAGTTCATTTAACTGTAGTGGAAGTATCTATGTATTGAATTAATCATATATTTCCTAAATTTATAAAAATGACTAAAGCAAATATTGATGAAACATTTTACTGAAACTCAGTTTTACTGAAATTTTACTGAAATTTCACTGTTCAAAACATTTTACTGAAATTCAGTTTTATTGAAATTTTACTGAAATTTCACTGAAACATTTTACTGAAACTCGGTTTTACTGAAATTTTACTGAAATTTCACTGAAACATTTTACTGAAACTCGGTTTTACTGAAATTTTACTGAAATTTCACTGAAACATTTTATTGAAACTCGGTTTTACTGAAATTTTACTGAAACTCAGTTGACTTGCATCATTTATCGATGGAACATTGCATTGCTATTAATATTAGTATTCGAAAATATTTAAGATGTATTTTATGGGGAGACTGAGGGTGAGAGAGAACGCGAAACATTATCGTAACCATTTATTAAATCGATCATAAACAAGAGTTAGTTAGGCCATTTTAGCAGGAATATCTATACTAATAAACAAATAGACAAGAAATATGAATAGGCCTATGTTTATTTGTTACATTTGTTGAGCCTTTATTTTTTGAAAAATTACTGCATCAAACCTAAAGATTAGGAAATTATTCAAGTGAAAATAATTGTATATACTTTTAGAATAGTGTCTGTTAAGTTTATTAATACTGCAATCTAACTTTTCTATAACTTATATGAAAGAGGGCGAAAGATTAACAATTTAGAATATCATGATTGTTAGTCTATACGAGACACAAAAAAAGAAGAAAATCGTGGGTTATGGATTGCTAATTCCATTTATGCTGAGCGACCTATATTGTAAAGCATCGTAACTATTTTCTACATTTCTGCAAAGCAAAGTTAAAGAAAACAAGATTTTCGATGTTTTTTGGGTTTTTTTTTTTTTTTTACACTTTGTATTTTTAACATACCTAAGTACTGTTATTATTATTTTAATATTATTCACATTTTTTGTAAATATTTTGATAAGAAAAGAAAAAGGCGAGAAAAACGAACGTTTTCTCATCGTTTTTCGCTCGTTGACAATTCTCTTCACT
>JAFIDM010000003.1:43720475-43745369 GCA_023159025.1 Thereuonema tuberculata
GATACCATGCATTAGCATATGATTTTAATACAATGATTATTTGATTTTTTAATCAAAAACTTTTTTAAGTAACAGTGGTTAGATTAATGATTTCGGGATCAATGCGAAAAACCTGTCACCTTACTTTACAAATATTCGTTATATCCTCTTTACAGAAAACTCCTAAATTTCTATAGTAATTCCCCATGAAGATGCTCTTCATCATCTTAGATATCAAGTCCAGAAATGTCTTGAATACCGAAAGCTTTAACCTTGTTACCTTTAACTACTAATTTAATAACTACTATTTAACTTTCAATACTAATAAGTAAAAGAGAAGTAAGCTTTGGGCAATGTTATGGAATGGTTGTAAACTTGAACGATGTAAAAAACAACAACAACAACAACAAAAACTGAAATTCTGGCTAAAGCCATGAAAAATACATACATCCTTACTAAATCTTTTTCTGGTATTTCGATAAATAAAAAATACAGTTAAGATTATTTACGAATATTATGCAGTACAGATTGAAAATATTAGAACTTTAACCACGGAAAATTAATTGCTGAATACGCAAAGATAAGCAATGTAAATTACAAAAATAATTAGATTGCCAGTAAATCTCTTTTTTTTATAGACCCTGTACATAAAATATAAAAAGAGGCAGGGAGTTCTTCCATTTTATCAATCACCATCTGCCTACAGCCCAATCATCATACAGACATTAGTGATACCTAATTGGAATGCTTCTGATTTGTAGAGACGGGGAAAAAAATATGAGTTCAAGTGTTTCTGTCTCACAGGAAGTGTTTGAAAATGAAACAGAGTCGCTATGGTTTCGTGTAGACTTTGAAATCAGTATTTTTTCCTTTTGTTCTCTTTTTTTTCCAATCAAAATCATTCATGAAAAATCATGAAAAAAGAAAGGAATCGCCTCAACATTTAATTGTCCTTTCTTTTTCATGATTTTCTACTGTAAGATATAATTATAAAACATCCAAACAACTTTATGATGAAATTAAGATAATAACAAATTGCTGCTAAATGTTATGAATTAAAAAAAAAGGTACGAGAGACATGAAACTAATGATTAAAAATTAACGTATTGTTTTGTGATTTTTTCATCCTTTTATATCAATATAATTGTCCATCTCATTTAAAAAATGCTTCTAAAATGTTAATAAGAATTAACGCAATAAACTCTTCTTTCTCAGATTCTTGTGTAATTATTTCTGTAGCAGTTAAAAGTTATATAATACTGACAATTATATGTAATGTCTGTCCTCTTTTTGTAAGATTTGTTTTTTGGAAAAGATCTCTTTTCATATTTTTAAGTTTTGACAACATCACTAATGACCGATCTTGCGTTGTAAGGTTAATATCTTAACTAGATAAATACTTTTTTTGGGTTAATCAGGGATGTATCAAGTAATGCGAATGGATACTGCTTTTCAAATGGGATAAGTAACTGCTGTTAAATAAGAGCCCTAAATGTTCTGCTCTGCAGATGTTGTTCCTGAAGAACTTCTAAGATGCTGCTGTTCCGTGACTGCTGAGTGGTGGACCCATGGGAATGGAGGCATCTTAAAAAGAGTTGGGCCTTTTTAAGACATTCATCTGAGTAATTCATTTACGTGATGGAGGTTGAAGTAGTGGTTGGGAAGTTAAAAGCTTTGAGTTGCTATGGACCATGCCTGTAAATTGGACAGTGGCCGAACACGATTTTTAAATCGATCGCCTTTAGGGAGATGGCGAGAACTTTATGGAATGCGTCCATTACAACAGCAAGTTTACAGGACGGCGAAGACAGGGCTATTAGTCGAGAATCAGATTTTAGAAACATGATGAATGAGGTACATCATTTTCGTCCGTCAGACAGAAAAACAAAGAACATACGTGTTAGCCTCTCTGTATGTGCATTCCCTAAGAATGTGTGTATATTCCCCTAAGAAATTTTAAACCACCGGATGAATCCATTTTGAACACGGCTTGCACATTTAAGGACATGGGACAATACAACTTTTATATCGTTAATTTTTTTTCCGTGTAGGTACTTGCCAAGAAATTAGTGCGAGAAGGTGACAAAGATTCCTATAGAACAGTATTAGAACTGAAACAATAAAGTCTTAAACAAAGAATGTTAGTCAATCTAGTAATCCAATAATAAACCACCCAGTATCTTTCCCCAGGTGTTTCTGGGAGTTCCAAGTGAATTCCATAGAATTGGACCTGTCTCCGGACAGAATAATAATGATGGATGATGGGAATCAACAATGTGCGCGAGAGGACTACCATGAATTGGTTCAGCTCTGTAAAGCAAGTAATGAATTCTTTCAGAGAAAGATAAAAATATCTATTAATACGCAGTAGATATTAAAATTAGAAAAAAAAATGGAGACTACGTTTGTAATGTTTTCATGAAAAGAAGAAAAAGAAGAAGAAGATTTTAAGGAAAATAGACTTCAAGTTATTTCAGAAGTTTCTTGTTTTTGTAAATTTCTAAGAACAACCGATGAAGCTTTCTTCAAATGTAGGACATTTTATTACAAAAATAAACACTTACATGAGATATAAAACTAACTGAAAGAGGACGACACGTTAATTGATTGATTGAAACCCTATGTAGACTTGTATCATAGGGTTAACTAACTTATTTTTTAAATACTAATTAATTGTTTATTTAAATTTGTGCGTAAGAATAAAATAATTTCATGAATTTTCATTGCAGTAAATTTAAAATTAAAATAATCAATAAAAATGCGTCAACAGACCTGAGATAAAAGGTTAAAAAGTTTATATAAATTAAAAAGAGATGCACAACCGGTTTCGCCTTTTTTTTACAAGGCTTTTACACTCGAAAAATTTGTATAAACTTTTATACACGCATAAACTTGTATAAGCTTTTTAACCTTTTATCCCAGTGTGGTGGTCCATTTTTATTCATTTAAATGCACACGTTAAAATCGGTTATTTTAAAATCGGCAATTTCATGCTTTAAATAAATTTGTTAAAAATTGTTTTTATATTGTATACAAAACGATAGCGAATCTGTACATGTTTCACTTTTGTCCACTTCCTGTTAGACAAGGAAATGTCTGTCCAACTTGTATTTTGGGCTGTACAAATGGTGAATTACTTTACTGGTATTTACTGTAGTTAGTTATTCTGTATTTATTTACTTATTTAGTGATAGCAGTTAGTTATTTATTTTTTATAGTATTTATCATATATTCAAATTCGACATGTAATATTGCATTTTCTGCTTACGGCTGGTTCATCGGAACATAATCCCATCAGAAAGCGAGGAATATCTGCATTCGAAAGATGACACCTAACTTATTATCTGTAATGTAAATACACTAGATCGGCGGATAATAATTCAAAAAGATAAATTACAAAAGCTAAAACTTTCAAACTGTTAAGTTGGAAAAGATTTCGAATTTCAAAAAGATGTTTAAGTCACAAGATGTTGGATTCAAAACTTATTCTAAACATTGATGAACGAAGATAAAAAAAAAATTAAATCAGCTTATGTGATAAAATTTACGTAATAAATATTAAACCTCGTACATTTACGTGTAATTATTTATTATTGCCTGTAAAGTAATTTACAAGCAAAAACTTCAACCACGTTGAAATTAGAAACTTTAAAACGGAACTAAAATTACATGTATTCGGTCCAGTAGTTAGAAAACATTTATTTTTCGAAGATGAATGATGTAGTTAATTATATGGTGGATTTATTTGCCTGAATATTTATCTTGGGTTAAAGTTACATACTTTAAGTAACTCAATCTACATTTTCACTCCGTTGAATATTGAAATATACATATGGTATGTTTCGCACGCAGCTAAGAATTGCAAAATTGAAATGGGATGCTTTGAGTTTCCAGTTCAGAGAACATAAGAATTTATTCTTATTGATTTCTGTTCAAACTCTGTCTCTTCAGTCCACGTATTAAGATTTCCAGTAGCAAGGGAAATTTTGGAGATCGAGACCATGTTTGACCAAATCGAAAATCCTTTTGTCTCTATTATAGTTCCAACTGACTTTACTAATAGTTGTAAAAAAATATTTTATATAATGTAAAAGAACTCCCAACTAATTCTGATAGTCCACTATCCTCGGAGTATCAGAATATGGAGTGCTTGATAGACCTGTGGAGACAAATGACGGATTCTGGAGACCCAAGTCATTGGTGAAACACTATGGAAGTTTATATAAATGAAGATCCACAGTTAGTACACTCAATTATTATGTACTGAATGACATGTGATATTTAGATTTCCATACAAGAAAATTAAAAAATAAGGAATATTATTATTTGCTTTATCTTAATCCAAGCAAATAAAGAAAAACTCACCTATCTGCTATTTAAAATGGAAATGAGAATCGTCACTTACCTAAAAACAAAAGAGAAAATAAGTTTAAAGTGGGAAACAATAAAGGTCTTTGATGAAAAAAAAATAAGTAAATAATTATAATCAGTCACCTGAAGAGGCTGAACGGATTCGCCAGCCAAACTAGTTACGGATTGTAATTATAAATACAGTCGGACCTCTATTTAACGAAGTCGCTAAATCCCGAAAAAAAGTTCGTTATATGGAAAATTCGTTAAATAGAGATTGCCCTTTTAAAATTACTTTAAACAACATAAAACAGATTTAAAATACATAAACAATAGATATTATTTAAAAAAAGTAATAATTTTAATGACATAAAGCATACATTACCACATACATACTTAAATTTTACTAATAAAGTCTGTCAATTTTATTTGAGTTTTTTTTTTTTTGAAAAAGTGTTTTTGCTTATAGTACGTCTCGCATCGTTGCAATGCACCGAAAACCCCTTCAGTATTTTCTTCAAATTGTAATCCGCGGCGGATTGTTTCAAATGATTTTAGCATTTCATCATACGAAGGTTATTTGATTTCTGCATCAGATAATTTCCATTTTCATCATCTTCATCTTCATCGCAATTCATAGCTGTATTCTTTGTTTGTTTTTTTTTAACACTGTCCAAAATATCCGATTCAGTTAGTGTTTCCGAGGTCTCATCTTCAAAATCAAGTTGAAAGATAATAATCAATCAGCACATCATCGTTAATTTCTTCTTTTTCCTTCAGCTGTATCCATATTTCTTTCATTTCCTCTAAGGAAATATTAATAATAAAAGCATTTCAAGGAGAAAAAAAAAATAGATAGCACGAAAAAGTTCGTTAAATAGAAAATGCACTTCGCTATTTGGAGGTTATTTTTACGAAGAAATTAGCAAAATGTTCTTGGTTCCAAAGAAAAGTTCGCAAAATAGAGAAATTCGCAAAATAGAGGTTCGTTAAATAGAGGTCCGACTGTACATTTATTTTTATCGGTTGTGTGTGTTCAATCCTGCATTAATTCGAATTATACGTATAAACTAAATTAATTTTTATGAAAAGAATATAAGTACAGGGTAATGTTTTTTTAATTTCGTAAGTATATACAAATTTAGAGTAGAAATTTAAGTCATGTAAATTAAAAAGAAACACCTTAGAAAGATATTGAAAATATGCTGTAACAGATTGCGCTAACATCTAATTAGTACAGTAAAACCCCGTTATTACGCTCGTCAAGGGACCATGAACTACAAGCGTAATAAGCGGGATAGCGCTATAGACGGGAAATGATTTATGAAATGGGGAAAGATTTAGACACCATTTAACAGGAAACATACTTGAATCTGCAATAGATATAGTGCAAATGTGAGCTTATTTCCTATTGAAAAAATCTTTGATTGTGGGTTCCCGTGTTTTGTTATAATCCATAACACAGTAGCTGTTATGGATTATGACATTCTCAATGCGGTTCAAGTAACTATTAACATCAATTTGATGCACCCGGAGCAACACTAGGAGCAACACTAATATATTTTCGGAGCAGATTTAGCGCACTTTCTTCACTAACCTTCTAAAACATTACAAATTTCACAATTTATATGAAATTTTTACTAATACCCGATACAAATAAAAGCGCTTCAAGCGGGATTTGAAAGCATTATAAGAGGGTAAAAGTATACAGAGTTCTGTAGAAAACGTCCAGGGACCGTATAAAAGGAGGGTAAAGAACGGGATAGTGCTATAAGCGGAAGCGATACATCGAGGTTTTATTTTTCAAATAAGGGATGTGTACAAGGAGAACTGAAAAGTAAAATAAAGGACTTACAGTGTAGCGAAAGAGCGACAAAGATAAGAAATTCGGAAGAATATAAAACCTACTTTCCTTAAAATGTTATTTCTTAAAATTTCTTCTTTTTTCTTTCTTTTTTTATTTTTTTAAATCGTGAAAATGACAAAAACCAAAAACCAACATTTATATTCGGGTTATAATAACTATTGTTCTATAAAACTTAAAAAGAATAAAAACTTTTAAAAAAGTAAAACACTAGCTTTCGACTTCATGATTAATGAAGTCATCATCAGGTGAATATAATAAAAATAAAATGGGATTAAACAGCCTAGCAGCTCTCGGGTTCTCATGGAATAATACCCTCTTCCTACACTTCCCTCTCCCCTACTACACATAATTGACCCCTACGCAAACGTCACAAGACCATCATTCCCTGAGGACTGAGAGCTCCTAGGCTATTTAATCCCATTTTATTTTTATTATATTCACCTGATGATGACTTCGTTAATCATGAAGTCGAAAGCTAGTGTTTTACTTTTTTAAAAGTTTTTATTCTTTTTAAGTTTTATATGATTTTTAAGTGATTTCGGAATGTGCGACGGCGGTATGTTTCATTAATACTATTTTGGGCACGTAAAAGACTTTTAATAACTATTGTTATAATCAGAAAAGTTCAATTTTCCATTTTCAAAAAAAAAAAAAAGACTTAAATCTGCATTATTTACTTAATTGCCTAAATCGTATCAAACCACGCGCAAATTATTAATTAATTATTAATATAATATTTAATTTAATATTAATATTAATATTAAATTAATTCCTAATATAATGAGAGGTTATCAGAAATAGGATAGAAATCCATTCTTTAGATTCCCATGGAGTTTTGGTGGTCTTTTCGTCCTCAAATGTGCATACCATGTTTCAAGACGATGAATAAAAGGGCAGAAATCAAAAGCCTAACTTTCTTATTGGAAAGACAAAAAAAAAAATCTAATGAAACTTTGTAACTTCCTGCCAAAAAATAGTTATTCTAACTATTAAATAAATCTACTTCTTTATCAAAATTTTAATTAAAATGTTAACGCATCACAAGAGTTCTTCTCAACGAATTACTCGGAAGACGAATATCGTAGTAGTCCAAAAATCAACTATTAAAATTACTGCATTTGTAGAAAATTAGTTGAGAAGCAAATAAAAAGCCAATACACAAATAAGATAAAAAAAACATTTAACACCTTAAAAAATCTGACATGTTTCGTCAAGACTGCAGCTAGGCTTTTACAAAGTGACGAAACCAAGGATAGCAGGTGATTAAATAGAATAAATTTATTTTATCAAGAATAAATGAATTTATTAGGTGCTAAAATTTATTGCATTTAATCACCTGCTATCCTTGATTTCGTACTTTGTAAAAATCAAGCTGCAATCTTGACGAAATTGCTTATCGGATTGTTTAAAGTGATAAAGGTTTTTTTATCTTATTTGTGTGTTGGCTTTTCTTTGCTTCTCAGTTGTTTTACACACGTTAATCTTTTCTCATAGGAAATTAGTTTTTGCTTAGTAATATATTCTATTGTAAATAAATATTTTTAACAAGATACATTTAGTAGTAATTTTGGTCTTCATCTATAATTCCATTTTGAATTAAAATGAGAAGGGACATTATATCCATTAAAAAAATGAAATACATAAGTTAAGCAACATAAAAAGCTGGTATTTAGCCATAGATCTACATTTGACGCTTCTGTAGTATTTTGTAAAAAAATAGGGCTTTGTCATTTATGGCCATTCCGTAGCGATCTATTTTTTTTTTCTGGAACAAACGTCACCAGTCATGACGTCATCAACAGGAACTCCGAGCAGTCAGTCCAAGATGGCGTCATTTTGTGATCGCATAAGTGTGACCAAGAAAGGACAAACTTTATATAGCCAAGCAAGGGGAATAGTGTGGAATGTTTTTAATTATTTCAATCATTAATATAGAAATGTATTCGTAACAAAAATCAGAATGTTTTCGTAATGTTTCAAAGATTCAGTTACGAATCTTAGCAATTGATGGCGCTGTTACGTCCTGGAAACATCAATCCATAAGAAATTACGTCATCAAAAGCTTTTCTTTCATGAACTGAACTGTAGTTCCTTACAATTAGTCCGATATATACCAAAGTGAATATAGTAAATTTCAGCCTACTAGAGTAAATCGTTTAGTTGATCAGAACGAACGGGGGAAAGTTGGATTTACATGCGAATATCTAATTTAAAATTTATCCTAAAAAAAAAAAAAAAAAAAATTTCCCTTTTTTGTTTTGTTTAGACCTAATCCTTTCTCTCCCACGCAAACTAGGGGGCGCTACAACGTTTAGCTCCACTTGCAAAGAGGCATGTAATAAAATCTCAATAAAATCTTAATTAGTAGAACAACATTCTTTAACTAAGCCAGCAATTAACTTTTCAACAGTAGCCCATTTTCGAGGGAGAAAAGTTGAAATTGTTCCAAAATCTCCAACTTCCCGGCGTCGAAAAACAAAACAAGGAAGTCTTTGGAGACTATTTCGCAAAAAACCGCAGTAACGCTGTCTCATTGATGCAGAGATTTTAGTTAGCTTTAAAAATCACAGCCCCCGCATTAAATCTCGTTGGATGATTATTATAATGACATTTAATCGCGGCTTACTTTGAAAGGCATTCGAAATTTCCGTTAAAATAATTCCAATCTGGACAAGTGCCATAGCAATTCAGTTCATATTCTGCAATGCCACAACTCAAAAAAAAAAAGATAATAATAACTAAAAAAAAAAAGGAGACAACTTCATTTGAAATTGTGGTTTTCCTACGACGCCTCATGTAATGGAGGTTATTTAGACCATATGTTTCTTCCCAACCGCTTTCACGGTGGCCTGACGGGATCCCACCTTCCGAGTAACGCCGTATGCTTACGCTGTTATTATTTTTACATGATGATGATGATTACTAATGCATCACGCACCATTAAGTACAGTCCCTGTTGTTTCTTTATTTTTTTTCCATGCCGACTGCCGTAAGTAACATTGAAGCGCGCGCACACAAAAAATTTTTGTTCGTGAACCGACGATCTGCAAGCATTGCACTGAGTTGCCTAAGGGCGTTTTATTTAGGTTTTTTATTTTCCTCGCTTTGAAAAAAAACGATATATTGAAACAGGTTAAAAAACAAGTAAATATAAAATCATAAAGAAACTAATATACATCGTAATGAAATACCAGGCGAAAACGTTACATGAAAAGAAGATGGGTGTTTTTAAGATTCTTTGCAGAGCGGGATATTCTATATTGGCGCTATCCGCTTAGCGAAACTTTTAACTCCGGAACTATACTGCTAAATGGAATCTGTTAGATAGATAGACCTCACTGGGAGAATCTCTTAATCGTTGAGGCCATGTTTCTCTGTGGAACAGTCCGTTCTAGCAATGTATTTCAATTACCACTATTCATTATTAAAGCAATCGAATCCAAAGAAGCAAATGTCAAAGTTAATTTTGAAATCCAACAATCGTCTACTGCGGAAACTTCATGTTTTTGAGACAGACAGTGTCAATATTGTAAACAGAAGGCTCTATATAGAAGCAGGGGGGCTTTTGGAATTAGTGAATACATAGTGAAAAGCTTTTTCTATCAGAATAACATGTTAGTTTGCGACTTATCACAGACATTTTGCTAGTGCTCTCCTCTAGTATTAAAGTAATATAAAAATTAGAAGTACACTGTAATTGGGTAAATATGAAATACATAACTTATTACTTCTACAACTGTGGCAAATAAAACTGAACAAACCTATGTATCTTTACGAGAAATCATTTCTTAATGGTGAGTTATTGCTTCCTGATTTATAACTGCACATTAATTAAATGTTAAATTATCTTAATTGATACACCGTAATTCTAAACTAATTTACTTTTCGGGAACCTGAATCCTTTAACTACTTCTAATTCTAAACATAGCTTTGCTGCTTCTTCAGTAGACCTCAACAAAGAACATGATTGGAAAAAAAAAAAAAAAAACTCTTTTACTTGGTTTAAGTCGGTCTCTGATCGATTTCATTTCGTTGTCTTATCTCTTGACAAACGTTTTCTTCTTTCAACAAAACTGGAGTATTTGCTTTATTTGATCAAAAACTGCAGATACTTTTTCCAATAGGAAGTCAACTGTTAAAAATCTGTTCTTCCCGGAATAATCTTTGGCGCATTCCGCTGGTCTTTGGTGTCTTTCTTTATTACTTGCAATCAACTGAGAAAAGTAGATAAATTAACAACTCTAGGATTGCATTAACTGTATTTTGTCCCCTTCAAGTCATCCTTACACAATGTGTTTCTTTCTACTAAACAGCCTTACTGGTCTCTGTGGACCGTTGTTAGATGGCTAAGAGTAACTGATATAAGATTTCTTTCTGTTTAATCACCCTAACAAATGAATTTTAATTAGAACTATTCATTTTTGCGGCGACTCATTAGAAAGAATGCAGGCGTCAAAGTCAGCTACCTAATAATGGTTTCAAAGAATGTTGAGACGAAGTATATATTCAAGAAGCAGCTTTTGTGTTCTAAAAATCACGTGAGCGGCAAGAATAATCAAATTACGGATTATAAACTAACGGCTTTAATAACCAATAATTCTGTAAATCAAAATTGCGATCAGTTATTTGGGCTTTTTTTTTTCATATTTCTAATAGTTGAATTAGTTAAATGGTGCAAGAGCGACGTAGACGGTGCTGCGCCAATAATTTAAATATTAAATCTAGGACCACTCTTGGAAACAAAAAGCACGGAGAAGAAACTCACACAGAATAATGAAAGAAAGAGAAACTATCCCAAGTTACAAATGAAAGGAAATTTAACGTGCCTGAATAATTCAAAAAAAAAGGTAACAAAGTAAGGCACAAGCTAAAATTTCCGGTGACAAGTCAGAGTGCGCGAATTCCTTCTTTTAGCTTGTTCCTTACTTTGCTATCTTTTTTTTTTCTCCCAAGTTATCTTAGCGATTTCAACCCAGTGACTCTCAGAAAGCCACGTCTTCACTATTTGGCTACTCCAATGACAGTCGTTTCTAGAATAACATTAACTGTCAGAAATTTCCGGAATAATTTTCATTAACAATTTTCGCAGTGCGCAAAATACATGCAATCCGAGAACAATAAAAAATAAGAAGTTCAGAGAACTTAAAACCTAATTTGCTTAAAATATGATTTCTTATTTATTTATTTTTTTAAAGTCGTGAAAATCCTGCATTCAAATTATAATATCTAAGAATAAAATAAAATTACAAATTTTTCAGTCTCTTGAAAAAATTAAATGAAGGTTTAATTCTGAAAGAAAAAGAAGTCCAGAACTAAATCCTCAGCACTGCCATATTTAAGCCAATGAAATGTATAACAGAATTCCCTTATTTAGATTTCAATGTTCTTCTATGGGAATTGTGGCGCCTTCTCGTGTCTGGATAAGGGTCCATTTGGGGAAAATTTAAAATTTAAAATTTAGATCAGTCTACCAATATGCATATCGAATTTCAAGAAGATTCAATTAATAACAATTAAAAAATCAACATCAACAATAACACGAATACAGTGCGAATAACGAAAAATAACAAATAAAGAAAACATAATAATATGATTTGTTAATCAAATAGCAAAATGAGTAATAAATTCGAACAACAACTTGATAATCGCCAGAATCGATATGGTACCTCCAAAACCAAAATAAGCAACAATAAATTCACAATAAAAGATAAATTAACTGTTTACTGGTGACTACTCCCAACTGATGATATCCAAAGAGCGTGAAACAGCTGTTCTAGGATGTCACTAAGTACACACTTGGTCTCACCCATTGATGTTTATTAAAACGAATAACAATTTATTTGAACATTTATTAAGAAACAACCAAACAAGAGAAAAAAACGTAGTTAGCTATTTATATCAATTATCAAACTGTAAAGTCCATTTAGAAAACCCTCGTAATTTATTGCGGATGTTTCCCGTTGCTTTCACTTAATTACCGCAACAGAATTACGGTTAAACGCTTTGCGACCGAACCACAAAGAGCGGGTTCAAAAGAATGTTACCCTGATTTATGGGATCCTGTGGTCCGAGAAATCCTTCCGAGTATTAAATTTCGATGCAAATTCGGCAGAAACCGTCTTCGAATCGATTTTATCGATCCTTTAATTAGCACATCAATGATTCCCAAAAATCTTTAATGAGACTGCAACCTTTTAGAGAACAACCGTGATCTAAACACAGGAGCAAACTCAATAACTTGGCCGGCTTCCCGAAAAGAAGGAAACTGAAGTTAATTACTGGATTATGCTTGTAAACGATGCCGCTAAATATTGCAATAAAAATAACAATAGAAATAGTAATGTAAACAAGCTTTGGAAACATCTAGAACCAAGTCGATTACTTGGTATTAGTGCTGTTTTCTCAGTAGGGATCCCTGCTTTGTATCGATGGAAGTGGGTGGGTAAGGAGAGGGGATGTAAAGACGTTGAGAGGAAGAGAATTGGGAAAATCGTTTTAGGTAAGCGATGGGAGGTTAAGTCATTACGAGCTTCGAATCTATATATTATTTTTGTTATAAATGTTAAATTAATTAATTTCTAAGGAGTTATTTTTCTAGTGTTTTTTTTTTTTTACATTATTGACTTAAAAGCCTTTGAAGCTCTTATGGTATTGTCCGACCACCAGCAGATGAGACTTGGCCACGCCTACGTCACATGGTACGCGACGTTCTATAAATCCATTTGAGGGATAGAGGAGTATAAATATAACAGTTCTTAAACAGCAAATCAGTTTCTATATCGTTACGGTTAAAATTTAACATAGTTATTATTATATATAAGAAAAGTAGATATATAAGTCGTATTTCATATCATCAATTCCTCTGTTATAAACAAGAAACGATTTGCACTGAAAATAGAAAAAAACATCTACCCCTCAAATGGATTTATAGAACCATCGCGCACCACGTGACGTAGGCGTGGCCAAGTCTCATCTGCTAGTGGTCGGACAATATAGCTGTTACGAGATTATTAGGTTCTTATCAGTCAGAACTTCTTAGTACTCGAAGACTGGGAAATGAATTCAATCATGATAAAGTTGGTGAATTCTCTTTTCTTACCAAAAAAAAAAAAAAACATAAATACAACACGCTTCTATCTTAGCAAGTAATAGGATGTAAAATGATTCACAAAAACAAAAAAAAGAAAGAGTAGGAGGGGCTTAATAGAATTCAAAATTATGTGGACTTTTTTTTTTAACAACTGCTAATTTTATTAACCCTATTTATTTAAAATATACAAAGAAACCCGTGATTCAATCGTAATAATAATTATCGTAAAGTTTTTTTTTTTTTTTAATACAGTAATATACTTTAATAACAAATATCGTTAGGGTTTTTTAATAGTAGACTTATAAGTTTATATAAAATTGCTTTCCATTTTCAAAGTATATATAGCAATATTACAAAAAAAGGAATTTTCAAAATATAAGAATACCAACGATATGAAATCTCATATATTGTGATGAGTTTTTACATTTATACTTATATTTATTTATCCTGTGTGTTCTATTTTAACTTATTCATTTATTTATCTAATCATTATATCGAATCTTTGTATCATTTCTAATTCAAAACGTTAATGTTTGTTTATTTTTAAATCCCAACGGCTGAAAGGGCTCCCATAATGCACTGTAATTTAAATCCTTCTGTTAATTTCAGTTATCATTTAAACCTTCCAATCATCTGTTAAAGCCCTCCAGCCAATCAGCAATCACTGTAAATAAAACTATAGAAACCCTTACTCTCCTTCAATAAATTAGAACCCGTTCAGATCCAGCGTCAGTCTTGTTCTATCTTATTCCACGAACCAGGATACCAACAAAATCACACAATATGAGATACATTATTTAGCTACAAATCCTTCACAATTCAGAACGTAAGTTATTTAGCTATAAAACATTAACATCTAACCATTCAGATAGTAACGGTGTTTCATGTTTCCTATTAAGTAATCAATTTTTAAATTTATACCAATAGAGATAGACGAAATCTATTACTGTCTTTTGATAGAATTTGAACATCATTCCAATCACATTCATGCCCACTATTAAATGTTCTTCATTGATGAATTTTCTGAGCGGTGTTGTTTTATGCGTTTAAAAAGTGATTGTTGTGACATTCCTACATAAAATTTTCTACAAGTCTTACGTTCTAGTTTGTACATCACACTCATCTATCGTAACCTTGATATTTGGTCTTTATTAACAGACATCAACTGATGGAGTTTTTTCCAGGATAAAAAAACAACATGAAAACCAAATTTGGCTTTTACAAAAGTTTTTTATACATTCCGTAATGATCTTTTCCGGAAAATCATTCATACTGAAAATCTTCCTTATGGTCATGATCTCCTCATTACGTATATCATGATCAGAGCAAATTTTAAACGCTATATCCAGTGCCATAAAGAGGCAATTTCTCTTATAAGAAAATGGCACCGAGCTAAAAAAGTGAATGGTTAAGAGAGCGTCCGTTTTTTTGCGGTAAACTACCGTGAAGTACCGGTCATTATCTTTCCTTATACTTATATCCAGAAATGGTAAACTACCCTCTATTTCAGTTTCCATCGTATACTGGATTTTCGGTTCAACACTGTTGAAATCAGTCAGGATGTCATTGACATACGATTCATTGAGTACGAGAAACGTGTCATCCACATAGCGGCAGAAAAAGTGGACATTATGAAAAACATTATCAATCGACGTAATTTGATACTCGATATAGTTTAGTTTCTGCTATAATGGCCGAAGATGGCAAACCCCTGAACAATCCTGAGACCTGTAAATACATGCGTTCATTAAAAGTAAAATACTGCAAATGAAACATAAGGTCAATGAGTTGGAGTAGAGCTCTAATATTCAACAAGGAGGATGCTAGCGAGAGCTCATTGTTCCGTTCATAAATAAAAGCAAGCGCACGGTTAATGAGTAAAGGGTGTGAGGGATGTATCCAAATTAACAATATCAAGGGATATCATAATGGTATTGGGAATTGTCCGATTATATTTACGATATTCAAGTACTGGGTCCCTATTACAGATAAAAAATTTAGATCGGAAATCAAGAGTCTTGATTTGTCTTTCGATTAATCTGGAGATGACCATAATGGGTTTACCTTTACAATTTATACTAGGCCTTACTTTAAACAATCAGCCTTCTTTTGCCTTATGTATTTTGGGTAATCCTTTAAAGGACGGGACAACATCACTATTATCTGTACACTCTTTTAAAACTTTGTCTTGAATAAGTCCCATATTGTGGGCTTTTTTTATTCTATTAAGGAATTCCTTGGAAACCTGATCCCCTGTACCTCCTGTAGCTCAAAAACCTGATTTGCTACTAATAAATTTTTCACACATCTCCACATAATCGTCAGTGATAAGGATTACCACAAATTACCATTATCAAAAATTAATTGTTCTACCCTGTTTTCATCTACAATTAGGAAAATGTCATCTATATATCGTCAACGCAATTTAATAGAATCAACATGTCTGGGAATTATCAACTGTTCTAAATTAAACATATAAATATCGGCCACTATGAGGCTAATTGGAGAACCTAGAGTCGACCACAGATTTGTCAAAAGCTCTTTTATTTATATTTTAATAAATGTTATTTTATTGAACCAGTGATTGTTAATCTATAAAATTCAAAAACGAAATGTTTTCTGAAATATTATAAAGAAGTGTTTTGTTTTTGTTTTTTTTTCATTCCTAATGATTTTTAGGGAACAAATGAATTTACATTTTTGACTATATCTTTGAGACATTTCTGATGAAAGAAATTTATGACCTCAAAAACTGAACTAGAATTTCGTCCCATTGAATTCTATTATTATTCCGTTATTTTAGATAGGATTTTTCTGGAACGTTGAACACGTTTAGATTCTTCTCATTTGCGCGGAAAGTTTCGCTTGGAAGTTCGGTCCATCATTGGTTATGGTCTGTCAAGACTTCTGTTTGCTGAAAAGAGAATTCCTATTATATGAAAACCACAGGCATTCCAGAAACTAAGAGACTGATGTCCGAATGACATTTGCATTTTGGGTAGACTGTGGTACTTTCAAGAAACAAAAAAAAACGAAATGTTTCCAGTAAACTAACATAGCATTACACATCGCAATTATGCAAGTTCCAAAGAAGAGTAGATGAATCATGAAAACGTAATCGAACGCCATTACCTTAACTTCTGTGAGATAATGGAACCATAACTTCAGTCTTCATCATAATAAGAGGTTTGGAATAGGTATATTTTGCTATACAACCAGTTTGATACAGATCCTTAATTCATCTACTATTGTGATGGAGTGACTGAATATTACGCTGGACCAGAGATAGTCAAACTTATTTTCAGAGAGCCAAATGAAGAAAAAAGTTTTTTTGGCGGATCAAAGACTTTTATTCATTAAGTTTTCTTTAATCACATTAAAATTTGAGACCAATGTTCATTACTGACATCTCAAGACAGCCTGTTTCACGCTAACTTAGCGATCATCAGTTGAGAGTGATGAGAGTGAACAAACAACCAGGTCTCATAATGGAGGTGAATTGAAATGGCTATGGGAAGACAAACGGAACTTCCACAAATCTAAACTAAAAACAATAATTCACATTAAAAAGAAATGTGTATTACACGTGTGTTACATTTATTTTTAATGTGTATTATTGTGTTTAGTTTAGTTTAGTTTAGATTTGTGGAGGTTCCATTTGTCTTCCCATTGATTTTTCTTTAAAATTCATTTAAAAAAATGATAAAAACCGTTAAGAGAATTGATGACATAAATAGAGCCGTATTCCTGTTGTAATTCCGTTAAATTCGACTGTTCTGTAACCGTTTCTTCCACTTGAAAAAGCTAGCTCTCGCTTGCGAAACCGTTGTCATTTATGTATTTATAAGTTTGATTAAATTTCTTAGTATTAAACAGGTGTACGGCTCTATTTATGTCATCAATACTCTACAGTACACGTTAAACCTATCCTTTGATTCCTTTGACCGTTAAGAGAATGCCATGAGTAAGTTTAAATACTCGTACATTGAGAATGCAAATAAATCACAAATTGCCTACTAAAAATTCAATGTCAACTTTCCATTTCTTAAAAGCAGTAGCCATTTTTTGCAAATCACATTGTGTAATAGAAATAAAAACAAACAAAGATTACGTTTATATCGAAGAGCAATTACTAGATGTGGAAAGAACACGCCGGCGGGCCCTAGTTTGCCCATCACTGCGCTAGACAATATGAGGCATGCAATGCTCTACAAAGATGAGCAATTAAGTCAGCTATTGATCTATTATACGAGTACACTGCGTCTCATTTTAATTTCGTGAGCTATTTGTGATAAAGACGATCCTCCTTCCCGGTCAATGTCGATTACGATCAATGTTGATTTGCTGGTAAGAACATATTTCAGAAAAATATAATTCTGCTATACACTCAGATAAGAAAGCATTTCACAAGAATGAATGAGTTTACAAACAGTTCAGTATATTTGACGTTCAACTTCAAAAGTAAATATTTATTAAAATCACTGCGGCAATTTCACTGATTAGTTAATATTGATTTATTTATTTTGAGTAGTTGAAAGTGATCCAACGTTTAATTACATTTTTGAGTTTCTAAATTTTGATTTATCACGTGACTACACTAATTTTACGAAAGCCATTGAAGTAAGTCGCTGCAAAATCCGAACAGAAACACTTAAAAAAAAAGTTTTTAAACAAAAAAAAAATACGTCCGAACAATAATAAAATGTTTTCATTTATGAATTATTTAAAGTTTATTATTTGCTTTGCTCTTCTTAATGATTAAATACGCCCATAAATATTGTTATTATTCTACAATGCAACCGATTTCCGTTTTCCAATATAGACTTAAAAGTTAATCTATCGGAAAACCAAATTAAAGTCTATTTACGATTTTTAAACAGAAAATTAAAATTTTTATGGCTTTCCATTTGATTGTTCGCGAACACATAAGAGATGCCAGGAAAAAAACCCAAAACACGAAGGTTCGATTTTTTTTTTGGTTGGATGGTTGAGGGGGCTCCCGATTAAAACAGATTAAAACCACTGCTTTAATTTTTCAGTTGCAGTTTTTTTTTTTTAATGAAAATATTGTATCTTGATATTTATGTAGTTCAACATAATTTAAATATAATGTAAAGATCTCAAACTTATAGTAAGTAATGGTTAATGGACAAGAACAATGAGATTAAATTATAACGCGGGAAAAAAAAGACAAAAAAACTTAAAATTTATTTAGCCTAGCGTTATTAAAGTTATAAAAATTGCTGTGAGCTTAACAACACCGGCATCTAATCTCCTGACAATCTGGTCGAAGGGAGCAGATATCATTCTCTATAAGCCGTATCTGTAATGCACGCTTGGCTACCATCATACGTTAAGATCATAACTGGCGTTAAGTTTCTATACTGATAAAGTGAATCCCAAACAATAGGAAACTCATCAATTCCTAAATTCGAACAACGGGCTTTCCAATTTACTTCTCATATTTAATTCCGAATAGAAATTGAAAAGAATTATTTATTGTCCATTAGCAATGCTGTGAGAAGTCGAAAAAAATTACGGCATTATTTGAGTTCGATTTTTGGAACGATTCGAATTTTTTTTTTAGGAGTTGATTTTGGCTATTTTGCATCTTTCAATATTTGTATCTTATTATTCCTGCTTCAATTCTGATGAAATTATCAGGAAAATCCTAAAAACGAAATGCTATTTTACGGATAACTGCTCGGATTAAGACAGATACTGTAGGAATGAGTGCCGCAGATTAATATATGCACTGTAACAATGGGCAAGCATTGTTATATTGTTATATAAGATTTGTCGATGACCGGCCACATATTTTCTTCATTGAACTCTTAACTTAGCTTGATGAATTAAAAAAAATCCATTTACTGTATTTATGTAATCTATTAAAACAAGTTAATTCACGTTGTTAACATTAATACTATTATTGATTGGCGTGCAAAACTCATTTATTCGTTTATTTATTTATTATCCGTTGTAGTAAAAGGGTGAAGAACAATTTCAAGCGATGTCTGCAATTAGTACGTCCACCCTCGCCTTTTTCCACCATTCGAGCGACTATGAGTAAATGATCAGTGGCCATCTTGAACCAGAAGTGGCCTCACTGGGTCGAGCATATCACATTCGTTGTTAGCATAGTCGATTCAGTACAACACTGCCCTGCCAAAAGCATCCGGACACCACTTGTCCGGCAGCGACACATGATGGATGCAGTCAATAACATGTTGGGCCACCGTTTACAGCAATAATTGTCGTGGAAGGCTTCTACAAGTTGTTTGCGTTGTTGCCATTCGGTTTTTCAAATGCTCCAACAATTGATGATGGTTGGTGACAGGTGGCTTTCAAGGCGAATGCGGCGCTTCATAATATCACTTCAATTAGAACTAAAGGCTGGTCAAGTCAACAGGTTATTGCCAGCCTCTGTGAACCATCTTAGTGCCGTAAGCGCAGCACGATATGGCGCTTTGTCCTGCTAGGAGCAAACAGTTGATTGTGCTTCCATAGTACTTCGCCATCGCTCCAGGAAGATGGTTAGACAGCATCTCTTGGTACCTAGAAGTATTGAGTCTCGTGACCATACCACAGATGGGCCCACACACCTGCAGAACACAGCGTTGCCCTTACCATGACTCCTTATCATGACACCATAATCCTTCACTGTGCGTACGAGATACTCTTGGTCGTATCTATCGTGAGGGCCCCTCCAGAATCACTCCGTCCATTCAATTGCTGAAAAGTTAAGCGACTTTCATCATTCCAACTAGTCCAGTGCTGACGCTCTTTACACCAGCGCAGATGCAGCCTTCCTTTTATAGCAGATCCCATGCAATGGTTGTGGGATCTACTACATTATATCTAGGGGATGTCCGGATACTATTGTCAAAATTTACCAAATTTATTTTCCTGATCCAGTCAATGGACATCACCAGAAGTTGCAGAAAACACCAGAAGTTGCTTGGACAGGAAGTCGGATTTTCCCCAAATCTCTAGGCCATGGAAGTCCAAGGAGATATAACTCAATAGCTTCCACTCCCGGTTTGAGCTGTGGAGGGTGCTATACACACACACACACACACACACACACACACACACACATACAGACAGAGAAAGCTCATTGGTTCCTTCCTATGAGTTCGCTAAAAAAAGTAGTTTAGGAGTATAGAGAAAGTTTTCAGATTTTTGCAATAAATGAACGTAAGATAATATTATAATTGTAGAAACATTGTAAGATAATGGTGTTTTTTTTTTTCTCTTAATGAAACTCAATTTTAAGTTGATACTTCTTTTTATTATTAATAATACCGGATAAAGATCTGGCATCTAATCTGTCGACAAAACGGGATAGAGGTTGGTTATTACTAAAACCTAGCATATTTTACGCGCCGAGGACTCATTAACTGAATGAGGAATTCCAAGATATGAAGAATTCAAGGCCTATCTTTAATGAAGTAATTATTACCATTAATTAATACCGAGAAGAAAGACATTCGAAAAACATACGCAAAAGAATTTTATACGGTAAAGTAGTGACTTCCAACGAAATTACAAGAAAAAAATGTAAGTAGAAATTAAGCTATATAAAAGAAATAAAAAAAATCAAAGATTTTGCAATAAACAAATTAAAAATTACACATACATACAGTAGAAGAATTGTTTCATTATTATTACTGGCTTTTATAGATTTCTGGGCCTTGAATTCAGAAATGTACCTTGTTTTTCTCTAGCAAGTAATATCTTTTTACATAAGCCAATTTCTTATAATGAAGCTTTCAAGCAAAAAAAAAAAATGCAAGAAGTGATAGTTCATATAAGGAAGTGAATAAATGCTGTTTTCTGTTTGATATCAAATATAGATTTATCAAAAAGTCGCAGGATTAAAGCGTAAAATGTTATTGTTAACAAGTAAGATATATGCAAAAACTCCACACACTCCATATCTTAGTATTTAAAATTGTTTATTCCAAATATTATGCGAATTTTCGGGACGAAATTGTATCGTCATCCCTAAGCGAAAAAAGCATAGTATTTGGAATAAACAATTTTAAATACTAAGATATGGAGTGTGTGGAGTTTTTGTTTAAAATAGAAATAGAAAAGGAAGGAATTGAAAGAAGAATACGAAAAAATATATGCAATTTATTAAGTTTTTTTTTTCCCCACAAAAATCTATTGCTTTTTTTGCAATGTAATGTAACCAGATAGAAATATTTGAAATACATTTTCTATTTGTATTTTTAAATAGTAATAAAAATAAAGTTAAAAAGTTGAAAAAAAATTAATGAGTTTAATTTTGCAGATCTGTATTATCATAATACACTTTTCTTATTCTCATTAAAAATATTTTTTTATAGTATGTGCACAACTTTTTATTCGAAAGAAACACTTTAATTTTGGTTGAGTCAATAAATCGATAGAAAACACTAATTAACTGAAGTTGTAAAGAAACTAGAGAGTCAGCTGAAAAGAGCACTCCACGCAGTTAAAGTCACGAACGCCCCCAACCCCAACCTAGCCGTTGTTTTTATTTAGATTGATCTTATTTTCTTTGAAAAGTAAGTTGTTCAACAAAGCAACTAAAATGATCTCTTTATTCGCTTGGTCCAATAGCCTTGTAAATAAAAAAACTAAATAAAAAAAATTACTTTAATTATTTATTTAATAAGCCTACCTTATTTTAAATTATTTTTTCATTTAATTTCGGAAATTTTTACTGTAAAAATCAAAATTTAGTAAATAAAAATTTTCTTAAATAAAAAAGGCCAACTCATACAAATAATACTTTTTTAAAAAGCATATATTATTAAAAAGCAAATTACAACAACGTTTCAGCATATAATCTCCTCTCATCTTCTGTTATTTTACTTGTCAACGTTCCTCTGGATCTGGCCGAAACGTTTATTTAAAAAATATTTCTGTTTGTTTGCTTTTTTATTGACTTTTAAAACTAATAACCACACATGTTAAAAGTGATTCAAGTTCAAAAGTTTAGTAATGAGTATTTTTGATTTGGAATACCAACTTTCCAGCTTTTTTGAGTATTTTTGATTTGGAAAACCAATTTTCCAGCTTTTTTGAGAATTTTTGATTTGGCGCGCCAACTTTCGAATCTTTTTGGTAAGACCCAAGAGTAGTTCTATCAAAGGACTTCCATGGAATTTGTGTTTATTTAATACGATTCCGTAAACAGCGACAACCCGGCTATTGGTACTTCGACTTTTATGGATCAAATTTTTATTTAAGTCAACAGAGTGATAATATTTGGTAACTTAACCTATCATTGCAGTTTTAGTTCTGTAGGTTAAAAAGGTTTTCAGTTATTGCGATTTTAAGTTTTAACAACAAAAATACTTCCGTTGTTTCTTGCAAATCGTTCATTAGATTAGATTAGATTGTGGTGAATGTGGGGTGACAAGAAACCGAGCGACCTAGATCTACCGTACTACATCCGCGAAAAGGAGGACAGACAACGGGAATGATGGAGAAAGAATTGTGAAAGTAGAAAGGGGAAAGTAATATGGACAGAGAAAACCTGCCCAGCGAGGATCTTCCGTGACCATGAAACCCACATCAGAATCAACTTCCGTACTCGTAGTAATAGTAGTAAGGAACTTTTTCGTTGTGGTTAAGACATTGGGTCAACGACAATGAAATAATTCTTTACTATTGGTCTGCTGTAGATCCAAAATTAACAGATTTATTCGCTGTAACAAATTAAAGCTATGTTTCAAATTTCAGCTTCCTAGGATGCATAGTTTTTTGAGTGATCTTAATCAAAGACGGAACGGATAGATACGCATATCTCCAGTTTTATTTTTGATCATTTCTTTTGCGTTACAAATACAGACCAGTTAGTTTCTCTATCAACTATCAATCTGATCATTTCTCTATCAGGTTCTATATATTATATTTTGTTAAAGTATCATACTGAACGCCCATGAAGGCCTTGGGAACACCGGAGGTAAGGATCTCGACGTTTCTTGACCAAAGGGAGAAATCGCGGGTCAGCCCGACGCCCCGCCCGCCTTTAGCCCCTGGGAAAGAAAACCGGCACATATTTTACAGAAAGCTGGATGGACCCTAGGATCCGTCTGGAGGAGAATTCAGTGTGGGGAAAAATCCGTCTCCTCTAGGCCGCAGTTAAGTGCCTTACCACTTTGCTATCAAAGAATATACATGTATAAATTTTTTTAAATTTATATTAATAAAAATTGGATATGAAAAATAATTTTTGTTCTCCTTTTATTCTCTTCGTTCTAACAATTGTGTTATTTTTCTATAAGGAGGGTTACAATTATTAGAATAAATGTAAAATACATTAGGCACGTATAATTTATTATTATTTAAATGTAACAGTATTAGAATAGATATGGAAATATTAGAACAAATGAGAACAGTTGAAAGATTTTACAAAATGTTTACTATATCGGCAAAAACATTTACTAGAATTACAATAGGTGACAGATTTAAGAAAAAGAATAATATACTTCTTTATTGTTTATCCCATTTCCTTTCCTTTTTTTATCATTTACTGACGTAATTCCAACATCAGTGACGGCATTAAAATTGCATCTGATGAAGAAATATTGAAAGCGTGCAAACATGGAAAAAGGATTACATCTGTAAACAAAAGGACAGTGTGAAATGTCCATCAATGTTAAATGAAGCAGCAATACTGCAAATTGAAAAACCGCTCAGCAAAACTACTTTCTAGTCCAACTGTTTCTCTTTCGTCATTAAGAAGGAAAAGTGCAGCTGCAATCATTACGCTGAAGTCGTCAGCGCCGTGAAAATGGATCCGAAAATGACTGGAGATGATGACAATGATAATAATGACAATTTACAAAATTACTCTAAAGAAAATTAAGAGGGAAAAAATACCAGATTGAAAAAAATAATGTGAATAACTTAAGATTAATAGTATGTGCTTATAAAAAAAGCCCTCTCAAAATTCTAAAATCAAATGTACAGTACAACTTCGGCATTACAATCAAAAATTTTGGAGAACTTTAATTATTTACGACCAAAACTAAATGGCCTATATGTAGTTTTCCTCTCAGATTGTAATGCCACAATGATTTCATGGTATTACTACACTCTGTTACGTAAGCCGGTCTATATTTTGTAATCCATTTAGCATTTTGTTTAAATCTACTTATGTTTGATTAAAATATAGCGAGTTTAAGAAAGTATTTCCAGATTTCCTTAACTTTAAGCAAATGGGCAAATTGTTGATTTATGAGAAAATGTTAATCTTTCCGGCAAATATTATAATTTAAAAATGGCGGAGGCTTTTCCTTCACGCATTTTTACAATTTGACGCAGTGAAGGAAATAAAAAAATATAAAAAAAGTAAATAATTTAAATAAATAAAGTATTTGAAGAAGTAAACGTTTTTACGTGTGCTCAGTAATTCATAGTGAAGAAATAAGTTTCAACCAACACACAAAAATAAGTTCAAAATTAGAAACGTAATTATAATTAAAAATTAAAACTATACATACATAATCTGGAGCTTTCGAGCTTTCTTTGCGGAGCTCATTTCCAACAATTTTACAAATATAGGACCGAATACTTTTGTAAAACTGCTGAAAATGAGCTCCGCAAC
>JAFIDM010000003.1:43745379-43759033 GCA_023159025.1 Thereuonema tuberculata
CTGTAAATATGGATTTGGATTCAAAGTAAGCCTAGCAATTAGTTGAGTAATTGTTTTTTTCTTTTTTTAAATTAATATAAAAGTAAAAAAATGACACTTAAATTAAAAATATCTGATCCTTCATCGTTGAAAACCTGGGACGGCCGTTTCGTTTTGTGGTGGACTCATCAGCCAGACCAACACAGCGACGAAAAGCTCAGCTAGTGTAAAAGCGATAAGGAAAATAGTCCGCTAGGCACCAACGGAAATTGCAGAAGGCAGGAAATTAAAATTAAAGTTACTAAATGAGCCGTTGATTTTGAAAGTGGTGCAAGTCCGTATTAAATTATCATTGGATAATATTAATGGTTAGGGTTTGAACTGATTTAAAAATATTAGTAAGCAATCATAAGACTTATTTTATGTGGTTTACGGTCTTTTTCATAAAAATTTCATTTGCAATAATTATAAAAACAGAAATTTTAAGTTAATTTCTAATGAAAATTAGCTGTAACTCTTTTTTTTAACAAACTGCACTTGCCCCACTTTCAAAATCAACGGCTCAAATATAAGCTACTTTGATGAACTTTTTGTTTATAACGAAACAATTACAAAATACTAACTATTAAAATGTACAAAAATTATTTAATCATTTGCAATATAAAAAGAAAAATTATAACTACAGTAGAATAACTACAATTAATTGTCGTTTGCAAGAAACTATTCTGCCGCCTTTTTTTTTTTTTAACACTTGCTAAGTGGTCAAGTTAAAATTACAGATTGTAAATTAACCTATTTGGAATCTTAATTGTATTGATTAAGATAAACCAGATGCCTCAGATATTTCCTCTGAAAACGCTTCAATACAGCTTGTTCGCTAAGATATTCAGCTGCTCTTATGATTCTGATACAATTTTAAATGGGGAGGGTTGTGATGGTCATCCAACCAAAAAAAAAAAAAACATTTTCTTTTTCCAATGGGCGGGGAGAAGAGTTTACAAACAAAGCGATGGAATATCCAGCCAAAAACAGGGCCAAAATCCTAGGATTTTTTTTTTCATTTTTGAATTCAATGATTTGGGGGGGGGGGGGAGATCAGAACCCCTATCAACACCCCTTCCCCCTCGGTACGTCAATGACAGAAATGTTAAAAGCAACAAATCTTTTTTTAATTTATTTTTTTAAAAACTTGTATTCTTATCCTTTTTACATTTTGTGAACGGAAATTAAAAATATTCAAATCTTGCCAATTATTTGAACAGTTCTTTTTCGTTATTTACCTACTGTAAATGGCAGCGAAATAGTCGGGTCAAATATACTGTAATAAAGGTCACGGGAAAACTTATCAATAGGCATTTAATGACCTGTAATTTTCTAATAAATGACAAATAAAAAATGCATTTATGACCTAAAAATAGTAAAAAAAAAATGACTAATAAAACATTTGAATTTATTATTTTAAACATTTTTTTTTTACCTTTTTTAAATTTTGACAACGAAAAAAAAAGATACTTAATATAAAACGAGATTTAGTTGGAACTCTTTTGCGAGCAGCGGATGCACATTTTGAAAGCGAAAACAGGTCTACTTGTTTCCTGGAAAAATTTGTTGGCTTGAATGAGGACAAGCAAAACAAGCAATAATATTGAATAATAAATAAAATCTCAAAGTATAATAAAAATGCCATTGCCTTCCAAAAAACTACTAAAAATGCTCAAAATGACGTAAAAATTACCTAAAAATGACCTATCCCAAAAAAATGCCGAAAAAGGCTAAAAAATGCCCTAACGAATTGTCTTATTTAACCAATTATTTAATGTTACACATTTTCATATATGCGAGCCATGTTTCAACCTTCATAGAAAAAAGATGCAAAATCATCAAATGCCTTGCCCTACTTATCAAATAACTAGTCTTTATATTTCCTAGAAGAAAATCGTTTTTTTTTTGTATTTCCTGAAAGTCAAAAATGTTGGATAATAGTTTGCCTGAGTTTATGTTGTTTCTTTTTTATAAATCGATTTTATATATAAAATATTCTAAAAAATTAAATTAATGATAACCAATCTTGGTATTTTGTTTTATTTGTTTTAAATTAATACTGTCTTATCATAATTTTATTAACAAATTAAAAAAATGAAATCCAATCACTTCGTTGTATTAAAATGTGGTTGTAACGAATTTTTCTGAGAGTTGCTACAAAGACCAAATTATATTGCTTATTTTTAATCTAAATTAAGAATAATTTTTACTTGCTTTGGTTTTTTATCTTTTTAATCTATTTTCCAAAAGAAAGACAGGCTCACGAACTCACAAGATTATATTTATGTATTTATGTGTGTGTGAGTGTATTAATAAGCTACTAAGCGAATTTTATTGAAATTTGGTAAGTAGACAAAGTTTCTGTGATTATTAAATTTTTATCTTACCATTATGTTCAAAATTACTATGAAAGGAATGGAGAAAGGATGGAATCACTTTGTTATGAATTTGTTTATATAGTGTCCCTGAATGAAAGTTCAATATTTCTGGGAGGTTGTAGTATCGGTCATTCTAAGAAAAAAATAGTCTATATGTCCTATTCCGAACTACTTCCGAATTAAAGCTATTCGAATGTACAGTTGCAAAATTACTGATAAGAAAAATATTACTTATTGTTTCTAATATTTATTGAATAAGTGACAAATTTGTTACATTTTGTTATAATTTTCCAAAAATTTCACCGTCAACATCGATGCACTTTGCTTAACACTGATTTACTTGCTTCAGACAGTAGCATATTACGGCGGAAAGGAAGGACAATATTGGCGCCAAAACCACAACACTTGCTTACAAATCTCGGAAACCATTCGTTCCTTTATTTTACAGACTGATCGACACTATATCCAGAAAACAAATCTTTTCTGCTAGGATACTTGTGTAGTAACAGTAGGTAATTTGTTTTCTCGCAATAACATTTAACCCAATCAACGGGACTTCTTTACCAGAGATGCGTCGGTCGAACTTTTAAAAAATCCTTAAAATTTATTGGGAAACATTTTCTTCAAAATTTCGGATTAAAAGAATGGTAATATCTTGGAATCTCCTTAAGATAAATTATGACTACAAAGAAATGAACAATGGATTTAATTGATACAACAATTACAGCGAATGCAGATCATGAGCTCTTGCTCATGTAAAAATAATAGCCAATAAAATAAATAATAAATAAATAAAAATTATGGAAAAACATCTCCGAAGTAAACATGTCCTATGAAATCTTTAAAAAAAATTTTGCTGGAATTCTGAAACAAAACTCAAACGGATAATTTGCATGGATCTTAAGATTTTGTGTTTCCCAATTAAATTTCACTATAATACAATACAACAAATTTTACAACAGCAGTGCTGTTTCTTCAGCAGCTGTATTTCTCTGAAAACATTTCTCTGTATAAAAGAGGCTTTCAAGTACTGAAGAAAAACAGCATTATTGGAAAGCAATGAAAGGTGTGAGTCAGTGAGGTAAGTCTCCCTAGCAGTGGATTACTTTCAGTGATAAATTTTGTATAGAAAGCGAGGAAAGAAAACCGGAGAAGAGAATGGAAGCTAATGGAAATTTTTCACGATCGAAAAGATAAGAGAAATAAAAAAAGTGTGCAATGTTGTAAAAAAAAAAAAAAATTGCCCGTCCTTGCACCCATTCTTATATGCAATGAAATATTTCTCGTAACAAAGTTCCGTAATACACTAGTTGGAAAGGCATCTCTTTTTTAAAATTTAATCCAAGGAACTTTGCACTCAAAAGCTACATGCTTTCATTAAAACATTTCGAAGAGTGCATGGATCTTCTGAAACGTAGTATGCATGTTTATGGATAACAGGCGATCTACATTTTCCCAAATTAAATCGTTCACGGGAGAAATAATTAGAGTGAGTCTCTAATATTCAAACTCAATATGCAATTAATTATTATTAATGATACAAAACACATCTTCTTTTTATCTTCGCAATATTTCGCAGTTTATTGTCTTTTAACTGCTTCATCAGGCTTTTAAACTTCTAGATTATTATAGTATTGTTACAATAATGTTAATAACATTTCAATCTTCCATATTATTACAATAATGAGTTTGGTAATAATATTAATAACATTTCAATCTTCCATATTAAGATCTTTGATAAGTAAAAAAGAAGAGGAAATAGATAAATTAATGGATACTGCTAATGTTATATATAATCTAAAATGTAGAACATGTAATGGGGTCTATTTTGGTAATACAGAGATAAAATTGAAGGAGCGAGTGAATGAACACGTAGCTGCTTTCGCAATAACCACCCGAATGTTTCTGATTGGGCCTATCACTGTATAAAATTAAATCATAACCCTGATCCGATAGTTGAGATAATGTATAGAAATCAATAAATACAAGGCTAGACCTATAATAATTAAATTCATAAATAGAAAGGATAGAGATATGTGGTTATTACAATACAAACAAAAGCGAAGTATAACAAATGCAGACATTTCTCAAAAAGGTAACAAGAGAATATAAATTAATGAAAACTTAACACAAAACTTGAAAAATTTATTATGGAAAACCAAAACAGAGGCCAAAACAAAAGCATATAAATTTGTTTGGATTAAGAATAATAAAATATTAATAAGGAAAAATGAAAATGCCAAAATAATAAACATACAATGTGAAGAAGATATCAATAAAATGTAAATCATGTAAACAAACTAAATAAGCTTTGAATAAAACAATGACTGAGCATCAAAATAATATAGAATTAGGTCGGATAGATATGATAGATAATTTAAACTTATGGAACCCAAAAAAAAATTCAAATAATATTCTCTTCTTAAATATAAGAAGTATGAAAACAAACTTTCTATACTTAATGGCAAATATCGATAATAAAATCAAATGGCTAGATTTTATAATACTAGTTGAGACTAATATTGGAGAAAATGAAATAAATCTATTTAACATATCTGGTTTCAACAAAATTTACAAATTAAGAACTAACTCTAGAGGTGGCGGTATAATAATTTATTACAAAAATGTGTACACACTCTTCACTGAAATTTCAAATTCTATTACATATGAAAGTGTTATATGTAATATAAAAAGAAAAGGAATAGAAAAAAATGATTTTATTATGTACGCTATATATAAACCACCACACACAAATAAAAAACTATTTATGAAGGAATTAAAAAAATCCATAGAACATATAAAAAATAAAATAAATCCAAACATAATTTATGTTGGCGATGCAAATATAGACATTGGAAAGGAGACGTTAAATAAAGATACCTGCAATTATCTTCAAATTTTTTATAATTTAGGTTTTATTAATCACAGTTACATGACAACGAGAAAAGCTACTACTAAAGTTTCAACATCATGCACTTGTATCGATCATTGCTTTTCAAAAGTTAATAACGTAGATATTACTACAAATATAATAGAATGGGATATCTCGGACCATTATAGTATTCTACTGGAAACTACCAAAAACAATAATAATATAATAAAGGATCAAAATAAAGAAGGAAAAAAGAAACAAAAATATCCCTTAAATGAAGAATTTTTCAATAAAAACTTAAATAAACTTATTCATGAAATTAGAAGTAATTATTCTAAAAACCCAAACAAATATGTAAATAAGATGAATAAAATAATTAAAAAAGCCAGATATATTAATTGGAATAAAATCAATAAATCAAATGTAAAAAATAATTTAAATAATCTTAATAGTTCAATTTATAAACAACCATGGATGAATAAAGAAACTTTAAATAGAAGAAAAAAATAAATTATTTAAAAAACATAAAGGAAATAGAACCAATAAAAGTTACGAAATAGCTTATAAAAGAAAAAGAAACTGGTTAAAAAATTTTATAAATAAACAAAAACAAAATTACTACAAAAAGTTAATAAACGAACAGCATAATTCCAATGTAAATATTTGGAAAATTATAAATAAAGAAATACAGTATAAGGAGAAAAACTGTGGAAAAATAGAACTAAATAATCTCTTAGAAAATTATAATATTAATACTATATTTAAAAATTTTCAAAATACTTTCCTACAGAAAAACAAGTATAATAACAATAGAGGAATAATTAATACAATGGATGAAGATAATCAACAAAGTAATTCCATGGCCATCCTATTTCCTACGCACAATGATATATTAAATATAATTAATAAACATAAAATGCATTTCTCAGTAGGATGTGATAATATAACTATTAGTGAGATTAAGAATTTTAAAGATATTATTGCCACTTTGATGGTAGAATTATTTAAGAATATTTTTACAACTGGTATCTTCCCAAACCTTTGGAAAATTGCTCATATTATCCCAATCTTTAAGGGAGGGAAATTTAAGGAATTTGAAAACTACAGACCCATTTCCCTACTCTCTAATATATCTAAAATCTTCGAAAGTTATTTGTCAAAATCAATTTATAATTACATCTCAAAAATGAATATTTTAAATAATAATCAATATGCTTATCAACCGAACAATGGCACGGTTAAATTACTAACTAAAGTTAATGAAAGTATAAATGAAAATTTAAATAATGGGAAAATTATTTACATAGCATTCATTGATTTCAGAAAGGCTTTTGATAGCATTAACCACAAAGTATTATTAAAAAAGTTAAATAAAATGGGTATAAGAGGTAACATACATAATGTCTTAAAAAACTATTTAAAAAACAGAAAATGTCGAATAAAAATTAATAATTTATTAAGTAATCTGTATAATATTCATTCTGGTGTACCTCAGGGATCCAACTTGGGACCCTTGCTCTTTATATTATATATGAATTCTATAAATAACTGTGTGAAATATTCTAATATTTACATATATGCCGACGACGTTCTACTACTTAGTAGTGACAAAATTCAGACAAATGCATATAATTATCTCCAACATGATTTGGATAATGTAACAAAGTGGGCAATAAATAATAACATGGTTATAAATAGTAAAAAGACGAAAGTTATGTTAATCAAAAATAAAAATAAAATAATAAATAATGATTTATATTTCATACTACACAATAACAATTGTATTAATTTAAATCAAAATAATTTAAATAATAGTAAGTGTACATGTAATAAAATTGAATTTGTATATCAACAGAAGTACTTGGGCTTATTTGTGGATAATAAATTAACATGGGAAGTACACTATAATTTTGTTGTAAAAAAATTACATGCATACACATACCTTTTTTATAAAATTAAATATTTATTTCCTTTTAAGCAAAAATTAATAATATTTAAGTCTTTAATAGATTCTGTACTAAATTATGGACTTGAATGCTGGATATTTTTGAATAAACATCAAATTAAAAACATAAATAAATTAACTTTTAAAATATTAGATAATATTTATATAAACTTTAAAAGTAAAACAATACAAGAACAAAGAGAAATCAGAAAAAAATTCAAAATCTTAACTATAAAAGAAAAATTTATTTATAAAACCATTCTAAAAAATATTTATCAAGTTAAAAGAGAAAAAGAAATTTATAATGAAAATATAGGAACTAGAAAAAATTGGCTAAAAATTTTTAATATTTCAAAATTAAATAATAATTATGGTCAAAGACTAGATAACTATATAAAATATAAGTTATTTAGTCAAATTAATTGGGAAAACTATGAAATAAAAAATTGTAAAAATATCAGCTGTATTAAAATTCAACTAATCAGCGATGTAATTGATGAGAAAATAATAATAAATTTTTAATTCTAATTATCTTTAATTAACCATATATAACAATCGATCAGCACCTATAATACAGGTATACATTTTATAGGTATACCTAATAGGACTGGTGAACATTAAAAAAAAAAAAAAGAAAAAAAAAAATGTTTATGACAAAGACACTAGGTTCATCCTGGAGGCATGTGTTATAAACACTTTTAAATGTTTTAACAAATATAAAGGAGTAGAAATTAGCCAAACACTATTAGATAAATTTAAAAACAATTGTAAAAATTTGAAAAAAATTCCAATAATTTCAGTAATAATTTGTAAACAAAATCCTTTGTAATAATTTGTAAGAACAAAATCCTTTGTAATAATAATATGGAAGATTGAAATGTTATTAATATTATTACCAAACTCATTATTGTAATAATATGGAAGATTGAAATGTTATTAACATTATTGTAACAATACTATAATAATCTAGAAGTTTCAAATGTTTGAAATGATGTTAATTGTATATATTATTACCAGATTCGTTACTGTATCTTACGAAAAGTTTTTCCATATATTAAGCCTGATGAAGCAGTTAAAAGACAATAAACTGCGAAATATTGCGAAGATAAAAAGAAGATGTGTTTTGTATCATTAATAATAATTAGAGTGAGTATTAGAAGATAAACAATTATACTGAAAACTCGTTTATCCGAATCGCATTTATCCGAATATCCGGTTTATCCGAAACAATTTTTAGCGTATTTTAAAAATACACAAAAATATTTTTCCGTCGCTATAATCAATATTTAATAGCGTACACAAACTATTAAGTAACTGTAACTGTGACTATGTAACTATAACGCTATTAATAACATTATTCAGCACAATATTGAAAAGGGTTCAAAAAATACTGTACTATAGTGTGGTGCCCTATTATAATTTATTGTATCTTGTGTCATATTCACTGTAATTTTTTTAATGTACAGTACACGTTACATTCCGGATTATCTAACATTTCCTTTATCCGAAATAGCGCGTCCCATCAAATTCGGATAAACGAGTTTTTGGGTGTAATTCGACTAAACCAATATTTTTCTATTCACATCCAACAATGACATGCTAATCCATATTGTAGCGGACTTTGATTTGATTAATTTGATGTAAACAGCTTGACGGCTGAAATTTTGTGGATTTAATCAGTTTTCAAATTGTGGAAATCTTGAATAAATTGTATGAATTCGAATAGGCCTATATTGTTATTTATAAACAAACGAAGACTTATCGTCTATGTTGTTTTCATTATTTGTAAACAGAAAAACATATATAAAAGGAGGGGCTAGATTTTAGTGAAAATATACATCATAAACTATTATTTTCGGGAACTTCTGTTACACCTTGAGTTTTCGCTGCAACTAATACGAGCGATTATAAGTCAGCGTCCTAACTGTCCAGGTAGTCAGTCAATCGATCACACGCACTGTATTGACACTGGGGATATTGACTGAAAATCCTTCCTTCCATCGGCCAAAGTAGATTTCTCTGTTTCTCCAGATAAAGAAGGAAAAGAACGTAGGCTTCGTAAAACTAGAGGATTTCGAAGTGGAAATGAGGAAATCCAATTCGGCGCCATAACAATAAGAGAAAAGGCAGTTGGCGACCGTCAACTTATTCAGGACTGGGGTCGATTAGAGTAATGCTGCGAGGGATGCCATACATTTCGCTTTCTCTCCCAGCGATCCTTTATTGCTTCGAGAAAGTGTCCGAGGGAATAATGAAGAGAGAAGCGCAGTTCAGACCCGTTGCCACTTGCTCTAAATTGACCACAAAATGCTCGAGGAGATTTAGTGACATTCCTGAGACCAAGAAAGAACCATTCGGAATGTATTTTCCAGCCACCTCTTGCATCACTTTTCGTCAACCATTGTCATTTTAAAAGCCTCGACAAATTTTTGCCAGCTTCAATACTTACCTATTTAACATCCGTATACGAGGATTTGGTTTCGACATTTAACACATTAAAGCAGCGTGGGCGTAGTGAATCCATGAATCGCAACGAAGTGGAAACTGTCCCATCAATCTTACGGGGAAAAAAGGTTAAGGTTTCAAAGCAGGTATTTCAATAATTTACTCACAGATTAACTTGTAAGTAAATAATCTATCCTAATAATAACAGTATAATCACCAATACTGTCCATCTGTTTTTATACGAAATCATGAAAAATCACAATAAGGAAATTTTATGTTAAAAATAAACTTTAACTGATATCTTTGTAATTTTTATTTTTCTGAAAAAAAAAAAGAAGTAATTCAATCCGAATTCCTTATTTAGGCTGCTTCAAACTGAGTAATTTTACTTATATCAAAGCCCTCGATATTACTAAATTACTTAAAACGAATAAAATCCAATGTTGTAACTATTTTGTTCTAATAATAATAATAAAATCTTAAAAAAAGAAAGAATATTAGAATAACCTAAAATATGAGAAAAATACCCTTCTGTATAAATTCTTTATAATAATCTATTATATAAAAATATTTCCTTTCAAACTATCATTAAAAATCAAGATTATGATTTAGCCTGTATCATATGCTAGCCAATATTAATGTCAACATGTTTGTTTATCCGACGTTCGAGCTGTTAGCACTTCAGCTTTTGGGGCGAAATTGTGAGCTTTGTGGCCAAAGAATCGTTGCCCAAGGTAAACCTAGGAGGCAGCTCACATTATACCCGCAGAAACAGACGACAACAGAAGAAGAAAGTTACAACAATGCCGACTCCGGGAATCCAGGTTCCGACCCCACATCTGCCACGTGAGAGGCCGCCGCCTTGACCACTAGGCTATGCCGGAACGGTAAATTGTTAACATGTATGTATGTATCTAAACAAATGTATGATAACCTTAATGTATTCTTAAGATACAGAATTTAAGCGTGCTAATTATATTGACATACTCTGTGTGGTAAATATTATATGTACGTAGAACAATGAATTTCAGAATGTATTGATGAGAATGTAATGTTTCTAACAGGACTGTACTTAAAATTTATGAAAAATAAAATTAAAAAAAGTCTTTCTGTAGGAATTATTGTCTTCTTCTCGGCAAATTTCTCTATAAGAAATTCACATAAGAAAAATTTCAAATAAAAAAGTTTAATCGTTTCTTGTTCTCAAATATGCATACCAAGTTTCACGAAGAGCTATCCAGTGGTTCAAAAGTTATTAGAGAAACACACGGAGGGATTTGATGAGCATCAACTTCCTTGAAAAATAGGCTAAAATCATTCTGAGTAGCTGCAAGCGAAAAGCAACAATAGAGTACAACAATGAAATATTCCATTCAAAGCATGTATTTCAACAACCAATAGAGAGCATGTTACAAAATGAATCACTGTTGATTAAAATTGGCAGATGCTATAACAGCATCTACAGGTGCTATTGGCAGGTAATCCCATTTAATTTAACTATCAGTAGTCACATTTGGAAATTAACAATGATCACAGGAAAACTGCGAAGGAATATAAATAAAATGTTGTCCCAGAAATCTATTAAACAAAGTAAATGTCTAAACAATGAAGCGCAGCAATGTAAGCTCTATACAAAGAAAAAAAAAAGGAAGGTAGAATTTTGACAATCAACACTGAGCAACTTCAAAGACAGAATACAAAACTCTAAATAATCATTTACATATCTTAGGGTAGTGTCAGTTCTTTTTTGATCTGTAATATAAATAACAATGTATAACAATAAAGTACACTACGCTATCGATAACAATGAATCTGAAAATATTCTAACCAACAGTTTAGTCAATAACCATGAAGTAAAAATATATTTTGTTTAGCTATTAATATTCTATAAAAAAAAATTTGCTGATGTTATGAATTACGTTCAAGAAAAGTTATGTTAAATTCAAAGTTCTCTCATCCTGTACCAAAGCATGAAAATCTGTTTTATTAAATAATATAATTTATAGAAATTAGGTTTGTAGCTTTCGTCAAAATATGTGTATAAATGTAACGTATTCACTTCTGCAACAGTGGTATGAAATGCCCTTCAAAAGGTAAGCTTGAAATATATATGAAACCACATTTCGAAATGACATTGATATTAAATTCTGAATGGTGAAAATGGTGCCGATTTAGGCCAAAACTAAACAAAGTAATATTAGCTTGAACACACACATACACAAAAAAAAAATCCTCAGAAATGGATGGAATGGTTGGATGTAATGTGTGCAATCAATAAAAAGTAACTTATGTCCCCTCCAGAACTATTCCCAAGACAACTAGATAGATAATAATAGTTTCCATTTGCTACTAAGAGCAGTCTCCACTGCCGGAGTGTTTGAAGTTTAAAGGTTAAGAATCCGGCTGGCCGTAGATAATCTATCGATTTAGATCAGGACAGAACTTAGGCGCAAGCTTTTCAGTGGAAAACTTTTTTTTTTTTTTTTTTTTTTGCGGATATTGGATATTGAATCAATTATCATCAATTTAGATTAGGTTTTCTTAAGCTGAGGTGCGAGATGTCTGATGGTTTAGATGAGATAATGTATAATTTTCTGGATTTTTATGTCATCTACTGATTAAATTACTTCGAAATTAAAAGTAAGTATCTAATTTGTATTTGTCAACCTATCTTTTGTACGGTACAGTTTTGGCAATATCGGTAAGTGATTAGGGACATTGGTAATGGTTCAGCTACACTAACTTGCATGGTTTTGCTTAGATACATACGGTTTCGCGAATTGATCAAGTACAATTGATCCATGATGTCTTTTAGTATTGTCGAACTCCACATTGAAAGAAAAATCACCACCCAAAACAATGGTTTTATAGTAGTCTTCTACACTTCCTAGAAAATTACATGTCAGCATCGGATTACAAACAAAACCTATGGCAAACACTACGCGTATAAGCAAAAGCACATATAGATAAGTACTCATGAATCCAGTCTCTCTGATCGTGCAACATTTGATTTCAGTATAACAAATGTATTTGAAGACAGCCCTTGCAATTCAGCTTCGTGAAATCAATGCTAGACACAGTTCTCTACTATTACTCAAGGATGGTAAGGCTGATTTTTTTCTGGCTAACAACCAAAGAAAACTGATATTTCAGGTCTGTAACTTTAGGATGCTAAGGAAAAGGTTTGCAATGACTACACAGGATCCGTGGAAATGCTTCGTATCTCCGGAGTTAAAAAGAGAGAGTTACTGCTAAGTCTAGCAACTAACCTTACAAGCAGGAACATTATACCCACAGAAACAGACGAAACACAGAAGAAGAAAGTTACAACCATCCACACTCCAGGAATCGAACCGAGATTCAGCCTCATGGCAGGCCATCGCCTTGATCATAAGATTATGTCTGAAGAGGTTACAGAAGAAATAAAAACTATTATAGAGATTAGGGGTCTTACTTTTTTTATTTTTCCCAGATATCGTGTTATCAGAATTCAATGCAAAGTTTTTGGGCGGCTTATAGCTTTCTACTTATTGGTCCACTCTGCATCAAAATCAATAAGAGTTTTCCCTTTGAGAACCCTGAACCTTGTAGTAAATTTCTGCTTTATAGGAAAAATATCTTGATCATAGATTGACGGAGGAGCAATCTGTTAAACAAATCTACGAATCATTTCGTAATAGCTGGTCTACGCGGATATGTATTTATGTTTCCATCTAAAAGGGTTGTTTTTTTTTCCTTCAAGAATTAGTCACAAATGGATGTACAGCTGCCCAATAAGTCATTAGTTCAGAGCTTCATTATGGAACAATATTAATTTTTAACTGCGTTAAAAGGCTATGCACATTCAACTTTAATGATTTTATTCGCTTTAGATGTGAGGTACATCCTTCACATAGTAGAACTACCATTACTACTTATTAAACATTTATGGAAACTGAGAACTAGTTGAGACACTACTGATTTACAAGCCAAAACTGTTCAAGGGTATTCCGA
>JAFIDM010000003.1:43759433-43770131 GCA_023159025.1 Thereuonema tuberculata
GAAGGCGGTAAACTCATTTGAGTGGCTAATTACCCTCCTAATTCTATCATCAAATGAAGTAAATAAGAGATTACAATGAGCATTGTTACTGCGCAATTCGCTTTCCCAGGACTGACCATGACGTCATTGAAACGCTGAGTGCACGAAGCAAGAAGATACGACTCAAAACAAGGTCTTTCAATACGACAAAAAAAAAAAAAAATATTCAAATAATGCATAAAATTTGTTTGCAAAAATGCTTTTTGGATTTGTTTATAAAGCAACAAACCTAATACTATAAAACAGCATTAGGTTAGTTTAATATACTTCAAATCTTTCTTAGAATATATTATATAATTTTCCTAATACCTAATTAAAAAAAAAGAAAATGTAACTTACATAGAAGATATAATTTGAGAAAAAAAAAAGGAATTTTTTAACTTCAAGTATTTGGTAAGAACAAAATTAAACCCCTTTTGAAAGCTTCTCCGACAGACCGACGTGTATTGCAGGTAAAGCCTCCTTATAAAACAAAGAATACAGACTTATATCCAGTTTGGAGATAATATACAATAAAAAATATAAAAAAAAATGGAATCGCAACTATTTTAATATAATTTTCCCGTAATGAAAGTAAACAATTTTTATTGCCCATTTCATCCCTTTCCCACCAATATATTACAATTCTTATAATAATTTTTGTTAGTTTCAGCAGTACAGTATCAAATTCCAAGTCAGTCAATATTTTGCGACTCACATATTTAGTTTACAGATTGTAAATCAAGAATGAAAGCAAACGATCGCCACAAACGGAAGGAAATGTCTAAATAAGAATTAAGAAAAAAAAAATCGATAAATTGGATGTGGATGTATTTGTATTTGTTTTGGGCTTTTTTAAATGAGATTGCAACGATTGCTTTGTTTTTTGTTTTTCTTTATTTTACTTTTTTCTTTATTTACTTATTTATTTTTGATAGTGACCGACAAATAATTAATAAATAAAATGTAATCAAGTGCATCAGAATGTAAGATTTTTAATTAATGGTCGTATTAAATTTATAAAATTTTCAATTCATTTAGTTTACAATAAAATTTAAATTTGGAAAACTACAAATTTAAAATTTAAAAAAGTGTTAAATTTATAATAAAAGCCTCATTGAAGGAGTCTTGGAAACACCTCTTAACGTAACTTTTTAGGAATTAAATTTATATAAATAAAAAATTAATAAATAAATAAATAAATAAATAAATAAATAAATAAATAAATAAATAAATAAACAAATAAATAAATAAATAAATAATTATGTTAATAACAACTAAGAACTTCTTAATAATAATAATAAATAAAAATGTGCAGTTTGTCGAAATCTAATTAGGAAACGTGTAATTCCTATAGTAGGACAGATTTTAGAATATCTAATAAAAAAATTAAAAAATGGACAAATTTCTTGTTTATGTCTTCATATTCAAAAAAATGACTACGTACGATGAGTTCTTTACGAATTTTATGCAATGTTTACGTAATATAATTTCTCCGATAAAAACTAGAAAAAAAAATATAACTGGGAAAATATATAACTAAGCATCATTCCCATATAAGTATAGGAGTAAATTTCACTTCCAAATATATGCTTTATTTTGATGATGAAAAGTAAATACGAGTTCAATTCTGTCGAACAGACAAGGACTATCGGATTGAGAGCTCATAAATACCGATCAATAACACTCATGTGCAAAAGCAGTTACGTTGTAGAGAAACAACAATTCCAACGGATATAATTATCAACATGAAGCTTTCCCACGAGCAAATGCCTCCAATAACTCATTATGTGACGAAAGCAGTGCGAAGTATTTCCTTAATTATTGAGTTCTTCAATAAGTAAAATACAACGAAACTGGAGTAAAACTTTAGTAGAAAAATAAAGAATTAAATTTATGAAGTTATAAGAACTAGAAACAAGTAAATGAATAAATAAATAAGTAAATGAATAAATAAATAAGTAAATAAATAAATAAATAAATAAATAAATAAGGATGTTGCCGGAGAATAAGGCAGCGTAATTTCAGGTTTCCCAAATAATGACAACAATTAATTTTCCTAGAAAAAAGTGACTGAAAGTAAAATTTGGTTAAATTAGAAATTCGTAATTTTTAAATTATGTGAAAAAAAAAAAAAATGTTTAGAGTAAGAAGAAAATACGGTTATGAAATCGAAAGTAAAATCTGCAAACAGAAAACAAGATGTCTTTCGGAGTGAAGAAGAAAACACAGGTAAGAAAATAGGAGAAAACCAAGATAAATATACAATGTTCTTTAGTAAATGTGACTTAATGGAAATACTTTAAAAAAAGATAAATTAGAAAAATGAAAAATTAATACGAGTTATTAAAAAAAAAGTAAGAATCGATAATCTATGTATATATTTATATTTTAATTTATGATAAGTAAAAATCCAATCTACTTTGATGTTAGTGTTCTTTATCCACCGCTAAATAAAAATATTTTTCTTCTAGGAGGAAAAGATGATATTAAAAGAAAGTTGGCTAAAGAATATTTTTAAAAATAATAAATTACCAAATGAAAAAACTTATTGAGATGCTTGTTTGCATAAAAAAGTAGGTTTATTCTATATAACGATTGTACTTTGCATTGTTGTCATAAGAAGGCAAGGTAGAAGAGGTTTGTTTACGAAAGAATAGCAAAGCGTCCCGAGCTGCGCATACAAACAATGAACATCGCCAGAAATTTCGGAGTATCTTAGGAACTAGGATTTGGCTCAGTGAAAACACGCTTCCATTCCGCCTGATCTGAGAATAGCTTAAATATAATAATATAAAATAATGAAAATAAAAGCACATGAAGGGAGATCGTATTGGAGAGCTATTCGACCGCGTGCAGGCATGCATGCGAGGGTTCACGCAACTTTCATTTGCTCCTCTCCATCATCATCATCATTATCCATCCGTCATTCTGTCCAAAACGTCGCGGTTTTCTACCTACCGGCTTCGGAATGAGGAGTGTCCGGCGTGAGACCGATGTCTGTGTCGGGGGTAGCAGCCCTGGAACTCTGCGTCGGTTGTTCGTTCTCCATTCCGTCGTGTTGCCTGTATCCGACCAGCGTCACTGACATAGGGGATCTGCAACCGCTTCAGCTGTGGCTGCTGCGATCTCGTGGCTGCGAAAAACAAAACCGACTTTCTCGCTAAGGTGCGCTGAAGTTCCGCTGCCGTTGTGTGGCGTCGCGAGTACGATCCCGAACGCAGCCGCGTTTGTAGGCGACAGCAACCTGCCCTGTCTCCCGCCTGCTTTTCAGTTTAAGCGACTGTCGACTGACCACGACAAGCCGAGCGAGGCAAGACGGATTCAGCCCGTCGGGAGAGAAACCCTTGCCTCGGTAGCGCAATGCAGCTAACACCGAGAAAAGCGTTTTCTCCGTCTTTCGAATCAAAACTTCGGATAGGGCTGATGCAGCCAGATACTATAGACCCGCTATAATGACTTCGGTGCCCGTCTGGTTCTGGCTCTTCAACAATAAAAGTGGTGGAGGGAAGGTCGAAGCGCAGGAACTGGGCAAGTTTCTGATAATAAATTACCCTACTCGGAAAAAGATGTAGAGAATGCACGAGATTCTGCTCTCTTTCACTTCCTTATCTTCCTGTGAACTTTTCCTTTTTTTTTTTTTTTTTTTGCAAAGATTGGAGAGATGGAGGAACCGTATTTCAGCCGACGGCGAATATTGGAATTTATGGCTACAGTGATCGCGTCCGATTCCAAATGAAAATTTGATATCGAAATTTTTAATTAACGACAATTCCCAGAGATGATATCTGCAGCTCATCGTCAACATCACAGACAGCCTAAAGCCTAAACATTCTCTGACAGTATCTTCTCAGAATGAGAATTTTAAGTATCACAAGCAAACATCCTAAGAATATTAAAATAATCGTAAAGAATTCGGATGATTTTTTTTTTTTACGACATTAAAAAAAAAAAAATCCCGAAATAAAAAGAATCTAAATTTAAGGAAAATTTTTAAAAATTTAATATTATTTTTAAAGTTTCTATCAATAATTTAAATTTGAGCTTCTTAAATTATTGTAAGCATTTTACCGCGTGAAATAATTTATTGATATGTATCAATATGTATCAATAAATATAAATACGAAAATATGTAATTTCTGAAGAACTAGCGTAAAGGTAATAAATACACAAGAAAATATAATTACAAAAAAAAAGATACAAGTGAATATAATTTTGTGCTAAAGTATAAATTTAAGAGCGACCCACAATAGTAAAAAAAAATGTAAATAATAATAAAATAATAATAAAAAATGGATGTACAATACAATAACGTAAGGAAAAATTAAAAAAAAAAAGTTAGGAAAAAGTTAGATTAGAAAAAAAAAAAAAACCGCGACTTTGAGGAAAAAAAAATAAAGAAAGAGAAAAAGTAAAATATTACGGGTTTCAACCGACAATCTTCAGTATATGAGTCCGAAACCTTAACCATCAAGCTAGAGCTGAGAACTGTAATAAGATAATTGTATTTCTAATATTTACGCTACAGCAGAAACCCAGTGAAAACAATGCCAAATATCTCGAACATGGGGGTCGTTGACCCATCAAAATACCCCATTCCTACAGTGTTTGAGCCTCTGAACACCATGGTGAAATCTGTTTGTCGATCCGACCTTCCGTTTGGGAGTTGTTAGGGGGGAAAAGACACGGACGGACGGACAGGACAAACGCAAATAGCTACCGATTTTGGTCGCTGTCAAAATAGCTCCCAAATGGGTCGCTAAAACCTATATTTTAATTCGAATTTAGCATGGAGAGTTAATATAAATATATTTTCTTTTTACCCACGTTTCTTTCTATGGACTCAGTTAGTAGTAAAATGAATTGGGAGGTTAGTCATTGGATGGTTTTAAATACACCAATGAACTTATAGGATTATCAGTTGTTGTTTTATCGTGGTAATGGTGCTTTAAAGAGCTTGGTATAGTCGTCCGGTTCTGATCTCACCCACAGTTCCGAATTATACGAATATCAATGTGGAGCTGATATTGACTATCTTCCATGTACCATTAGTTAACGCTTCATCTTAACAGAAGTAGGATTCTTGTATTACAGTGGCAACTTCTCAATATATAAAATCGTTTTCAAGATGTTTGGCTCTTAAATAGGAAAGATACTACGATGGCAGGTTTACTCCCATAACTGAATCCAAACCATCAAAAATCATTAGTGATTTTAAATTTACTACGTTAAACAACTATTTAAATTTTAGGATATTATTTTTTTTTTATCTGAAATTTTTGAATAAATATTTGGAACATAAACAACCTTTAATATGCTGACTAACAATCCAGTATTAGGTTTAGTTTTAAACTCATCTTTCTTTAATTCTAACAGATGCATTATTGATGCAGTGCACGCGAAGTCTCATTACTCCACTTCAACAAGGGACTACTCCTAGCTGATGATTACCAAAGAGCGCGAAAAGGCTGTTCACTTGATAAACACTTGGTCTCACCCATTGATGTTTATGAATATTTTATGCACGTTTTATTTTTTTAATGCTACGAAAATTCATGGAGGCCGGCGAAATGCTGGCACATGAATTCTTTCAACTTATATTTTATTGAGAATTTATTGTTTAAATTGTTTTTGAGGGCTCCACATTGACTCATATAATTTTGTTCTGTGGTATCCGTTTGTCTGTTTTATAAACGTATCAGTTAAAACTACTGGGTGGATTTCCATCAAGTTTGGTATACACATAATTACCATATTAAAATGGTAAAGTTAAGCATGGCCCTTTTGTTTTGTTTATTTTTTATATTTGTTCTTAGCCTCTCCCCCAAATCCACAAAATTGAATCTGCAGGGCTCATTAGGCGATGGATCACAACCATATACCTAATACTTAATAATATTGTAATGATTCTTATTAATTATATATTCTAATTTACCTGTTTATAATCGATGTCACTAAGACACTCGCCTCTCACCTCTGAGTCCCGGGTTCGGTTCTCATGTGGATTTCGTTGATGGTGGCGATCCGCGCTGAGCAGGTTTTCCCGGGGTTCTCCCATTTCCCCTGCATTTCTCACACCATCCTTTCTCAGTCTTTCTCTCCGTCTGTCCTTCTTTCCGTGGGCTAGCACAATAGATCTTTCAGGTCGCGGTGCTCGGCTGTCAAGCCACCCATGCTCACCACATGACATTACATTACAGTACCTGTTTATAATAGTCCTATTTATTCATTGTATGTTCATTATTATCTTAATGTTTATAATAGTAATAATCTTTACACCATTTATTTTAGGATCGAGTCTGTATTTAATTTTTACTGTTTATTATTTAATCCCATTACTTTATTCAAATTTTCCGTTGACCGTGCTTCTTATCCCTGATTCGTTCTTATTTAAAAAGACAGTTAAAATCAGTTAAATTCCCGGTTTAATTTAAATCCCCCAATCAATTTGTAAAGCACGGCAACCAATCACAGCCCTGTAAATAATCTATTTAAAACCTTGCATCCTGTAAATAAAGGAGTTGTGGCCAGATCTTACTATTAGTCGATTTCAGTCTAATTTTACCGAAACAATGGTCACAAACATTCACCACAAATATGCTAACGGTGAAATAAAACGTAAATTTAGTACACGAAATAACTCCGTAATAAAGCGGATGATGTTGTATGATCACAAAATATTAATTTCCCCTATTGATTTTGCAGGGAGCAACTATTAGATTTCCAGTGTCTATGTGTAACGCCTTCTGTAGCCTAAACCGGGAGTCAGAGCCCCATGATTCATGCCTCATTCGACTTCCCACGGCCTGGAGGTTTGGAGATAAACAGCCAGTTTTAAGCTACTAATCAGATCAGGAAAATTGTGGTAATTGGAGAAAACTGGATACTGGATTGTCTACACTGAATAGACTACGCTGAAAACGAATATGATACTCTCGACCCAATATGACCTTTTCCAGTTCAAAGTGACCATTTTATACAAAGTGAAATAAACAAATCAGATCGCAATTTTAGTAAACACAAAACAAAGCGACTCCCGTTTACTAAAGCTGTGAACTGCTTTGTTTATTTCACTTTGTATAAATGAATTAATATTTACTACATTACTGATTTCGTATTACTTGTTTGATTTCTTACCTTTTTTTTTCATTTTTCTTTTTCCTAGTACTGGTATTTCAAATAAATTTTCTTTTATCTAACTTTCCATTAGGAAAGTGAGGATCATCAGATCATCAGCCTGTGTGTCTGTGTCTTTATTTGTCTCCCACCTCCTAAAAACTTTTGAACCCCTGGATTAATCTTCTTGAAATTTCGTATGCACAATCGACAACTAGCGACAGTCTTACTTTTATATTTTGTAATTCCAAAATGGATTCTAATTGAGAAATTGGCTTAAAAAAAAAAAATAGAATTTTTGTTTAAATTCTGATACAATTCTGTATTAGAATCTTAAGTAATGGATTTCTCTCCTATTTCTGTTCAACAGCTCTTTGTCTTAAATAATGAATATTAAAGCCTTCTATAATCCATTCCGAATAGTTTCTTTGTTTGTTTTTAAATTCATCTGATTCAGGTAATTTTAAGTAAATAATAAGAATTTATTTATTTTTTTCACAAAATGGAAAATTTGTAGTTTGTATTCAGTATATATACATAATTTGAATATACAAGCAGATTTTTCATTTATGTTTGTAATAAGATTGAGTATGTATCATTTAACCAGTGTTCTTAAGCTGATGTGCAAGCAATTTCTGACGATGAAGATTTTATTTTTTTATTTTAAAATTCAAGAAAAGAATTATTTCTTTGTTTCAAGAAACCTATATTTTATTAATATACTGTGTATTAGATGTAAGCATATAATTGCAGAAATAGTGTATATTTGAAATATATAAATTTGAAAACTTTTATTATTTTCCATCAAACTTAGATTAAATACTGTATAATTCTATCTACGTAATTTTAAACTTATATTTTAGACTTAACGAAATGATTTGTTTTTGATAACAATCTTAATCATCTTTATAAATAAAAAATGTAAATGTGCAAAATCTCACATCTCCGAAAGTTCTTCACCGATTGCTTTGAAATTTTGACCAAGGTTGCATTCGAATACGCGCGTGTTTTTGAATACCTATTATATAAATGCCATACCCTGTGACAGGTAAAAACATGCTTTTTTTTTGACAACCCCAGGTGTTTGGCGCCAACCCGCAATACACCTGAGTTAAGTGGAGAAGCTAAAACGGGCTGGGAAGTCCTATATTCTCCGATCTCGATATTAATTTGTTAAATAAATAAAGTTTTTGTTTTTAATGCTCTGTATGCAAGATTTCCGGAGCGAAGCGACGGTACCTGGAGAGTTTTTAATATTATCCTTCTCCAATAATTTATAAGGAAAACCCTACGATTCTCTTTCTTCACTGAAAGGAGCTTCGAATGTTAAAAGAATCAAAAGATCAAAATTAATGAAAGAGCGTAAATATTTATCTAATATTCAATTGCGAAAACACCTTTTCTTAAATCTTTTAACAAACACAAAAAAAATTCCATTCATTTCAGCTACTAACACGATTATTGTTTTTTAACATTAAATCAATCGTTTCCGATTTCTAGGTTCCTTCGTTCTTTTCATAAAATTGGAAATAAATACCTTTTTAATATTGTGATCAATTTCTTCTTTTGATTGACAATCTCAATTGGGATTTTCCATATTTTTTCCCCCATTCTTAAAATTGGAAGACTTTCACTTCTACCGCCTTTTAATTCCAACGCTGGGAAAGGAAGTTGGGATAAATCTGATGTGGAAGGGTTCTGGCTGCAGGGAAAAACCCTTGCCTCTGCAGCGCAATGCAGCAAACCCCGAACAGCTTTCTCCTCTCGAATAAGTTCAGGATGACTTTGAATTATAATGCACGCTTGGTACTACAGATTCACTATAACGCCAGATGCTGGTTCTTCAATAGGAGAGAGATGGTGGAGAAATGTGGATAAAAAAAAAGAAAAAAAAAAACTCTTCTTTCATATTTAAGTTATTTGTATAAATTCGCCAAAGTAGTTACGATACGATTTAAACATGAATGATTTTTTTTATATAATTTATGAAATAATTATAATTACCATAATAATTACAATTTAGTTTTATATGAATATTTGTAAAATTTCTAAAAGTCATTAACTGAAGATGACCAGACAGAAAAAGCAGGTGGAAAAGCATTGAATTTTAATCTTTTTTTTAAATTTCGTACTTTGTAATTGTACGAAATTAAAAGCTTTTTTTTTTAAATATATATGTATATATATATATATATATATATATAGTCTTAAGTGAGTATGAAAAAAAAATAAGATCTAAATAAGTAAAACATAAGCAGTATAGCTTATAGCGTTGTGCCTCGTTTACTTGCTTAATTCTTTGAATCATTGGGCACGTTATATTTCTTTTCATTTTAAATAAGCAGTAAATTGTGAACATTTTCTGTCAAGAAAACATAAACAAAATAAGAAAGAAAAAAAAACTACTTCTTTCTCAAATTACTAACTTTTTGTGTATTAAATTCTTGTAAACTTTAAAATTGAAGAAGAAATGAAACATGTAACAGTAAAAAACTTTTACAATTGAAATGGAAAAATTTTAACGCTGCTACTTAATGCCTTACATTTTTTTTTATTTTTATTTTATAATGCAAAAAAAAAATTTTTTCAGAAATTTTGCGTTACAAAATAAAAAAAATCTGAAAAAGAAAATAACGTAAAGGTTTAAAAAGTTTTTACACGTGAAACCACCTAAACATCCTTTACTGCTCCACAAATTATTGAGAGGAAGACGAACCTACAGAATTATGATATTTAGACAGCAGACTATTGAAACAGGCGTTCATTTAATGATTTGGAATTATTTCCGCAAAATACAAACAATAATTAGTAAAATTTTTAATTTTTTATACCGAAAGAGAAGAGCTTTATGATATAAATACTGACAGTATTGGTAGCTATTTTATCTAAGATCAACAATAACAATAATACTGTACTGGTTGGAAAAGTAAATTGCCTGGAAAGATAACGAATTAAGGAAAAATTCTTCTGATTAGAAGGATTAATTAAAAAAAAAAAACCGGAATTAAAAGATACCAAATTGTATTAGATACAGTTACTAAGTATTATTACTATGATTCTAATAGTAAGATAGTATTAGCTTTGTTGGGAGTAAGCATATGTTTCCCGAGACATATACTGTATTTCCAATGTGTAAAGTGAAGTGAATGAACCTCAGTTAGAAATGGACTACCTTATTTTTAACAACGATTTTTTTTATGAAATATTATTAAAACGCCAAAGTATGCAATTATTAAAAAAATCTAACTATTAGTGGATTATTTAATAAGGATGGATAGACAAGGTATAGCTGATAATTAAAACGAACAACATTAAAACCATAACGCAAGAATTTTTCTAAGTTGCATATCGTAAATGTTGTTTTTTTGTCATATATATATATTTTAATTGGAGAGAAATCGCCAACCGGACAATAAATATGCTTTCGCCCACAGAGCCAACATCAACGAGAATTCTGTACAATTGTTTCATCCTTATTGGGGAATCATCAGCAGAATCTACTCGTTGATGTTTGGCTCGCCGAGCGAAAGCTTTACCCAAAAGCTTTCTCGGTCCCGGGAATGG
>JAFIDM010000003.1:43775131-43801743 GCA_023159025.1 Thereuonema tuberculata
TATGAGACGTGATATGTCGAAATAGATCTCTTTAAAAGAGCTGAAACTGTTTATGCTTCCATGAGAGAAGAACAGAATTCCTTAATTACTGCGAGGAAATAAAGGAATGGCAGAGCTAAGAGATTGTTTTTGTTTTTAACCCCGATATTCACTTCAAAGGATTTAACGAACGATGTACTGGAGATCCACGTGCGGCTTCCTTATTAGGCTTATCATCTACGAAGAAGTTTTTCCTACGAAGGTTTTTGATTCTAAAACCAAGGCAATCCAGATTGCATTCTTATCGTAGTGAAAGCCTATCGCGATGTGAAAATGTATTGGACGTACTTTTGAGGTTTCTAATCGACATAGGCAAGGGACATAATCTGAATTCTTAAAAAAAAAAAAAGGCATAAAAAGGCGAAATACTAGGATATTGGTTAATGTGTGTAGGAAAATATCAATGTTGTAGATTGTTCGTTGACAGTCTAAAGGTATTGGACAGGCTCTTGGTGACAGACTCACACCTCATCGGTTCATGATAACGCTTATATAAGGAGTAGACCAAAAACTAAATAAACAAATGATAAAATCAAGAAATAATGGCTTTATTGTTCATGCTCTTCCACGTGAATCTTTTGAAGCAGGCAAGATATCCACAGTGACTCGATTATTTCTACAGTTTACAACAGAAAATGACGTAGGAAAAAATGACCCATTAGAAAAAAAAATTGCCATTTCGATGATGATCGTTTCCATCTAAACCGAGTGGCTTGAATAAGTGGATGATTGGAGGAAATCTGGGAATGGCTGCGTTTAACAAAAACAAACAGACCGCGTTAGCATTTCGATAGAGTAGGATGTAGGGAATGCTATTTACCTAGGAATCTCTTATTAGGTACTGTGAGTTCTCACTGTATCTATATATTGTAGTTGATAAGTGCTTTCTTCAGGATGAGTGTTTTCCCAGATGAGCTGCTGTATTCAAGCGTGCAAAATTGCCGCTGTTTTTCTGAGAATGATTTGCCGAACATAACAGTGATTTCTTTGTGTTACTTTGGCACCAAAGTCGCCGGATTTGGATCCTTCTTATAATATATGGGGATTAACTCGATAAAGGGATTTGGTGTTTGATTTCTCCAAATGCAGATCAGTGTGACGTCCTCTATTGACTTTAATCAACGTAAATAAAAACTTCTTAAAGAAGTCTTTATAAAGTTCATGCCATGCCATGCAGCGGCAGTTGTGGCACTTAGATGGGTGCCAACAATTAAAAAGCTCTTCGGTAATTATTTTGATAAAGAGTATATTTTATCTCTAAACTGCGGCTATTTTCTTAGAACTACTTTTTTTTAATTCTTTCTTTACAATCAATGTGATAATTAACATTAAACTTGGTCTCAAACGATTAATCGTTTTCATTCACTTTCATTTCAAAATTTGGTAATTTTGTCAGAGCCATATTTAGAAAACAAACGATTCTTTGATATCGTAAATAAAACAGAGAACGTGCCAACATTCGAAAACTAGTGGCTCTTTTTACCCTTGGATCCAATGTGTAATCAATAGGAAGCTGATAGCCTAATCTAATCATTAAATAAATAAAAGAGAAGCTTATAGTGCTGTTAAAATTACGTAGGCATATCTCCGCTATTATTGTTGAAAACAATCACGCAAATAGTGAATTATAAAATTTAAAGATGAAACATTTCGGATACGATGTAAAAACTTGACAGTTATTTTCTGGCAATGTATGAAATTGTCCGATTTTAAATTTCTAAATTACTACAATAAGAAAAAAATGCAGTAATAAAAAGTTTTCACTAATTTAGCAAACAGAAGACAAAATGTTAACATTTTTTTGGTGCTGTAAATAATGTTTCAAATAACAAATTATCAGATGTAGTTTCCATTTGATAATTATTGAAATAAATATAAATTTATATAAATATACATATAATTTTTCAAACATATACAAATTTATTGTAGAATATTTCAATCTTTCTACAGATTTGCAATCTAGTACGAAACTTGCTAGAGAAAGTAAAAATTGATTAAATGTGTACATTACATCAGTTACATTGCACCTGCGGTACACGAACTCCTAAGAGTGCGAGAAAACATCTAAAGTTATATGTGAAAAAATTTACTGAAACAGCTTTTAATTATCCAGTTAGTACCTTTATTCAGATGTATCTTTGTTCATTTAATAATTTTTATACGAAAGGAAATAAGTAGTATATATTTGCAAAATTAAAAGTTAGTGTTCAATTATTAAAAAAATACTAAGCTTTAATATATTATACTATATGTAATTTAGATGATTGTCCTAGAATTTATTTAAATAAATTTTATAGTTGGAATTAAGCACCAATAACCTTGGTGGTACATATTTAAAGATAAATTACATCTGACAGTACGCAAACCAAACAGGTTGAATACCACTGCATTACATAAATATGTATCAATCTTTACGGAATGCTCTTTTTATTAATTAATTATATTAAAGAAGGACCAAAATTATTTCAGTGCTAAAGTCATTAAATAAAATTTATCCATAAACTCTACGAGCAGAGTGAAATTTCTAATTTATTATTTTATACTCTGACGAGATCTGACTTTTGATAAAGTAGATATGAAAATTCGAAAGAAATAAATCACGTTTATATTGGCAAGGCTTTATGTTTTAATTTATCAGTTAAGAAGGGAAAAGCTAATTTATATGGAAAAATACCGTTCTACCAAAGTAATCAATTTCATTGGTTGCAACATCAATATCAATATAATCGAAAACATGCTCAGTTGACATCATTGAGCAGAAAGCCATATGCAACTGTCGATTTCTAAGTAATACAATTACTCAGTGCTTGCAAAGTGATCTACATAAATCTTTGATCATTCTACGAGAAGTGTTAGCTTGCATAATAAAGAAAACGATTACTATATATGTAGTCTAATTATAGATTCAACAAGAATGTGAGCTATTTGAAAGATTTAATAGCATCTTCCTCAAAACGGTGTATGGAAGCTTAGGAAGACATTGGTAAAGCAAGATAGAAAGATTTTATGCTCCTTTTTACTCATGTTAGATTTAATAAGACGGTAAATATATTGACTGATCTTTGTTTTATAAATTAAAAAAGCTAATTGTCAAAGCATTTTACTAAATTAACAAGACAAAACAAGGAGGAATTGCGAGATGTAATTGCTAAGGCTACACCGCTTCTGTGGAGATCTAAGTGCCCGTATGTATTGCAGTTGCAGAGAATGAAAGCCATGAATTCGCCATAGAAAAATATGGGAGGTCTTCATGAAATTTTCATCTTCTGGAGCTCATGTGCTAGATCGGTGTATTTACTGATCTTGTCTGCGTGAGTTTTTCTGCATGTTCTTGCTAATAGGCACTGCAATATCAATGAGATAGGCCTATTTGTTGACCTTATCAACAAGTGTGATGTCAGGTCTCTTGTGGCGTACGGTTTTGTCTGTCAGTATAGTTTTATCTGTCCCAGTACAGCTTAAGTGAGGGTAACTCTTAACATGCTTAGTAGTGTTTACTTGTAGTAAGGGTCCGTGTTCTTAATAAGTGAGTGTTTGTGTGCTAGCTGTTGATGGACGATCGACGCCACCTGATTGTGTCGATAGTCTGTGGGGAAGGGAAGGGAAGGGAAGGGGGCAACCTGATATTATGTGGTCGATAGTCTCATATATAGTGTGGTATGATGGGAATGGGGAGCGTAGTGATGGAGGTGTTGGAGGTGCGCAAGCACAGTGTTCCAATTCTTCATCGTTGCATTCGAGAATGCTGTGATCTTGGAATATATTTTGTAGAGATGAAGAGTGTGTAGGAGCCACACTCTGTCCCTCAGGAATGAGGGACTGAGTCAAATGCCTTCTTGTAGTCGATGTACGCAATGTGTAAGTTCCTATTCTTCGCGCGCGCCTGCCGCAGGATTACCGTGTCAATAAGATGCTGCTCCTTAAAACCCTGGGAATTCCTGCAACAGGCCTTCTTGTTGGGAAAGAATGTTATATCTCGATATGTGCATACATTTTGTCTGCTTACAGGAAGAGAGGAGTTTATAAAATGTGAGGAGGCAAGTAATTTGAGGGTGCGGTGCTTCAGTATTCTTGCTCTGTCGGTATGTGACACAATGCGTGAGGAAAAAAGGCATATGTTGTTATTATTATTATTATTATAAAACGTTTCAAACCTTGGGTTTCCCCAGCTAAGACAATATGGCGGCTCAGGATCAAAACACATATTGCCAAGTATAAAAAAAAAGGGGGGGGTTTGGAAGAATAGTTAGGGATGTGTGCTTGTGTCCATTTATTATTATCATTATTATTATGTAAAGTTTCAAACCTTGGGTTTCCCCAGCAAAGACAACATGGCGGGTCAAGGATCAAAGCACATATTGTCAAGTCTAAAGAAGGAGGGTTAGGGATGTGTGGTTGTTATTCTTATTATTATTATTATCATAACAAAGTATGTAATAACAACTAAATAATAGCTGTTTAAGAATAAATGTTTTCATATTTATTGAGTTGCTGACTAACCGCGTGCTTGGAATGATGATAATGCAGACAATTATCAAGGCAATAAGTCGTTTCTTTGATGTAACGGATGTTGCATGACAATAACCTAGCTTTAAATCCTACAAATCCTCAACAAGTATTGTGTAGAGATAACCCTAACATGAAATTTTCATGAGCTGTATTAATAGCTGAAATCTGTGAATAATACTAATCCCATGATGCTTGTTTCTTTCGATTTCAATAATTATTTTCACCTATCAAAATGATGTGTCAGTTTTAAATCTGTTATCGACGCAACACAAAATTTTATAACAAAGACTTCACAAGGGAATGCATTCAGAATTCCATTTGTGACGCATAGAAAGCTTTTACCGTTATTACCTTCATTCAAATTTAAAAACCAAACTGTTAAAATAATGGTAATGCCGTACGATTTAAAAAACATACTTATCAAATAAAATGGTTTTTGTGAACATCAGAGTGTTTATTTTACATATAATTAATATATTTTTAAATTTCATTTTCAAAAGTTTAGAATTAAAATACTGCTTCATACACACTGCTTCGTAATATATATTTCTGCTTGACAGTGAAAAATTGAACAATTTATTGTTCGCAATGAGTTACGTATAAACTTAACACTCCGTTTCATTGTTAATGAAGATGAGAGTTCTCGAGCACAACAATGAAGAAATAACTGGGAGAAAAATTAAGTTATTCTCAGCATCAGACTGGAAATAACTGAGCTACTGTCTAACAGATGGATGTTGATGATCACGTTTGCATGAGAATTATGGAAAACACGAGATTTGGCCATTAGCCTCTTCAGCAGGTCTCAAAGAAATTTCAATTTTCAATGTCTGGCACTACGAAATTGCTACCTAATGAATTTATTGTTTGTTTATTGACTGTTTTCAATTTATGAAAACTATATTAAAATGTAGTAAAAGTCTCATGCATTTCCCCATATTATAATTCATTTAAATATTTCAATATTTTGTGAGAAGACATGAATAAAGGCTATTCTCGCGTAAATTACGTGAAATCATGAAAATACGAGATCGTCAAAATCCATCTGTTAGACTTTATCTTTCCTGATGACAACTGTTGTTGTCTAAGTTAATGAGTTACGCACAAATCTATACACAGTTTCAGGTAGTTGTAGAACATTAAAAATTGCACTTATTTCCTTTCTGTTAGTAGCTAGAACAATAATGACTAGTATAAATCACTCTCTTAGGGCCTACACTCAGACGATTTCGGCTGACGTCTGTCTTCTGTGGGACCAGTAGCAATAGTCGTCCGTTCACAAAAAAAATACTGAAATATATTGTACATAGCTGCAACAGTGTGGAAATACTAATATAATGTCTGCAATTAGGCTTAAGGTACAGAGCGGGACGATTATAACGAGAAATAGAGAATATCTCAGCCTTATCCCATACTTCCAAAACCTACTCCTCCTTCAGATCTAATTTACAGGAATTGTCAAGTTTTCTTAATTTACTCGGCATTAAGCAAGCATTATAATTTAGCCAAGTTTCGATTTGTATGATCTCGCTTATTATATTCGCTTTTTCTCGTTGCCGAATGCTTGAAATTTTTCTTTCCTTCTGTTGTTATTTACATATATTTTTAGTAAAGTACTTGCTTATGTAAAGTGAAGAAGTGTAATTTAAGTAAGTGTCTCTCCAAAACGCTGCGTCATAGCAACGAAAACATAAAAAAGATTACTATCCTAATAGATGGCTTAAAAGCAACATTTAATTGTTAAATATTTGAGTCAATTCGAAAGAATCACGATATGATAATGTAACGTTATTAGCCCTCATATTTATCTGGATACGCTTATTGATGATTTAATTGATCATAAATGGAATTAATAGGATAATTATTACGTTCACAATTTTCAATAATGACATTAAATTACCGGCTTCTGAAACTCCAAATTGAAGTTAATGTGTATGTTCTGAATAGAAATCACTCCTCTACGACCTTTTATCCTATGAATGGAATAATACGTAACATAGATATCTCTCGGCAAACGTCATAACAGTATTCAGTGGTAATCTAATTATTCTTCATGAGTTCTATCGTACATAGAAATATTGGCGCTGTTTTATTGTCGTTTTTTAATCTACTTTCCTAAGGAACTTAGTAAGGCTATTTATGAACTAGAGACGATGTAACTTTTATATCTGGAATCTTTTTCAAGTGGGTACTTGTCGAGAAATTAGCGCGAAAAGACGACAAAAATTTCCAGTAAAAAACTCAGTACAATCTAAACAACGGATTTCTATTGTTATCTTAAACAATGACTATTCATCCTTTTAGTTCATCCATTAATCTGCGCATGGTTTGATATGATTAAAAATTAATCTGATTTAGAAAATTTTAGTAAGTAATGCTACAGTCCTCCAAATGAGAGTTGGCCGCTCTGTTTTTGTGAGATCTGCGCATGTAGCATCGATTAGTCTGGTCAGGCACTTCCGTCTGATCTTCTGACAGGAATCCGCCATTCTGCTAAGCTGATTACTTATCAAAAGGGAATTGTATTTATAAATCATTAAAATATTTATTATTAGTGATTAGTATTGAAATAATGCTAAAATTATTCGATAATTAAACGTTAGCCTCTTATAAGTTAACTATACTTTCTCAGTGAGAACAGACGCCGTCGTCCATTTTGACAGGAAAACATAATTGATCAGCTACCGGAAGGGCTGCGCAGTTCAAACTTCTGCCGGCCAACTCTCATTTGGAGGACTTTTTGTAATTTATATATTAGCATTATATATTTTTTCTATTAAGTAATTAAAAAAACTTACAATCTGTATTAGGCAAATGTAGGCTTATAACCTTTTAATATGTTGATATATATTTTTAGGCGCTTTATTTAATTGCGCATGAAAAATTCATTGATGCTAGCGGAGGCTGGCACATAAATTTCCTATATTTTATTTTTAATATGTATTTTTTTTTTTTTTTTAGATAAATTCTTGGAAGTTAATTCATATTCCTTTCCACTAAGACTACATTTACCTTTGTATTGAGACCTTGTTGTTTTATTGATGACTACTCTCAGCTGATGAGTGCTAATGAGCGTGAAATAGCTATTCCGAGTTGTCACCTAATAAACACTAGGTCTCAACCTTTTAATGTGTAGGCTTATAATTTAAGATTTTTTTAAACAACTTTAAAGAAAGGAGGCTTTAAGTTCTTTCAGAACTTTTTGTTAAATTGTTTCCGGAGATTACAATTTCTTCACATTGTGACAGTATCAGCGAGATGTATCTAAAATTATAGGGGTGTCTGTTATGAGATTGAAAATTCACTCACTACTTGTCTCTGGTAGCTCTCACGTAGCGAGTAGGCAAATGGATTTCTCGAACCCTGCTTGTAGAAGTTTATATTCTAACTACTTCCAACAATTTTTAGATAAATAGAAAACCTTGCAGTTGATAAGTTTAACTGAAATTAATCAAAATATTTGCTAAATTTTATTTTATTAGAGGAACAAATTACGTGGTGTATTGTATTGTAATTCTATGCATTATTTTATTAAAATAAATAATCATTTTTTAAAATTCCAAACAACTATTTCGGATTTCTTTTATCGCAAATGAAAACAGTTGGATTACAATTATCTTCAATGCATCATCATTATTTTAAAAGTTAAAAGTATTGCCATTCCAGGCCAACAGTTGAGTTCATGAAAAAAAAGAGCTTTTTATGACGTAATTTCCTTATGGATTGATGTTTCCAGGACGTTACAGCGCCATCTACTACTAAAATTCGTAACTAACTCTTTTAAACATTACGAAAATATTCTGGTTGTTGCATTTTGTACGGTTACAGTTACAGGTCTTGAAATAATTAAAAACGTTCCACACAATTCCTCTTGCTTGGCTATGCAAAGTTTGTCCTTTCGTGGTCACGCTTATGCGATCACAAAACGACGTCATCTTGGACTGATTGCTCGGAGTTCAAGTTGATGACGTCATGACTGGTGACGTTTGTTCCAGACAAAATCGATCGCTACGTACTCACCATATAAGACAAACCCTTCTTTTTTGAAAAATACTATAAGTAGGCCTTTGGATCGCAGCAGTTAAGGCTCCAGGCATTACCTGACCAAAGAAACTAGATCTGTCCCAGGCCAGCCCGCCTTTAACACCCGGGAATGACCCTCTGAAAACCGTTCTTCAGAAGGCTGGATGGACTCTAGAATCCGTCTGGAGGAAACTCCTAGACCTCAGCAGGAGTCGGGGATTGAACCAGGCTCCTCCAGGTGGCAATCAAGCCACCTTGGCTTCACTTGGCTTCATTCTTTTGTTAAAGGCATTGTTTTTCAAGTCTTTTATCTTTTTATTTTTTATGTGTCATATTGCTTAATACGTATTAGTTTTATTTTCAATGTTACATCTTTCATGAATTTTATTTTTAAATATTTTTTTTTAATATTACATACAATAAAATAATTAAGCGATTTATTCTAATAATTTAATTTATTCCATTTCTGTATTATTTTGTTATCTTTCATGAGTTTTCGGTACACTTAAAAACTACTTTTTTAGAAGCATCTTGATTTATTATTATATTTCTTTTTAATAATGCCTATGAACTTACAAATAAAAAAATTATATCACAATTAATAATAATCTAATGGCCAAAAGTTTTTAAAAAGTAAATCTTTTACTCAAACAACTGTTACTTAATGTTTCTTTCTAAATATCGCAAAATATATCAAAAATTAATTGGAAATAAGCAGCTCAACTAAATAATCGTTAATTCAAAAAATTAATTCAACCATCCTCATCTGCATGTAGGTCTGAAAGATTCTTACTGTCCAAACTTCTAACTGATCCATTTCTAAAATCTCATGCACGAGCACTTAGAGCGCATCACACATCTTTAACCACTATATTAATTACTGACGATATATTTTCTCAAACGAATTGCTTGCAAGAAATCATAATACATATGTGAGGCGTTAAGAGGCAGAGTGGTCTAACCCTCATTCAAGTTGTTTGAACCAACCTGTGGTGTGAAAGACGATCTAAGAAAAACAAAACAAAACAAAAAAAGGATATGTTAAATCCAGGATATGTGAAGTACAAGTTTTGTACTTCACATATTGAACTTTAGTGTTCTATATCTCAAAGAGGTTATTCAGAAGGGTTAGTCCACTCTGGTTCTTAACGCCTCATATTTTATATGTAATACATATTTGGAAACTTCGTGTAACTATCGACAGCGAAAGTTAACACAACGAAACTAGGGTGGTCAATGGCTTGACAGCAAAGCTTATTTTTGTTCCATCCATTTGTGTGGAAGATCTGACAGGTCAAATATAACTTGAAAAAAAACCTGCAAAATTTGTGGGAGGGTTTTCTTTTCTTTTCTTTTTTTTTCTATAGAACACGTCTACTTCCCTGAATAGCATTCATAAATATGTTACTGTGCTTCGATTCGCGACTGTTTGTTTCGCGATTCGTGACCTAGCCACGGAAACAATCGACGAAATCAAAGGAAACGGACAAAATGAGTGAATTACAAACTTATAATGGCCTAATTCTTCGCCCTGGCAACGGCAGATCCTACGTTCCATGCTTATTTAAGTTTTGTTTTTCCTTTTAAGTTCATTTACTAAGCTTATTAATTATTTTGGACTTATTCACGTGATTGGCCTTATTTTATCGATACGCCCCCCTCCCCTTTATATTAGTTCCGTTTACTGAGAGTTTCCAAACTACCTCTAAAATCGTTGGCTCAGCGCGTGGCTCTTAAATTCAGAAGGACGGATGTTGACGATTCTGAAAGGATAGATCACTTCTCGGAAAATGCTGTCAAAATTTAAAAGCAATCGGAGATCCTTGGGATGTTGGTGGAATTGACGTGGAGCGACACTACTTCCCGTTTACAAATGGCTTCACATTTGCCAAGCTTTTCAGTGTCTTACAAATATCTGAATTTAAGAGTCAGTGTCTCAGAAACCATTCTGTATTTTTTAAAGAAATACAGAAACGTAAATAAACCAGCAACACGTGAATCCATTCTCTTCTGATTTTTTAAAATTAATAGCCAATGAAGACTTCGTTATCCAGGATGAAAGAATGTATCAATTATGACAGGAATTTTAGAAAAAATATCAATAATACAGCGTGCAATTGAGTAATCTCGAGTTGTGAAAAAAATCTTAATAATACAATGAAGTAAATAAGAAATTTCTGAAACAACTTAAAACTTATTTTCTTTTAAGTGCTGTTCCTACAAAATTTAATTTTTTTTTTCAACAATAGAAATTTTTATTTTCTGAAATAAATAAAATTTACTTTATTTAAGTTGCTTAAATCCGATTAATTTTAGCAGTAAGAAAGCGCGCGCAAATCAGTGGATTTGCAAAACAGATGAATACAGTGAAGTCTCACTTATACGAAACTCACTTATACGGAGCATTCAATTATACGAAGAATTTCTCATTCCCCGGCGAAACCCTATAAGTCCTACATGTGAATTACATGTAGGACTTATAGGGTTTCGCCGGGGAATGAGAAATTCTCATACTCGAAATATTCACTTATACGTATAAGTTTTGGTTCCCCTCATATTCATATAAGTGTGACTTCACTGTATCCATAAAGCTATTTCGGTTTAATATTATTCTTTGGAATTTTTTGTCATTTTCACATTTCTTGACAAGGGCTCACAAGAAAAAGAAAATTAATACAAATTAGATCGTTCCTTGTCCGCAAATGTGCATGTCACGTTTCAAGAAGTTCCATCCATGCGCAGCGGTTCAAAAGTTAGCAGGTAGAGAAACGTACAAACACACACGCACAGATTTTGATGAACCTCAGTTTACTAAAAACGTTAGGCTGAAAAAAATTTACATTTAACTTTAGTTACATTTAAAAAGAAAAAGAAAATAGTATTTCACATCTTCCGCATTCTACTACTTTTCCCAATGTCTATATACCGCAATAGTTTATTTTAAATATGGAATTAGGCCTCTTGCTAATTTCTAGCATTTTTTTTTCTATTGCAAAAAATAAAATCTTTTCATATAATTTCAACCAATAATAGCTATTGAACCAAAATAAGTGAAATTTCAATTCAGTCAGAAAAAAAAAAAAAAAAGATTTTTGTTTCATTTTTTTTCGTTTTTTTTTTTTTTTACTGACTGAATTGAAATTCAATTGAATTGAAATCCGAGATATTTTTCTTTCATTTCTTTTCATTTATCTTGGATTCATTTTGTTAAACTACTACAACTGCAAAGGTTTTTTTAAAAGCTATCACAAAACATAACATTAATTAAACTAATAATAAAAAAATAAAATACCTCTCCCGATCTTCATTGAAGTTGATAAGAAAATAAATATTTTTAACAATATTGTTGATACAACAGACACATAAATAAACTGAAAACATCTTAACTGTAGATACCGTGAATACCAATATTTCGTTTTAATTTCTAAAACTTTTTCAAGGTTTAGCTTGATGAATTAAAAATAAAATAACTTAAAAAATGGAAAGAGAAATCTTCCACTCACCAAAACAATATAATATAGAACAAATAAACCATATAATACTTAAAAACATGAATAAAAAAAAGCAAGTGATAAAATTGGACAATAAAAACGGTGACAATAGTTGTAAACAGATGAACTATATGAGAAATAAAAATTCTTTTAATTTCATATTGTTCATCAATGCATTTCTATACATGGACAAAGATACTTCATTTACTTTTAAAGACTTATTCTTGTTAAAACAAACAAGAATAATATTTGCTTATTCAAATTAAAACGAAATATTGGTATCTACAGTGAAGATGTTTGAGTTTATTTATGTGTCTTGTTGGATTAAAGAAGATAACGGTTTTTGATGTACGTCTTTTTAATATTGTTGATAATATTGTTTTTATTACGATTGGTCTAGAATATCTTTTTTTCCCCATAAGATTTTAGGACAATCGATCTCATTACCTCTGGTATCAAAAGCCACAACCAACTCCTACTTTCTTTGCCACAACGATACCAATCAGCAGCAATTGGTCCATCAGGCTTCGCCCGGTAACCATAATGGCAAGTCCGTCCCTTTTTTGTTCCTTTTTTTTCACCAAGATAGTTTCAGTTAACTCAATTTTACAGCTTTGGTTATGAAAATATTAATATATTAAGTATATTTTCTCCATCGTTACATAGTCGTATGATCTACATAACCGAAAGCACCTATAACTCAAATAATGACTTGCGGCATATCTCATTTCAGCTGTTATAGTTAAAACTGATTTACTTTTATAACCATCATCAAAAAATATCTATAAAATCTAAGGAGAAAAAAATAAATAAATAAATCATGAAAACAACAAGAACAAAACTGAAAGTCACTCTTAAGTTTTGATGGAACTTTCTAAGAGATTTTCTTGTTGTATCTGAGTCAGTATGGGAAGCAACAATAATCCTTAACATATCAACGCAATCACAAAAGATACGTCAAAATAATCGTATTTTCTCGAGGAAGGAAAAGAAAGCAAAATAAATAATATTATTATTTAAAAAAAGCGGTTAGACCAGAGACCTTAGAAAATCCTCAATCATGATTTAACTCGCATAGGCTTTCCATAGACCATTCCGCCAACATTACTAAGATATATCCAGGGTTATTTATTGTCTATCAAAGTTTTATAATAATCTTTTAATTTACGTAAACTGATAATTACTTTCTTTTTATAATAATTCATCGCTGTATAGTTGGTTATGTTAAAGCAGTGGTTCCAGACTTCTGGATGCCACGGACTAGTAAAATTTCAAAGGAAAATTGGAGAACCCATATATCCTAAACTTCTATAATAAACTGAATTTTATCACAATTACTGTATACAACTAAATCGAAATAAAAAAAAATGAAATACCACCAATCGACGAGGCGTCATTACCCAAAACATTTTTTGCTTACAGTAAACTCGTCGTTAACCAAGTACGTTGTTAACTAAGGCCATCGTTAATCAAGGTACCACTGTACTTGATATTGGAAGAGAGAAAATGCTTTTTATTTCTTTCTTTTTTTTTTTCATTTCACTGTGGACAAGTTAAAATTTCACGGCTGGCGCTTGGGAACCATTGTTTTAAAGTGTTAAAGGCCTTCTTAATCTTGAACATTATGAAATTCCATCGTTGGTCTACAGGGTATAAATGCATACAAACTTTTAAGGCGTGTAGGGGGCTCAGAAGGGATCATTTTTGATAAGGAACCCATACCCAGAAACGCACCGTTTCCCTGCCACAGGTCCTCCTGTCCTATTTGTATAGTCTAAGGATATCGTTTTCCGTCATGAGTGGCAGAAGGATGTCCGTTTGTTTCTTTACATCTTGTATGCTCCAAGGTCTACCATTACATAGGTGTCTGCCAGAAATTAACATCATCATGGCGTATCAGCAGAAGTAAACTTATCTGCGACGGAGATATCACATGTTGGCTTCATGTGATGTGGTAAAATGACGTGACGTTATGAGAACAATCTCTAGCCATGCAGGAAGGAAACGAGCCGCACTTTTCAAACTATCAAATGGGACAGGAGGGTCTATAGAAAGGAAATGACAGATTTCCAAATATCAAAAAGTGATCCATTCTGGCCTCCCTAAAAGCGTTAGAATTTTATAATACGTATTCATTTACAGCTGGTATGATTATTCACATTACTCTCGTACTAATTTCTTTGTTCACATTATATCCAGGCGTAAAATGAAGCAAAACCCTACTAAAATATATAAAAATAAAAATTAAAGCATGGGTTTTAGCAAAAACCGAAATCTTAAAACTTGTTAGTTGTGTTGCTACAGAAATACAACAAGCGTAAGCTGAGGAAATCATACTACTGTTCAGTTGATGACGAAACGCTTCCATTTCAGCTTAAATCTTACTATTGTTAGAAGGAGTTAAGCAGGAAATTGGCAACACTAAGCTTGCCTCCAAAAAACAAAACAAAAGGACAATGTCAACTGCATTCACTCCGCTAAATAAATCCCCATTGAATGCTTTGCGGAACGGAAAGGAGGTTTTCGCTCTAATAAATCTTAATACGAATTCTTCAATTGTGGCGTGAATTAAGCAGTTTCAAGTGGAATTATGCAAATGAAGGAAAGATACTTGTGTGTCAATATTGACAGATAATTAAGACTTGGGGAGAAGATTGTTAAAGCAGACATGATATGCTGCATACTTTAAGTGTTACAAAAATGAATATTCATTGTATAATGAATTGTATAATTTATTGAATATTTACTAATATGTAATGAATCTTCTATTTCGAATTCATCCGCTGATTTTTTGTTCTTTTTCCTTTTTAAGCTGTTTTGAACTTATGTAATAAGTCGTTAAGACAGAACTACAAAGAAGTGCCTAGACCTTTAAGATTTCTTTTCTTAAAAATTCCTTTATTTTAAAGTCGTAAAACAATAAAAACGAAGCCTACGTTTATTTTTAAATTATAATTATAATATCTGCTGAATAAAAACAGAATAAATTTTTTAATATTCTAAATTAAAATCGCATTATTTCTTTAAATTTCAATCGACTCAAACTGCGCTCAATGGATTAGCAAAAAGATTTAATATATCGTTTAAGACAAGAGTTAAGGGATTAACAGAACAATAGGATAGAAATCCATTGTTTAGATTCCAATGCTTTTCTATATTAATTTTTATCGCTTTTTCGCGCTAATGACTCGACAAAAACCGAAAAAAAAAATCAAGTATAAAAGTTAGGCAGTTCCTAATCTTCGAATGGGCATGCCAGGTTTCTACATCATTTTTTAACCGGTTCAAAAATTATTGGCGAGAGGGGAGGGAGGGGCAAACACACAAAGACACAAAGTCTGATTTGATTAGTCTCACTTTCCTAATGAAACATAGGCTATAATAAATAATGACGGACTTCAATTTCAAACAACTAATAAAGTAAGGTAAAAGTCAAATATATATAAATTTACCTCGTGCTCTTAATTGTCTAAAGAATATACAAGCCATTATTATTTTTTATTTTTTTGTATAATTCTGTCGTAATAAGGGGTCTAGTAGTCCAGTGATGTAGGGTTGGAATGTGTAGGGTTGGAGGAAATAGGTCAGGTATTTCTTCTCCAGAGGGATCGAAGGGTTCACTCAGCCGTCTGTAAAATAGGGACAGAGTTTCTTTCCCAGAATAATGAGAGGAAGTATGACTTCATCCCAATGGTCAAGAATCGTTGGGACCTACATCTTCAATTTTCTGAAGAGGCCTGCATTGCCGATAAAGTGGTGTCATTGAACTCTTAACTATCCTAATAATACGATAATTATTGATACATTACACGAATTGATACAACAAATAAATGCGTGAAGAAACAATTTACATTACTTAATTTTTATACATAAAGTTTATTATCAACGAGTTTTTAAAATATCTAATGGTTCCTTTATAATGTGATGTTATTTTTTTAAAATGGCTATTAAAAAAGATTTCTCATGTCATACAAAATTGGTTGACATTATCAGTGATAATAATTTATGTACATATGATTTTTAACATCAGAACTCCAATTGTTTGGAGAATATAAATTTAATCTCTGCTCATGTTTAGTTTTTATAGTATAAAAATAGTTATAATTTTATCGTAATGGTTTTCTATGTAAGTGCAAAACAGCATGCAAAATAAAAATCGGAATTATTCCAGAAACCCATGCTGAATTAAGGTTGCTGGAAATGTGATACGAATTTGGAAGCATTATGAAATTGTCAATTTTAGGCAACACATTCAAGCTGGATTTTCCTTATAAATGATCGAAAGAAAGACAACCTTCCTTTTGTAACTCACTATCGAAATTTAATGAATACATTTTCTTGTCAATAAAAGAACTGTAAGGAACGAGAATGGAGGTTGATGTGTTTCCTTTCGTGTAAAAATTTTATTCGTTGACATCTCACAAAATTACATTGGATTGAGATTGTTCTCCTTTTAAGCAGAGAGTTTTTTCGTAAAAAGAACCTACAATTTGGAAATGTTTTAGAATATTAAAACAGAAAATGTTCCGTAAAGGTTTCAGACCAGGCTGAAAGGAATATATTTTATATGCTAATAAAGATTTTAATTCCTACTTTAGTCTATACTTTTTAAAAAAATCTTTATGCATACGAAATATAGTTCCAAAGAACCTCTATTCGAAAGATGATGATAAAAGTGAAAAAGGACGAGGAAAATACAGCAATCTCCTATTTAAGAAAGTTTCGCAAGGAAAAAATGTCTTCATTTTATATTTCTTCCATTAAGAGGAAAGGTGAAAGGTTTGAATTTCAAGTGCATTTCGATTTCTCTTCATTCGTTCATTCACATCGTAATTTAAATATAGTTCCATCTCTTTTAAGTTTAAATATATTTAAATTTTAATTATTTACTCTTCGTCAATGTTTTTCAAATTTTGATTATATTGTGTTAGCCAAAAAGTTCGTTCGGTTTTTAAGTAAAAATAAAACACAGATTTTTCATTGTCACCAATACTTTTATTGAACAACATTTTCAACGATTTTTTCCACTACCTTGTGTCATCTTTCAGACAACTTCAAAAATGTTCCAGTTGCCTTTGGTATGTTCCAGGGAATTGATTTTTTTTCCATTAAGAGAATTTTGTAAAGACCGAAATAAATGAAAATCGGAAGGTGCAATGTCTGGTGAATATGGCGGATGAATCAGAAACAAAACCTCTTCCCAGCCAAGCTGTAACAGTTTTTGTTTGGTCATTAAGGAAACATGCGGTCTTGTGTGCTTATTGTCTTCCATCTTCAATGTTAAATTGGCGACACAAAATTCACCAATTTTGATCAGTTTTTGTTTTAAATGCATGCTGATACGACAGCTGTCACAATACAATCTAACAAAATGGTGTCGAATGACGTTAACGATACCTAAGCGTTACTAGAGCCAACTTATGAACGAACTTTTTAACTTATCACATAGCAAAGGCTATTTTGCAACGTACTCTTCTAAAGCATTGGGTTGGCATTATCTGTTTATATCCATCATTTCTTTGTCCTAATACTCAATCAGACAAAATAATTAATAAGTGTTTTAGTTTTTTTAATAAAACATGCTTGACTATGATTTCTGTCACAATATAAAACAACTTACAATTTTACAACATACGAGTATCTCTGAATATGTTATCAACTTCTCGACATCATCACAATGACTGGTAAAAATCCGTTGAAATAAATTCTGTAAGTTCAAATCCATTAATCCATAATTCCTTTATTATTTTTATTAGTAGATATTGGAAAAAGCTTCTTCAAAAAGAAGTTGGTAAAACTTAATTACTATATTTATGCAAATCATTTCAAATTTGAATTTCTTTCGCTTGTTAGGACGACAATGATGGCAAATGAAAATCCTAAGAAATTAACAATGTCTTTAGCACATAGGTTACAGATTAACTGTGTATTGGGGAAATTGTTATACGATTTTTGTATGTCTGCTATGCATTTTTATAACTGTACGATATCGTAAACAATATGTGTCTCGACGTTTGATACATTCTAAAGCAAAATGGCGAACTGTAAGAACTGATTTTGACCAAATTCATAGTTTATTTTGATGTTAATTTAATGATATTTTGATTTAAAAGATGACATTTTAGGATCCCTTAATACATTTCCGCTCCCTTGCAACGCAATTTTACAACTTAACGTTAGATAAGGTTGAATGAAATATACGAAACATACGCGTATATTAACCTTGTTATTGTTCGCATGAAAGTCATCTAATTAGATCAAATTCGTGCTGGTTTTTCCATGTTTGTCAACATCAATTCTCGTTATGGGCTGGTTTAAAATTACGAACTTATGGTTGCTGGACTTGTTAAAATATCAGGAAACGCCGCACGAAACAGTTCAGATTATATCTGTCTCGAAATGAATTCTGTTGATATATTTGAGCTTTTGAGGTAACTGTAACATTCAAAACGAGTATATCCTGTAATACTTGAAATGATTGTACTCATTAAGAAATCTTGTATCATTCGAAATGAGTATAATCTATAATCCTTATATATTATTTCACAAAGGTGTTTTTGTTTCGGTACGCCCTATCTCCCTTAATACTTCATCAAAATCAATGATTGAGACATCATTTAGAAGATTACGTTCACCGCTAATGACGAAAAATAAACAAAATGTTGAAAATTAATGTTTTTGGTAAAAAAAACTATTTTAAAAACCTTTTTATAAAAATGGAGAAGGCGCCATCTATTGACAATGTGTTTAATTAACATGCACAGCAAAAGAAAATGTTTCTTAAAGTTGTTAATTGTTGCGAATTATTCGCACCGGTCAACTAGCAATTGAAAATAATTAATTGATCATTAATGGAATCATACAACGCTTAAAATGATTACATTCATCTGCAGAATTGAATATGAATGAATCCTGTAATGTTTATTAAGACTGCATTCATTACTGAACTTGTAATAAGTAATCATCCATGAATCTTGTAAATAACCAAGGACAGACAAATGAAGATGGTGAAATACTCAAGAACCTAATTTGATATAACAATAAGAAACAAATAAGTCAATTCTTAGTGTTGTAGTAAACACAAAACGTAGCGACAATTTGCCTTCTATCAAACGCTCACGTTGTTAAAATTGATATTACTATTGATTGGTGCGCAAAACTCATTTATCCAAGCCTTTATAATTTAAGGGTCGAGTACAATTTCGAGTACAACGGTCTCCTCGGTGTAACTCTCTTGCAAAAGAGTTGCTTCCACCCAAGTCATGGGGAGTTAACGAAGTATGACTCCTGGAGTTCTTGACTCGCGGTTTGAACTGTGGAGAACGTTACACATTCACACTGGGAACCTCACCAGTTTCGTTACGGGTCCGCTAAAAAATAAAGAGAAAAAAAAAAAACAAGTTGGTCGAACAAATTGAAGAGGAATTAATCAACAGTTATGTAGAACAGTTATGTAGGTGTAGAATTTAGCATGGAAATAAAGAACTCAAATCGATGATGAACTTTAAAGTTATTTAGTGAAAACTTACTGGATACAAAATTAAATCCCACTTCACATCAGGAATGACATGGCTCACCAGGATACAGATGAAAACAGCAACAGTCCATTTAATAGAACACAAACGTTGAACTTCCATCAACTTGTTCCGCACATCGTATACCAATGGGAAACGATTGGTTGGCTTATTCCGTCGTCAATGGATTTCTCCTTATAAATAGAAAGGGGCCTCAAATTCACCTTGGCTTGTAAATTCCCCCTTCCTCGGTTTCCGTCTTTAATTCTCGTCAGGAACACACTGGAATTTCAGTACGTCGATGTTAACTGAAACCGCCAATCCTTGATGCATTCGAATAACTTCGCCTGTTATACCGGATCCACTGCACTTTGGATGTAGGCCTTTAACACTAAATTTCCTGAGACTTAAATTTGTGCTGTCTCCTCTTAAAGGAATAACTGACTTTTCTTTCAGTCGATACAACTGCTAAACTTAATAAAACACTTTTCGGAACTATGTCTTCAGACTGCCTTTCTACTCATAACTCAATCATACAGCTTTTAAGTCGATTGCACTGACTCAACAATTGCACTCACGAGATATCAAACGCGTGATATCACTGTTGGCTTTGTTACCAACAAACACAATCTCGCGTGACATGCATAATCACACTATCACTTTTTAAAATTATTAGTGTGTCTTCAATAATTCGCAATAAAAATCAACCACAAAAATGGTTAAGCGAAAACCCAGCAGTTAAGACAGATTATCGGAAAACTCGCTGTGAACTTACCACTTTACAGAAGACATTAAAACTGTTTCAACTGTCGTTATTTTGATTATCAAGAAAAGTATCAAGAAAAGATTTCCAATGCGAATTGTACTGAAACTTTCGGAATTCTAAATCACTGTAGAAGCTTTAAAAGCTTCTGACTTTAAAAAAAAAAAGATAAGAGTACATAGAGATTTTTAGAAAATTGAATGCGTAGACTGGAGTTAGACATTTTCTTTTATCGAAAAATTTAAATCTAAAAGATCTGATGCACAGTTAAGAAGAGGAGAAGCAAAGGGAAAAAAATTCCTCCCTTCCACACGATCAAAAAAAAAATGTCACGACTTGGAAGTGCACTCGAAGGCCCTCCATTGAAACCCGGCAATGGGATGATTTGATTTAGGTAACCTTCCCGATATCCACATAGTGTCACCCTGAAGATAAGAAATTTTATTTTTCATTCCATCTGACGGTGACAGAAAGAAAAAATATGTTTTCTGAAAAATAAGATTCTTCTGAAAAGATATTAGGTTTAAAAAAAGAAAGTAGAAAACCAGACTGAGATTCTTTCTTTGTAATGTCTTGTCAGTCTTTTCCTTAATCACAATAAGCATAGCTTTACAATTAAGCATCGATCTAAGGTTTCGGAGACCTTAAGAATCATTGTAAGTTTATGGAGGCTAAAAAGAAATCTATTCTTATAGAGATGGCAGAAATGACCAGTTTCAGCACAGATATTAAAAAGTTAGTGTACAGTAATCTGTATTTCAGTTTTGTGAATTACAATAAAAAAAAAACACAATAATATTACTACTTTGCATTATAGCGTAGGACTAAAATGCATAATATGGTACCCACCAATCGGAGGTTTCGTAAAGATACATCGCCGATGGGCGTTTTACCGCTAGCCGAAGGCTCCTGCCGCAAGTCGCGACCGGTTGCATACTGTTATCTCAAGATCACAGTTAGCCAGATGAGGGTTAGTTTTTCTAGTAAAAGATCGTGCGAAATCACTATTAAGTAAGTTTGCCTGCAAAGTTCATTCTACAGAGGAAATTCAAACATCTACTAACAACATCCGGCTTCTTAAAAGTAGTTCTCACAAAATAGGCCAACATTAGTGCACTTTAACCCACCATAGTAATGGCATTAGTCGTTATTCATATTTTCGTAACCACAATTATTTTTTTTTTCAAAAGTTCTATTTTCAGAAATAGTTTGCGTATGATACAATTAAACAAATTTTTATAGGTACGTTTAACAAATATATTGATATTAAAAAAACGTAAATTATACCAAGCTGGCCATCCTAACGTAAATTATACCAAGCTGGCCATCCTACTACTATCCGTTTCTTGGGTCTAAATACGTCCTATTAAGTAATGGACATAGTCCACATGATTCAAGCAAAGAGTAGAGACGTACTTTATGCAAATTGAACAATTAAAAAAAAAATGCTTACCTTCTTGGACGAGTCGATTACTGCGTTTATGTAATTTGTAATTTTATTTCTAACTATATCTGATAAATAAGATTGTTCCAAAAATCCTCAAAGAATATTTTATTTTAATGTTTCTTTTTCAGGATTTTTAATGTTCTACTACTAAAATTATAAATTTATGTGTTATGTGTGCAAGCCTTTTTAATTAACTAAATTCACACAAGTTAATTTATGATACAATCTTAAGTTACGTCTATTTCCTATTAAGTAATTAATTTTCTTTTTTGCAAATCCTTCTGCAGCCAGCATAACTCTACGTAAACCCAATATACTTTCCTTTTTGTAATCTTATTCTACCGCATTGTTTGCTGAACCTTTTCTAAGGTAATGATTAAAAATTGTATTTCTCATCGTTATATTGATCTTTTTAAAAATTGTAGATAGAAAAATCCAGAATTATTCAAAGGAAAGAAATATTAGAAAATATTAGAAAATACGTATATTTTGATTTTTTAATTTTTAATGTTTTATTATTTTCATTTTATTCTAATTACTTCGCATTGTTTTAAATATAACAAAATTATTAAAGAAAGTAATCGTTAACTTTCCTAATTTCTTCTACTTCAGGATAAAAAAAAAATACTTCAAATCGATTAAAATTGTATTTTAGGTTAAAGTATCAAGTCCTTATCTTGAATGTATGTAATATAGGAAGTAAAAGCTTCAGCGATCATCGGCGTAACCGAGATAGTAAGACAATGGTCAGCCTACTACAAGAAAAGAAACCCTGATACCCAATTCATACAGGACTGAATGAACCGAAGGACCTGTCTAAACAATAAATAAACAGGAAAAAAATCAAGAGCACCGTCGAATCAAGCTCTCCAAGCCCACACACAAGCAAGTTACCACTTGCCTAACCGGATCTTCACTGATGTTGCTTATTAAAACGCAAATACTTATATTACTTATTTTCATCGAAATAATGTATTATTTATTTATTTAATAATTAATAAACTAATATCTAATAATTATTTCAACCCATTTCTACAAAAACCAAAGGAAATGGAGACTCAGCTTTATGAACATAACTTATTGATAAATTCATAGACACTTTTTACTGCAACCACAAGACTCTCATGGAACGCATATTGAGGATTCCAAACTGAATTCCTGCACTCAAAATAATTCCATGTTTTTTAGTTCATACTACTCTAGGCAGCTTAATTAAGGTCTCACATTCTTTCTCCAGTAAGAGCAACACAGATCCGCTTAATATTCTTCTTTAGCTGCTAAGGACCGTCATAAAAATCGCGCACTTCCATTACCTATCCTCCTACGTTTCAATTCACCAAAGAAAAGCATCGTTTATATAAAAAAAGAAAAGGCCAATTTTAGCTCAGAATACTCAAGTCATTTCGGAGAAACCTAACACGTATTGTTGAACTTGGGCCGGTATTATGACCGGTTGCTCGTTTTTCTCTTGGCATCATAAGCTTTACTTCAATTGTTCATTATATTTATTATTACATTTAGTTGTTTTTAACGTTTCAATAAATAAATATGAAATTGCTTTCCGTAACAGCAATACACATGTGATGGTGATGCACTAAATTTTGATACTATTTATTTTAAAATTTAATTCCTTTTAAGCCGATTTCCTTTCTTAATAAGGGTTCTGAAACAACTTTTTTATATTTCTTTTTTGTCTCCTTTGTGGGTTTTTTTTTCTTTACTTTTAAGGACTGGTAACTTTCCTTTCTTCTATTTCTTGAGAACACACATTTCTTGCACATTTCTTTAGAACACACAAGTAAACACACAAATAAAACTATCACAAAGCAAGATGATTCAGCAAAAGGAAAGTAGCAATTAAGAAAAGCTATCAACTAACGAAACCTGCAATGTTGAATTCAAAAATAACTGCCAAACAATGAGGATTTTCTTTTAATAAACTTTTAATAAGCGATCAAAATCGGTAGCTATTGCGATTGTCCTATCCGTCCGTCCGTGTATCCACCCCTAACAACTCCCGAACGGAAGATCGGAACGACATACGGATTTCATTATCGTGTTCAGAGGTCCAAAAACTGTAGGAATCGGGTACTTTCAGGGGCTAACGCTCCCCATGTTCGAGATATTTGGCAATGTTGTCGTTGTACCCCCCCTCCCTAAAAAACTCCCTAAGGAAAGGTCGGATCGACAAACGGACTTCATCTTCGTGTTCAGAGGCCCAAACATCATAGGAATGGTGTTTTTTCGAGGACCAACGCCCCCCCCCCCCCCCCCGAATGTTCGAGATATTTGGAATTGTTTTCATTGGATTTCCGCTATTACCTTAAAAGTTAGAAATTCAACCATCTCATTTCAGTTGTCAGCTATAGCCTGATGGTTAAGATTTCGGACTCCTGTACTGAAGGTTGCCGGTTCGAATCCGTAAATCTACTTTTGTTTTGTTTTTTCTCTTAATCTTTTTTCTCAATGTCCGCATGGGTTTTTTTTTTTTTCTTTTTTTCCTAACTTTTTTTTTTACTTTTCCTTACGTTATTGTACTTTTTTTTATTTATTATTAAGTTTTATTATTAAATTAAATATTAATATTTATTTTTATTTATTATTACTTTTATTATTATTAATTTTTTTTATTATAATGGGTCGCCCTTACATTTATGCTTTAGCACAAAATTACATTCACTTGCATTCGGTATCGTTTGCCGTAACAACCCATACCAACGCTTAAACGCTTAGATTGTTTACTAATGTAAGCGACAACTTTCTATTATATTATTGAGAAGAAAAATGTTTTGAATTAAGTGTTAAGAGAGGATGATTCACAAGCTAAAGTTTCGTTTTATTTAATGCTTCTGTTTTACTAATAAATTGATATTTGGTTGATACAAATATAGACAACTACATTACTGTCATGAAACTAAATAATAAACAAAGTAGCGATAGCGATTAGTAAACCAATCACAATGCTTCGCAAGGACTTCTGATACGCGAATGAAGAAAATTATTCAAAAGTTGTTAATACACTGAATTCCTAATAATGATTTAAAAAGAAGGATGAGTAGAGTACAGACTGAGTCACCTTTACGTTAGAATAGACTGCGCCGGGGTGGTCTAGAAAATGCGCGCGCGAGTCTGTTTGCGACCCCATGCTATCTTACCCACCCCTATTTCTATGGAATCATCGTATCGTATCGATAACAGCTTATATTCTATCTGTAAGATGAGCAGCAAAAACCATTGCTTTAGAAGTACCAAGGGCCAGGTCTTCTCCGGAGATCATAGCAGGGCAATTATATGTGGAATAATCGTCATTCTTAACTCAAACCTTGTTAATATACTGAATTCCTAATAATGATTTTTAAAAAAATCACTATTTATATATAATAATCATCATTCTTAGCTCAAACTTTGTTAATAGACTGAATTCAATAACTTTTGAATAATTTCTTCATTCACGTATCAGAAGCCGTTGCGAAGCATTGTGGGATACTTGTCCACAGACAGACAGACAAACCGGGACTATAAGGCTTCAATCAGAAGCCTAAAAAGCCAAATATAATTTGTTATAGAAAGAATGTTGTAATTCTCTCTTTTTGTTTTTTAAGGTATGAAATGTATTTATAAGGAAAATCTCTGCATATGTAAATTACAATATCAGCAGAAATGTAAACAACCAACCTTCCAATTTGTTAATTTATTGCAGAAATGATTAACTCTACAAATGCTTAAAACCCCCTAAATCTTATTAAATTTTTTATTGTATCACAACAAGTACAAATTTAAATGGATTACCGAAAAATGTTATATTACATCTAAATGAAGTATTGTTCGTCATCAGTGAAAAGTGACTTTACCGATCCTATTGCTTTTCTATTGAAATTCTAGACCAGTTTCACGTAAAAATTTCTCCGCAGGTATTTATAAAAAAGAAATTTTCAAGTACAAAAGTTAGATCTTCTCTTGTCCAAAAATAGGCATACAAAGTTTCAAGAAGTTTCATTCACTAATATAAATTTTGTTGATCGGACGTGAGTGGGAGTACAGACATTCTGCTTTTAAGAGCCTAACATTCTTGAAGAAATTGGGTTAAAAAAATATCAATGTCGCCTATATCTACAATTTTATGTAAATTTAAGTTGAGAATATAAGTGTGACTTTTTTTTTGTCGTTAATAATATTAAGGACAAAATCTTAGAAGTGTAACGAAAGAACATTGAGAACAGCAGCAGAAGGGAAAATTTACCTAGATATCTTTCGTATCTCTATACAATACAGTTTAATAAACAATTTATTTAATCATAAGGAAATTTTGATTAGCAGTAAAAACGTTTACTTTTCTAACTTTTTTTCTGTATCATCGTTGACAACCCTTACGAAATCTTGTTATTTCTACTTGAACATATTTCTTCTTTGTTCAGTCTTTGTACGAGCGTCACGCTGAAACGGCTGAGCGGCTTTCCATAAAATTTAATACGTTGCTTACTTAACGTCCAATTTTTACAAAAGGGGCACTTTCATTTTCGTCTCCATTACTTCTATCTCTCCCAATAAAAGAACGCCTAAATCCTCTGCTAAAACGGCTCGACCAATTTGTTTAAAATTTGACATGATGCAATTTTAAAATTATTTTTCATCAAATCTTCTTTCTTTCTTTCTTGTGATTACTAAGATTGTGACCAACGTTAAATTAAGCTCTTCGGTTGTTTATTACCCATTCGTATTTAACCAAGAATCGCTTTACAACTGTTAAAAACGTTCGCAAATTAAATAATTAACGAAAAATTAGTTTTAATGATATAGAAGAATATGGCACCTCCATAATTAAAACT
>JAFIDM010000003.1:43801753-43816057 GCA_023159025.1 Thereuonema tuberculata
ATTAAAACTAACATAATAATAAATACACACTAAAAATAAAAAAATAAAAATTCAAGTGCTGCAAACTCTGCCAGTCTCAAATGAATTTCCTTAACCATTAAAAAGCCATGCCATAATGGCTTCCTGAGGAAGGCCCCGGAAAACCACCTCAGTATCTTTCCCAGGTAGTTCTGGGAGTTCTACTGAATTCCATAGAATGTGGATCTGTCTACGGACAGACGGACTAAGGTTGGATGGAAGCATTAATAGAACAATATCCCTAAAAAATTTTAAACAATGGTTGAGACCAAGTGTTTACTAGGTAACATCCCAGAACGGCCGTTCCCAATCGATGATCACCAATTAAGCGTGAAACGGCCGTTCTGGGATGTCACCTAGTAAACACTTGGTCTCAACTATTGTTGTTGAAAAATTAGCTTTGTTCGTCTGTCCGTCCGTCATCCCTCAAGAGCTCCAAACTAAAATGGACAGATATAAGTGACAAGTTATTGGAATCCTAAAGACTTGTAGAGGTGGATAGAAATAGGAGTTTCGGTCTGCGTTCGTGAAAGAGGTCACCATCACTACAGTCCAAACTCCAAGTCAAACTGACGTGAATGATACCTTATTGGAAAGCTCATGGCTTTGTAGAGGTGAGGAGGGAAATACGAGTTCCGGTCACTTTCAGTCTCACAGGAAGTGATCGAAAATGAAAAATGTAAGGAGTTTCATGTATAATTTTAAACCGGTTTTTTGCCTTTTTTTTTTTTTTGAGCGACAACAATAAATTCAGCAATGAATTCAAGGCAACATCAACATTACATATATGTATTCATATGAAACAATAAAGCAAGATTTATAAGGTTTCAAAAAACGAGTTTTAGGATTCTGTAAACTAACAATCACCTTCTTTGCCAACATTACAAGGAAAGCAAGCCTCATCAAGTTATAGCCAGTCTGTTTTTTTTTTCCTACTGTCCTCCAAATGAGAGATGGCCGCCCTGTTTTTGTGAGATCTGCGCATGTACGATCGATTAGTCTTGTCAGGCACTTCCATCTGATTTTATGACAGGACGCCGCCATTACGGTAAATCGCTTTAACATTGCAAAAGAGCATTGTATTTATAAATAATATATATTTATTTATTTATATAAATACTTATTGTTAGCAACTGGTATTGAAATAACGCTAAATAGTCGAGAGAAGTTTTAATTTGGCGTTATCAACATGTCTTTCTCAGTGAACTTCCGCCGATTAAGAGAGAAACTCTAATAAATCCTTAGGGAATCCTGTCTGAACAGGAAGTGCGTTTTAAAGCATATCCCTATAAACATACATATATACATACATATATCTCTCATTTGGAGGACAATAGTACCATATGAACTACTAGATAGATCTTCTTAAAACTTGGTATGCGCATCTAAAGGCAAGAGGCGAGCTAACTTCTGTAATGGAAAATTTTCCCCTTTGGATCCTTGTTTAGAACAAATTAACGCGAGACTGCCATAGAAAAGCACGAGAAACAAAACAATTGTCTTTAACAATGAATGTTAACCCGTTTATTTCTGCATGTTCTGTTATGATTAAAAATTAATCAGTGTCAGATAAGGAAGTAAATAACGAAAAATTTCTACTGTTTTTGTTAGCCATATAATGTAATTTAAAAATAAAAGTAGGATTTTTGGCTACGTTTCAAAATAAAGTAATAATGAAATTTTAAGAAAAACTTAAAGTAGATCATACAATCTTTAGGAACTTTTGTCAAGATTTCCGTTGCAGTTTAGGGAGGATGTCGTAAATATCGTAAATCATCGTCAGGAAATGCCTTTATATCATACGAAAGAAAAATAAAAGCCAAACCAGGAAGCCAAGTATTATGTGTTATTGTGGAAAATGAATGGGATATTGGACAATATATTTATAGAAAGTTCTAATTCATCATTGTGATAGAAATGTTATTAATTAACTTGATGGATAACCCGGTTATTAAAAAAATGGAAGAAACAAATTAGCATATTCATTTTTTAAATGAGCTGGTAAATATTGAGAAATAAATAACTTAAAAAAAAAACAATCAAAGAACAACGCAGCTGACATCTTCATAAAGCCTACACGCCACGGTGAAGAGGCAAATTTGTTACAATTGTAGAAATGTACATGGCAAGAATGCTTATCAGTCTGCTATCAATTTTCGAACCCTACTTACTGGCTAGATATGTATCAAATTAACAGAATCATCCTTTAATAACATAAATCTATCACAGATTTTATAGCATATACAATTATGCAATGTTTATCACAGACGATTGGACAGATATGACTATTTCCACTTAAATTCGAATTCTAATTTTTTCTTTTGGTTTTTAACTTTTTTGTATTACATATTAATGATTATTAAAAGTATTTACCAACGTGGTACTACCAGCTATAAATCACTTGGAATCGATTAACCTTTAGTAAAAGTTAACAATTGAATATAATTTTGTGCTCAAGTAAAAATTCAAGGGCGGACCCATAATAATAACAAATTTAAAAATTAATAATAATAAAAAAGGAAATACATTAATGTAAGGAAAAATAAAAAAAAGTTATGAAAAAAATTTAAAAAAAGTTAGGAAAATAAGAAAAACAAAAAAAAAAAAACCAATGTCCACGATTAAGAAAAGATTAAGAAGAAAAAAGAACAAAAAAAAAAAAAGGAAGATATACGGATTCGAACTGACAAGTATATGAGTCCGAGACTTGAGTTCAAGCTGTAGCTGACAACTGAAATGAAATGGTTGCATTTCTAATATTTAAGCTAATAGCGGAAATCCAATGAAAACAATGCCAAATGTCTCGAACAAGGGGGGCGTTGGCCCCTGAAAATACCCCATTCCTACGGTGCTTGGGCCTCTGAACACAATAGTGAAATCCGTTTGTCGATCGGACCAGCCGTTCGAGAGTTGTTAGGGGTGGACAGACACTGACGGACGGACGGATAGGACAAACACAAATAGCTCCCAAATGGGTCGCTAAAAACTTTGACATTTTATATGAGTGACGATAATTTAGAGTGACAGCAATACATTTTCAATGAAATCAAGTTACTTTTCTATCCAAGCAAAGTTTTTATCTGTTAATATTTAAAGTATTCAGATGAAGAAAGAATTCAAGGTTTAAAAGGTTCCAAAATTCTAGAAAACGACTTGATTTCAGATTCTGTAAATTAACAATACTACCAATCGTTTTAAGATTTCCAATGTAGACTGGAGAGGATCATAAATACCGTAAATTTAGTAATCTCTAAAATTTCACCATCCTGTGATGTGTAATTTTCTTATCTTTAATACAGGCAGATATGTTCGATTTAAATTCGCAAACCAAAACATTTTTTAATTCTCATTTTTATTATTCTCAATACAGATTAAAGGATTATACCAAACTCATTTATTTCATTTCTTCTACAAAATAATGCAATATTTCGGAGAGCTTCATCAGCTCCTCCTTCTCAAGCGTTTTACAAAATAAAATAAAAATAATAATTAAAAAAATTAACAATAAAACGTGCTCCGTGCGGCACTTAATGCAAAAGCATTATTACAAAATAAATAAATAAAAAACAAATATTCCAATCGTCCAAAAAATTAAAGAAATTGTCTGAATTGAATTTCTTTGAAGTTTTCTTTTAATTTTTATCTTAGAAATAATAAACTTAGAAGAAATAAAAACGAACTCATCTTTGAAGTAAAATACTCATCTTCATTCCACCGAAGATCTCTCCAATCTTAAAATAAATCCTCTTCACTGCACCAAAGACCTTTCTAGCCTTAATCATATAAAAATATTCTTTCTTTCTACTAAGAATATTTTGTAGAAGAGAAAAAATAAATGAGTTTGGTATAATTTGAAGTATTAGTGATGTTTTACATATTAAAGGAAGATAGAAATATGCTTTAATGTCCTGTGAGGCTACGATTGCTTCCATGCTGACATAAAATAGGTTAAATATAAAGCAAAGATGCTACAATGGTTAATAATAATGAGAAATGAACCGTGGTTGTATATTAAAAAGGTAGTTGTGATTGCAAACAGAAAACCAGTAAGTTCGAAAGAACTTAAAACCTACTTTCCTTAAACTGTTATTTCTTATTACTATTATTTTTTTAATCTTGGAAACGACAAAAACCAAAAAACTGGCATGTATTTTCAGGTTATAATATTTATCTGCTGAATACAAACAAGTAAAATTTTTCCATTTTCTGAAGAAAAAAAAATGAATTAAAGCGACGTTATTTAAAGTGGATTAATTTTCGAACCAAACTACGCGGACTGGATTAAGGATTTACTATGCATTGTTTAACACAATGAGATATTATTAATAGAAACAGGATAGAAATCCATTGTTTAGATTCCAATGTTTTTCTAAGGGAATTTTTACCACCTTCTCAACAAGGAACCACTTCGAAAATATTTCGAATACAAAAGTTACATCGTTTCTAGTCCTTGAATAGGCAGGCCACGTTTCAAGAAGATCCACCCAACGGTTCAAGAGGTACTAGTGAGACACACATACAGAGACTAGCGGATCTGATGAACTTCACCTTGGGTTCAGTTCAGTGTTTTTTCTGCATAAAGACAGTATCGTTCTATTGTGAAGGACTCGTAGAAATAGGGATACTTAATATATTTTTAGGGATAAGGAATATCTTATTTTTGGATCTATATCTGTACGGTATTTTATATAAGCACCCTATTAATATTAATGAAATGAAATATCTACATAATAGATTTTGTTGGAGTTTTTTTTTTTTAAATTCTTTCAAATAAAATGAAAAATCATGAAGTGCCATCAAAAGAAGCGGCAGTCAATTACTTAAAATTAAACGATGTTATCTCTTTTGTTCCTATATTTTTTTAATTTTTTTTCGATTTATATCTAATATTCCAGTGTGTGAAATCAAGGCTGTAATGAATGTATTTCATAATTATGTAACAAATTGCTTAATGGTTAACATTAAATAAAACTAATGTGCATACATGTATCATACTTACATATTTTATTTAGTAACTTTAATAATAATTAATAATAATTGTAATAATAATTGATGATTGTAATATTACAATAGGCCTATTTTATTACAATATTTTATAATAAACAATAATAGGTTGCATCTAGGGTTTTTTTTTTTAGATTTTTTTACCAATAATAATAATAAAAATTTATGGACACAACCACACATCCCTAACCATTCTTCCACACTTTTTTTACACTTGGCAGTATGTGCTTTGGTCCTTGATCCGCCATATTGTATTTGCTAGAGAAACCCAAGGTTTGAAACATATAATAATAATATAATGTCTACTTTTATATTTGAGTTAAGCCTCCGAAAAAAAAAACTGAACTGTATTAAAAACTCGTCCCTAATTCAAAATATTGGGCAGGGGGTAATAAATAATTAACCTACAATATTATGCGCAAACTAAGAAAAAAATGTATAACAAATGCTCAAAATATCTGCTCTCAACGGAAGCCTTCGTTTGAGAGGTTTGCGTGTGGAACCACGTATCATGAAAGTTCTCAAAATTAGTCGCGGTTCAGAAGGATTTTCGTACGGACCATTACATAGAAATGTAGTGGATTTTAAATCAAGAGAAAAGAACAGTTTGTTAAAAGCACTTCATCTGAATCAGAAAGAGAAGAATTATAGGAAAACCATAGACATTTTTTTTTTTTTTAGGTTTTTTGAAGGCAATCAATTTTGATCTCTCACAAAAATGAAACAAAATAAAACAAAAAAGAAAAGAAATTAAAAATTTCTTTTAAATTTTAATAATATATTTAATTAAAATAATTAAAAAACAAACACACTTCTATATCCTTCAAATTGGAAGGATACGTAATTACAGTTATTTTCACGTCATATTGTAATAACATATGCATAAAATTGCTCACAATCACTGAAAATTTAAAACATCAATTACGTATTATATTAAATTCGAAAACAATTTTTTTCTTCTACTGATCTATTAAAGATACAGCAATGTTACACTACATTCAAATAATCATTATTTATTTATTTATTTATATTTATAAATATTGATAAATTGTACATTTGTACTTTTCACCTCTGTTTATTTTTTCTTGTATTTATAAAAAGCAAGGCTAATTGCTGTTGGAAAGGAAAAAAAATTCTAAAATAACTGATGCGTCAGATGCAATTATAGTTATCGAGATGATTTTTTTTTTGTTTATAACTTTCTCATGTTACACTCTTTTCCTTATTATTTTTCTGCCAAAGCTAGAATAAAACTTTGATGTTTATTATAAATCGTTTTCAAAACTTTATCATTTCAACAAACCCTTTACTATTGTAAACAGATACAGGATAAAAAACGATCAGGTTCAGAATCGAAATTATAAGTAAACAAGGTAGGAATAGCGATTAGTAAACAAATCACAATGCTTCGCAACGTCTTCTGATACATATAAGACAATATAATTGATATTGCTTTAATTTCCTTATTATAAATGTGATTGCTGCGAATGCAAAAGGCGCGATTATTGTGATTGTTGTAGAGCTGTATTATAAATGCGATTGTTGCGCATGTAAAAGACGCAATTATTGCGATTGTTCTGATTGTTGCTAATGATTTTTTAATGATACTGTCCACAGACAGACAAAACGGGAATATAAATCTTCTGATCCTTATCAGAAGACTAAAATTAAAATCAAAAGGGTACGTTGGCAAGAGTATGTTGTAACAAATACTGCGCGCCATTGAAGATCGGGCAACCTTGGCTGAGAAGTGCTTACAATTAAAAACTACAGAAACTTTGCGAATTGGATTGTTTCAACACAACAACAAAAACTATCGACTAAAAAGGAATTATGACAAAATAGAAAAAAAAAATACTTATTACTTTTTTTATGATGGCGGACTTACAACTCTTTAAAAATATTTTATATATAAAATAAAAAATAATAATAATAAACTAAAACCTTCTGATGAAGAATGAAGGAACTTCATACTTAATTTTAATATGAATTATGTATTTCTACAAAGAATTCTTTAACTTCTTGACGCAACATTACTATCTTGACAGTTTACAGGAAGATGAGACTGATCAAGAAGGAAGGAAGAGATTTAAAAATCTGAAAAAAATTTGTGGAATGTTAATAATAAAAAAAAGGCAAAACACATTTCTTTATCGTCCTCCACCTATTATCAGAATAAAATATGCCTCCAATATCAATTGACTTCTGAAAGTATTTCGAAATACATAGTAATCAGGATATATGATTCTCATAGATTGCATTAAAAATCGATAATACTAATCTAATCTAATACTGCGAGTCCAAATAATTACTGAAATGAAACGAATCCATCGGTTAAGAATTGATAAACAAATAAAGACCAAAGAACTAAAAAAAGCCCGATCCTCTTTAGTTAGGGTTAACTGAAAGCAATTCCGTCATTTCTTGTATAAATAATTCGGGAAAAAAAAATCTGGCGACGAATCAACTGCGTTTGTCAGTCATTCCCGTCAATAAAGACGACCTACATTTTCTGGGCAATGATTTATAAATGAATTTACAAGATTAGAAAGAGAATTTTCAACATCTAATCATTTAAGGAAGTACGACTCTCTCTATACAACACCAATTGAAGAAATAAAAAATTGTTGTTTCAAATCTTTCACATTCACTTCCAGTTTATTTTTATTTTTATTTTTTAAATTATTATTATTTAAAAAGTTACGTTAATAGAAGTTAAAAGAACACAAAGCTCCTTCTTATACGGAATCAAGGCTCTTCCAGTCTGGATGCTTGCCAATATCTTCAAACACTTAATCTGACTTAAGTTTTCGCTCAGATTATGAGCTCCTAGACTGTATTAAAAAATAAAAGAATACAGTAGCATTATCAGTCCCTCTATTACTAATAATTTTTTATAGTTTGTCATTAATAGCACATTATCCTCTTTTATGTACAATGATAATAAATAATTAAGAAAGGAAGTATGGAAAATCTCTGCTTACATCTTTAGCCTGTGTTTAAGTTTATTGCTTAATTTACAACAGAGAGAAAAGGGAATTGTTTAAATTTCATTGCTCACATTGCCATTGTTAAGCAAACGTCCGTATAGGAATGAGATGAGGTCATGAAAACGTCCACGTGCAAATGGATGTTCGAAATTATAAACTTTAATGGAGTTGATTGGAAAAGTGCAGTTTTTGACTGACTGAACTGGAAAAAGGTGGAGAGGCGTTCGTTCGTGAAATGAATTGAAAATGGTGGTTCGTTTTATAGCAGTTTGCATAATGAAAAAAAAAAAAATTCATCATTCAAGTATTTTTTTTTTTTTTTTTTTAATTTCGGTATTTTTACGAAAAGTGGTTTAGTTTTTATTATCTAAATAGAAACATCTTGCAAGGAATTCTTCGAAATATTAGCCTGTAGGTTTTATTTTCACAGTACGCCCTACGATCGCGGCACATCTATATCTGTTACCATGGTAACTAAATATTTCGAAAATCTTAACAAATTAGCAACACTACATAGAATTATCAATAAAATTGTAACATATGAGGTTCCTGGTTATTCCGATATTGCAAAAGCCTAGGTCTTTCCAAAATATTAAAAAAAAATCACAGAAATTGGTCTGAATTTTAACTTTTAGAATATATATATATATATATATATATATACATATAGTAAATTAAAATAGGAAAATGGTTAATAAATACAAATCAGCAATGTGTCCCTATTTAGGATGGATTTATTGTACGACTGCATCTTCGTTATCTTAATACGATCGTAAAATGTGACTTTATATAAATAATACTTAGGGAAAAATAATAAGATTTTATTATTTTTTTCAGGGAGGTTGTGTATGTGTGTATACAGCTTAATCGTAAATTACCAACTATACTTCTAATCAAGAAACTGAAAACAATATTATTTTTATTATTATTTTCAGTATAAATAATGCTGTTATTTTTCAGTAATTATTATTATATATTGTTGTCCAATAAATTCCTTTTCATGTAAAAATCTCACGATTTCCTGCACAATAATAATCAACTGAAAAACTCGTAAGTAATTTGTAATTGGATGCAATTAATGAATTACTCATCTTTAATGATTATTTAACACTTGAGAAGATTTCAGTTTTGTTCTGACATCACTCCCACCAGCCAAAAATAGAGCTCAGTGGCTGCTGACCAGTGATGTCTGGATCCCTAGGGTGTGCCTGTGATGGATTGGATTGCTTAAAGCTTAAGCCCTTAAGTAAAATTAAAATGTTTACAATACAATTAAAGCGTTTGTTTTAGTTTAATAAAAATGAGTAATTGCTTACAATATTTTCTGTCTTTATTTGTGCTTTAAAAATATCGAGATAAAATCTACAAAACCTAACGTATGAAAACGTATGTGTTATAATTGTTGTACTTAACTACTCTCAGCACCTACATCACAAAATCTACTAACGTATGAAATTCCAAAAATAACTATGGCCTAAGAAACCCTAATAAAACTATTTAACCATTTGGATCGTGAAATTTATAACCTAATGTAGAAATTTTCAAAATAAATTAAAAAATAAAATAAGTAAATAAATGATAAAAATAAATAAATACTTCATAATTAACGTAAATCATTTAATACCACAAACTTCTTTATCTACATTATCCTCCTATGCGATATTTTCCCGTGTAGCTTGAAAAAGAATAGGCCGATTAGGCTATTCGAAATTAAATGATAAAAAATTTTATGCCAAAACATATGTAACCAGAACAGAAGATTTTGCAATGAGAGAACACAAATCGAATGAACGTAATATAACAGATACAAATTGCCGACTGACTGACAACATTTCTCGCTGGAATAAAAAGAAAAAAAAGAAAGAACAGTTTCTTCCATTCCTTAATTATAAAATTTTATTTGAGGAGGAGATTCCTTCTCTTTATAACCCTTTTTATATCATGAGCTAAATCATTTCTTTTGTAACCTTACCGTCGCTAACAGGTTTAGAAAAATAACAGACCTTTATAAATTCATGACGGAAATTAAGAATTATTCTGCTGGTCAAAATAAATAAATAAACCACTGAAAAACAATCAAAATCAGTATATTTACATTGGAAAAAAAAAGGAACAGCTTTTAATGTTTGTTATCAACAACAGATGGCGCTAAATTAGTAAAACATTTTACACTCCAGTAAACGTTGATTTGAAATTTTCCTTAATTTCCTACTTTATGAGAGTTATTTTATTTCGAAGAGATCGCATTTGTTTCTTTGAAACTCGTAAATCTCAATCCGAAGTGCAATTTCAATCCTTCAATGATAAAATTTTTCAAAAACAAGCGACAACGTGGCAGTGACTGAAACTCGCGAACTGGTAAGAGCAACTTGCAAATAAACAAATAAAAAGTTCAAGAAATCAATACACGCATTCCCTGAAATATTCACGGAAACGCTACTAAAAGCATCTAAAAGCCACCAAGCATGTAAAATGTAAAAGGCTTTCCTGAAATTACAATTAAAAAAAGGGAAAAAAAAAAACCCAAACTGTCAAAACGTGAAGTTCATTGAAATATGAATGTTGTTACCTTTTCTTCCTCTCCTGGCGACAGCCACTTCTTCTAACTCAATTATGTCTTCCATAGTATTGATGGATCCATAAAGATGGGCATTATCGGTTCTTGCAACCCTAAACCTTTCGCTAGCCATGATTGCAAAGGGGTAAACTATCCCAGAACAACAAAAACTCTTTGAAGTTCCTCACGGAGCGACCGCCTCCACACCGAATACCGGGTGGAATCAGATGTCCTTTTGTTCACCAATGAAGCAACTTTCTCTTATTATTCGCTATCTAAAATACATTAATACCTTTTTAAGGGCATTTTATTTCGAATTATAAATAGCTTTTTTTGCATATTAATTTGGAAAGCTTGGAGATTTCGAATCTAACTATTTTTTTTGTATTTTTATTTTTCATTTTTTTTTTTTATTACAAAGGCACGCCTTGACACGGATGAATCATCTGATTTAAATACTCAAGTCCTCCCACCTACAGTAGGGTTTAATTTCACGCATGAATATGGAAACAGTCAGCAAAATTGATTACATGAATTACGTTTATCGATATAAATCAAAATAAAAAGCTTTTTAAAGTTAACCTTTAAAAAGCTCTTTATTTTGATTTAACATAGGGCCTTATACAAAACTTTTCTCCGTTTTATTTCCCATAATTTATGCAATAATTTTATTTGAAATTTATAAGCATTTACATTAATCAAATAAGAGAAAACGAGGGGGGAAAGTTTAAGTTAATGAATTTCAAGTTATATCTAAATAAATTATATATATAATATTGTAAATATTTGTTAAATTCAATGAGAGTCCAAGATAATATCAAAAAAGGGGCCTTTAAATATTAAATTTGATACGTCACTGAATAATTGCTTGCAACAATGAATTATATTTTATTTTACTTGTCACAAACAAAAAAAAAGTAAATTAGAGAGATTTACTTTGTATTTAGAATTGCATATTTCGAATAGAATTATTTCAAATAATTAATTGAAATAATTAATTTTTAGCATTTAATCATAAAAAGAAATGTGTTTGGTTGTTGTTGTTGTTTTGTTTTTTTTTCCTAAAAATTGATATTTCATTAAATGTTATTAAAAGTTAAATTTTCCAATGATTCAAAGTGAGAATTATTTTATTATTCATTTTAATTTTTAATTGTATGATTTTTAAATTTACTAAGAATAAAATACTTTTATTAATATTATTTCTTTAGAAATGGTTGATTGGATTCACTGTAATAAATGTTACAAGCAACCTGGAGGAAGCCTAAAATTTCTTTTAACAAATTGTGGGCACCTTTTCTGTGAAGGCTGCATGAAAAAAGGTAACAAATAAATAAATAAAATGTTGAAATTCTAGCTAAGTGCGTAGAAAAAAATTTTTTAGAAAATTTATATTAGAAATTAAATTTTTTTATGAAAAATGTCATTTCACTTTTCTCAAGAAAAAAAAAAAGTAGTAAAATACTTTATAATTAAGACAGTGAACTACTAAAATAATTAACAGTAATAATGTATAGATAGATACTATCAACATCATATTATCATGAGTTTAGAAAGAAAATTCCCAAACTTCTACTGATATTTAATAATCTAGCTAATATGATAAATACAATGCAGAATTTTTTTTTATATAATCTACTTCTAAATTCAGCTTTAATTAAATTAATTGCTTTATTTTTTTTTATTCCCCAGAGGACAAGATTATCTGCAAAGTTTGTAACAAGCAGTGCATGACAATACCATTATCATCACAGGTAATGTTAAAAAATGTTTCTTAATATAATATCATGTGTAATAATAGAATTGTATAATCATGTTATTGGTTTGTTTATATTTGAATCTTACCTTTTTACTCTTATTATATAGATGAAACCAGATGTTCAGCTTTATTTTAGAGATCCTTCAGATTTACTAAACAAGCACATGCAGGAAGTTTTACAGGTGGTTTTAAAAAATGCTTATTTAACTTATGGTTTTTGAGTGTTTTTATTTCAGTACATTAGTAGATCACAATAAGTCATTAACATAGACAGATTGAAACAGCTAGAGATAATATTTTTTTTTTGTTGCTGGCCTTTTTCCAAACATCTATATCCATTGCGGTATTTAAGAAATTGTAACTGCCACTTATTTTTTTTTCTTAAAATGTAGTAATTATCTTAAATTTCCTTAAACAGCATTGTATTTTCAATAAAGATTTTTTTTCCTTTTTTTTATAATCAATTTTGAAATTAATATGCCGTTCAAGCCAAATATGGATACATAGACACCTAACACAAATACACATTTTATGAGCTTAATTTCCTTCAAGTTTAAGTCATAATATAAAGCTAACATGTGTCTCTTGAAAAAAAATTTAATATATTATCTTCAAGTGGTTTTACAACCTAAATAATTATAATTCTGCTTATTTCATAAAAAGTTGTGAAAATGTGATCATTCACATGATCTGCACATTTTTTTCTCATTTCAAGCCAGTTCTGATTTTGTCAGGTTTGTAAACTATCTAATACCAAAAAGACAGTCTAGCCACCATACTAGATTTTACATAAAAAGAAAATTTATTACCTAATTATTATTATTTTAAGCCATTAGAAGAGAATAGGAAACTTTTTTAGAAAATATTGCTAATTTTATCTTACTTTATGTTTGTCATTTTTGTTATGTAGGTTATAAATTTTCAAAAAGAGCATCGTCAGAAGTTAACAGCTAAGAATAGAGATAGAGTAAGCACTTAATTTTTAGTTGTTTTTTTTTTTATTTTTAATATTTTTAAAGTAATTTTTTGTTGTGGCATCTCATGCAAAATTGTTGTTTTTTAGTGTTTAACTTCATATAAGTTTTGTTTCTGGAATAATGTAATGTTCTTTCTAAAATAAGATTTAGTAAGACATTTTCAAAGAAACAATCATTATTTTTTGTTTTTGTTTTTGCTATTACAGCTGGGGAAATTTGCTGAATTATATGATGAATATGTAAAAGTTACTAATATGTATAAAGAATTAGAAAAGTAAGTAGATTTTCAGAATGATGTAGTTTAATATATTTAACAAATTTCATATTTTCAAGAAAAAAAAAAGTGTTATGTTTTTAGAACAATTCTTCTCTATATTAAATAATATTAATAGCAACAACTTCTGTTTATTCCTTATCATCATAAATAAAAAAAAAACATTCTCTAAAATTATTCAATGCATTGATAACTATTGCTTCAAATTTTTTAGATATAATACACAAAAATTTGATTGAAATATTCCCTAATATATTTAAAAAAAAAAAAATTGAAACCTAACTACCGAAATAAAATGTTGTGTAATTTTGATTAATTTACAACATTGGTTTTAATAAAGAAATGAGCATCTCATAATAATAGTCTTATTTGTGCATTGCTTTAAAAATGTGTTAATATTCAGAATATTAACAGAAAAAGAAATAATATATGTGAAAATGGAGATCACTGCATTAAATAAGAATATAAAAGCCTATCAGAGGATAGACTGCTCAGAAGCTGGAGGTTCCTGTGATCAACAAGTAGAGATCAGATGACCCAGGCTGATTTTTATCTGCATAAAAACAATAAATATAGAAAAAAAAAATGATTCTTTGCAAAATTGTGTATTACAATGAGGCAAGGTTTGACGACGATTTCTGGTATTTAGCTACTCAAATTAGTTCCATCATAAGCTATATTTTTAATGGATTAAATTTAAATAATTGTACATTTTATTTAACTCC
>JAFIDM010000003.1:43835659-43854772 GCA_023159025.1 Thereuonema tuberculata
TCAACTGTCTATATATACTGTAATATACTTTTTACATGCACAGAATATCTTTAAAAAGTCATTGAATTAGAAGCTCGTGCATCTGTTTAAAATTTAAATTACATTTTTTAAAAATAAAAACTATTTACATTTAAAAAACCATTGTATTGGTTTCGGCCCAAGAGTATACCGGTTTGTATAAATTCAATTTGTTACTAATCCATATTTCTTCTTTAAATCTCTTCTTCTGCTTATCATAATTAAAATAAAAACTACTTCTCTCTCGAAACATTAAAAAATTATATTTTTAATGCTAACGAATTTTCGAAAGCATATTCCTTGCTTTCTTCTTCAAGTTTGTTTTGATAACAATATGATTTCAGGTGAACTTACATTGCTTACATTTCAGGTCAACAATCACAATAATACAATAACATCTACATTCTCACGTTAATATTACAATAATTGATAATTTACATTTCATTGAATTCCTTAATTATTACAGATTTTTTGTTTCCTTTGAAGCATTTTTTTTACCATTTCATTAGCTAAATTTACAGACATACTCTCTACTTCTAAGCCACTACTTTTATTGAAATTTAAGTTCTTTGTATTTCTTATTATGAAGCTCTCCAATATTTTCCTAGTTTTACTATCCTTTTCTAACATTAAAATTTTGACCTCATCGTTAATCCAGTGGCCCGTTCGAGAGCAATGATTAGCTACATCAGACTTGTAGTCTAATTTATTTTTAATACAGTAAATGTGTTCTTTTGCTCGTTCAAGGGTTGTTCTTTTACTCTCGCCAATATGCGAAAGCAAGGAATAGGCTTTCGAAAATTCATTAGCATTAAAAATATAATTTTTTAATGTTTCGAGAGAGAAGTAGTTTTTATTTTAATAAATTCAATTTGTTCAAATGTAATTCCTCATTGCAGAAGAAGGCTCCTCTTGGGCCAAAACCGGTACAATGGTTTTTTAAATGTAAATAGTTTTTACTTTTAATAAATGTAATTTAAATTTTAAACAGATGCACGAGCTTCTAATTCAATGACTTTTTGTCTATCTATACATCTTTAAATTATAACTGCTGAATTTAAACAGCAAAATTTTTTAAATTCTAATGCTAATTTTCAACGAGGACCAATTCAGAAAAAAATTTTAAATGTAGAAGGTAGCTTGTATCTTACAATAAAATGCATGCTAACTTTCATGAAGATCCATCAAGCACTTCAAAAGGCTTTAGGGGACACAGACTGACTGATTTGATATGCTGTGCTAGGAAAGTAAGCTAAAGTGATTGACTGAAACGAGGATCATCCAGTAACAAGCATCTTACCATTTGAACTATTGCCTGCAAATTTCATTTTTTAAATTACAATAAAATATAGTAATATTTGTTTCAAGAATTCTTTTCATCCAATTTTTTTGATTGTGTGAAGTGACATTGATTCCTATTAGGTCATTTAACACTATCTTAAATTAAAAGAAAAGTTGCAATAATCACCGATTACATTTTTATTTACCTCAGGTAGGAAGAATCAGTATTCGCACTCCTCCAGTTAATGGCCGAATGGGTAATTATTTGAGTTGTTTAGTATATTTCAAATCTTAACAAATGAATAATTAAAACTTAGTAAGTAAATGTAATAATTTCAGTCTAATGATGATTAAGATGCTAATTGTGGATTATTTTACTCATAATTTTTTGTTTTTATTTCTTGAATTCATATCTTTAGATATTTGATTGACATTTTCTTCATTATGAAAGAAAGTCTCTTTTTATTAAAAATAAATTTATCGTTAAAAGTAGTTTAAAAAAAAATAGTTACAGAAATTATATAATAAAAAATAAACTTCGTCCCAAAAACCTCCGATGAAATTTTGAATTCATATTCATCTAACTACATCATTAAAGAAAAAAGAATGAATTGTTGCCTCTCTGATTTTGCCTTATTTTATTACAGGTTTTGTTCCTGGAAGAATTTCACCTTATATTTCATCGGGATCAAGTGCTTCAAAGTAAAAACTTAAAATAATCAAATCAGCAGAGTATTAACAACAAAACTTGAAAAAAAAAATTTTCAAATTAAAAAACAAAGCACATTATTTCTAGCAAAAAATTAATTCTGTATGTAGTCATTTTATTATAATGACTACATTTTGTTAAATATTGAAATAATTAAAAGCTACATATTTTGAAAATGAAATAAAAAAAAAACAGAACATGTAATGAATAAAATCTGCAAAGAACTCGCCTTTTTTTTTTTTTAAATATATCTTTGGATTTACAATTCCTAAATTACTTTTTAAAAATAAATCTTCCTTTTTGCAATGGATTATTGCAATTGCTGACAGGTAGCAGTTCAGGGGAAATCCATGAAAGGTCAGCATACTGTGAAAAGGTTGATGTCTGGTGTAATTTGGGAGCAACAAGTTCCACTGGACTTTATTCATTTCCCATTCGCCTCCAATTCTTTTGTGGATACATCATTTCTTGGTTTGGGAACAATCTATGGCCTTCACAGTTGCCAAATGTGAGTCCTAATCTTTGCTTATGAGCATTTGAGTGTTCTTTCACAGTCACCATGCCACCCAAATCCACGACTTCTTTGTAGGTTATGAATAGCTTCAATCAATAAAAACATCAATAAACAGTGATTACCATCAATGCACTTCAAAGAGGATACTCAGGCAGATTTAAAGGAACTATGAATTCAAAGATGAAGAACCTAATAAGTTTTTCAAATAGATTTTTATTCATTTTATTTATACATTTTTTTTTTCAAAATAGGTAGCTTAACGGTTCATCCTACAGTATATAGACTGAAATGTTACTAAACTAAAAGGTTGTTTAATTACTAATTTCACTAAGGAAACTTATTTATGTAAAAAAATAGTTGTCAAAATTCATCAATCATATTATCCTTAACAGAAACCATATCTACAGAGTAAGCGTTTAACTTTTAAGCGTTATAAGTTAAAAAGCTTTTTAAAATTAAAAAAAAAAAAAATGTAACATAAGCTTTGTAATTTTTTAACAGATTGAATCTTTTCTTTTTTATTTATTTTTTTTTAAATCCAAGAGAAATACTTTTATTGCAAATTCCTTAAACCATTTTTCTATTTTTTTAAACAAAAATGTTATCACTCCCTTTCCCCCTCCCAAATATCACACCACTGAGTTCTGAGCTTTGAATAGGCCCTCAAGAAAATACAAAACAATGATAATACAAAACAGCTCTTTTATAAGTCGATATTTCAGCTTAATATTATTTATATCAAAATAAAATGATATCACTTGAAAAAAAAGATTTGATAGATAATTTTAGAAACTTCCACAAAACTTTTTTTTAAAAAAAAATCATGCTCGCTATTTTAATAATTCATGTTAAAATTCTGTTACTAGAAATTTATTTCAAATAACTTCTATGAAATCAAAAGTTATTTTAAATTAAATAAGCAACATTGTCTTCTGGAAAATTTCTAAGTTACAACTGAAATCTATTTCTTTGACTGGATTCTAACTGCGAGAACTGATTTCAATAGCAGCCTTGTCATTGTTTTTCTAACTACCAGAAATCATGTTGTCATAATTACTGTACAATAATAATGTTGTTGTTTTTTTAATTATACATTATCAAAATAATAAACCTGTACAGGAATAGAGAATTTGTAATATTCCAATTAAAAAAAAAAAACATTTCTTTTTCTGCTCAGATAATCCTGCCAATTAGCCATGCTTCACCAGTAGCATGTGGTGTTAGTTTAAATTGAAATAATAATTGATCTATTGTTTCATAATAATTAATATTTAAGTGCTGCTGCTGCCAAATAAAGCAAGGATATTGGCCAGATTATCCTCGCAGAAACTGATTTTTGTCCATATTAGTCTAGTATAACAATACAAGTTAATTCAAAAATTGCAATTAATTAAGTAAGGCAACTCAAAAGTATAGACTGTGTGTGTGTAGCATACAGGATGAGACAAAAATCAGGACCCACCCCTATAAATTGAAATGGTGAAAGTAATCAAATATCAAGATATACCACAATATTAGGGTTGAGGGGGACACCTTTTGCAACAGTCCACATAAAACACATTTTGTAGACCTTTATGTGCATTCTCATGGGATTTCTGCAGTGGTAATTGTCACAAATTCCTAACTTTGAACACTTATAAAATTAAAATGAATAATGCTACATAAAAACTGATTGCCATCATTGAATTTTTGGGAGTTTTCTTGTTTGAAATGATATGTCACACAACCCTGTTCCCATTTGAAAATGTTGGCTAACATTGTGGTATTTCATGCGGTATTTCCCTAATATTGTAGTGTATCGCGATATTTGATTATATTCACTGTTGTCAATTCATATGGGTAGGTCCTGTTTTTAGCCTCACCCTGTATACACACTAATAAAAGTATTTTCCTAATAATTTACTAACTTTCCGAAACTAGAAATACTTCCAAAGAACATTTGTTTTCCTTATCATTGTTACATAAAAAAAGATTAAAAATTAAGCATATTAATATAAAAGTATAACCCAATATTATAATTTTAAGAAAAATTTAATTCCTCCATTAATTTATTCCCCCCCCCCCCCCAAAAAAAGGAAACTTCTTTACTTTTAAGAGAAACCTTTAATTTGTTTTCTTTATCTTTCTTTTCAGGTTATCTTCATCCCAACTGTATAAACTTCCATCACAAAATATTTGAAGATTTTTACTTCCATAGTTGTAAATTTTGTATAAGTTTCATTATCCCACTACATTCATGAAGCATACAGTTCCTTTACAGAAGAAAATACTTTGAAAATTCTTCTCGAATGCTGTTCATATTTTTCATTTGAATATTTTTCTTTATGGCATATATTAAGTAATTTAGAAATGAATTTTGTATTAAATTCAAACTATCTGCTTCTTGCTTTTTTTTTTCTTCTAATATTTGTTTAGATGAGGAATAAGTAGTTTTAGTTAAAAATAAAATATAACTGATCAGAATCAAAGACATATAATTCCTTCAACAATTTTTAAAAGTCGCATATTTTTTTTCTTTCTAATTAAAGTAAAATACAATATACAAAGCATGTACTGATAAAAACATCTCTCTGTTCCAGAGGTTCAGTTCTAATGTTTAAAATATTTCCCTTTTCTGTGTTTTGTTGCAGAAAAATCCAGAATTTTTCCAGTGCATTCTTAAACTAGAAAAGCAATGAGCTTCAATCAGTTATCTGAGGACTGAGCTGTTTCAAGATATAATCACTCGTCAGATTTTCTGCAATAAAAAATACAAAAGTAATGTATAAGTTGAAAATTTTAAGGCAAATTATTAATTGTGAAATCTTGAGAAGAAGAACCATATTGTGGTTTGAGACTATTTGCAATAAGGTAGAGTGTTTTCAATCTTTTGTCCCAGCCAACACATTAAAAAAATTGGAAACTCATAAATAGTTTTAATTTAAGAATGGGAAAGGAAAACAATTTCAGATTTTCTACAATGAAAGGAATTCAAAAGCTGAAGCATATGGTGAACTAATAGAAATATAATCCACGGCAAAAAATATCAGAAATGTAATGAAACACATCCAGCACATTGACATATCCAAGAATCTGAATTGAGAAGGGTTACGATGGTCTTAAGACATTTGTTCAACAAAATAAAAAGCTATATCCTTTTCCATTGGGGGGAGGTTTCAAACAAAACGAAGGCTTTCCAACCAAAATTAAACCAGCTCCAAAATGCTACATCTCTTCTATTTTTGGATGCAGTGAGAGGGGGAGGAGGTTACAAGTCTCACCCACACCACCCCATCCGTATGCTAATGCTCCAGCAGCAGATTTCTAATAGTCAATGTAAAAGATAAACATCAGTTATACACGAAGCAGGGGTTAAATTAAGTCTCACAATTAGAATTTACCTGATCCTGTCAGGCAAGTTATGCAAGTCTCGGTTAACACATTTATTTTTATTTCACTTTGATAAACAAGAACCTGTTTTTAGATATCATGAAAATTCATTTTGTAACTTTATTTGTGTATGTTGTAAAATAATTTTATACTATCACATCTCTCCATTAAAACTTAAAAGGCTTGTACTCCTTAACTTCAGAAGGCAACTCAATGTTTTCACAAAATAAACATGTTTAATATGGAAATGGTATCTCACCATTCATTTTTAAAAGCAAGAATTCCGTTTAATTTTTCAGATTTAAAAAAAAAAAGGTATCCACTATTTTGCAAGCAAAGTTTTTACAATGAAACAAAATTTTTAGATGTAAAATATGTCACAAATATATTTCACAAATGAAGCCACTGACAAATATCTTTCTGTTGTGTCTAATAAATTTTGGATTTCTTAGTGTCTCACTGAAAGATCTTTCGAAACTTTTTTTTTTATAAGTAAAAATTTATTATTTAAATTACAAAATATTTAACTGTAAATTTTGATACTGAATTGTATCCTTTAAAACATCCATAAATTCAAAACAAAATATATTAAATGTCTTTTTCTTTTTTTTTTTGTTACAATTTGTAAGTTCTACAACTTATAAATAGATTATGCTTCAAGACCCACTGAAGCATCTTGGCAATGACAAGTGGTACTTTGTAAATCTAAATAACAATGAGAAATTGTTAATTTCCTCCCAAAACATGACCCTGGCCCCAGTTATGTCTTCCAGGAGCTGGTGGGGGTTGTTGTTGATTCGGTGGTGCCTGTCCAAAGCCCCCGAAACCCGGTCTATTTGGGAAGTACCGATATCTGCAAGAGACAAACATGATTACATCAAGAACACAAAAATATATAGAAAATAAATGCAGCATAAGCCCCTACAATCGATCACACCCCTAATTTGACTTTTTTTGCTTTCGTTAAAAAATGGGATTACTAATTAAACAAGTCTGAAGTTCTCCATCAAACAACTTTTTATTAAATGTTTATAAAAAATATTAACTGATAATTTAATATTTTATAAGCATATCTTGATAATAAATCAACATTTATTTTTTATTTAAAATATATTCTTTCAAGTAGTTTCTTCAAAACATTTAATATTTAGTAAAAAAAAAAAAAAACAACCTATTTTCACTGAAACAAACCTCAATGAATTATATCTCTGTTGTTTAGAAATAGCAAAATGTATCAAATAGTTGTTAGCAGAATTGCGAAAACTCAGTTATATCAAAATCAATATATGGACTGCTCAGAAGCCAATCAGATTAAGTCAATAAACAAAAAAATGAATTAGGTTTTTTTAAAATTACGTACCAAAAAATAACAACGCTTGTAAATTTGAAGAATGAATTTTTTATTGAAAGATAGCATAACTATAAACTTGGAGGAGTGATTTGGGCACTTTTTCAATCGAAAGTATAAACATTAGAGTTACAGAAAAAATTTCAATTTAAAACAAAATGACTTAATCTGATTGGCTTCTGAGCAGTCCATATATACTTTTATTTTTATTAAGCAATTTCTTAGAAATAACATTTTTTTGACTCGTGAGTTGCCACTTAATATATTAATTTGGAATCTACTCAAAATTTATTTTTTAACATATTATTTAAATCACAAAAGAAATACTTTGTTGTTTTGAAAATAAAGTGTTACCCATAGAAACAAATGTCAATGAAACACGATACACATCACTCTAGTTATGAAATGCTATATCAATAATTATGAAACAAAATCTATCAAAGTCTGAGAAAAAAATTAAAACTTCAAAAATAACTATTCTTAATAAAGACTTCATTATTGCTTCATTTAATCTCTGTCTGGATGTTGTTTTGCACTGTTATTATACTGTGAAATGATAAATAGACAAATTTCACAAAAAGATATATTGGATAAAAACGGACAGTCGCACAGATCTGGACTTTGAAAGTACATTACTAAATCACAGGTTTTTTCTAATGTAATGAATACATTCCATTTAAAAAAAAATACTAGGAAGTAGTCTGTAAAGGAATAGCAGAGTTAACAACTATGAGGATTACATAGGCGAAAACTTGCAAATAAAATACTGTAGGTGATTTTAATAATTTCAGTCATTTTTCCAAAGATCTATTAATAAAATAAAAATAAAAAAGAGATTTTAATAATCACAAAGTTTTCAAAACTTTTAGTATTCAAAAATGCTAAGATCAGGATTCAAGCCCCCTTTCAAATCATTAACTGAAGTGTTGCATCTCATAAAATGCTAAAACCTTTTCCTGATAAAATATAGTCATCTCGAAACCTACTATTGATAAGACAAATTCTTGCACAAGGCCAATTTAAAATGTTTGCTAAAAACATCTAAATAAATCTCCTTAAATTTTACTAGATACTTATTATAATCTACTCACAAGAAAAATACTCATTAGCAGCAAATCATTACACAAGCTTTCTTTTTCAAGAATATACTGAAGCAACATTTTTATAAATTTCTAAGGTATTGAAAATAAAAAATAAAAAAAGGAAGCACTGATCTGAACTCTGTAAGATATACATGTTTTCAAGATCACGGAACAGCATTCGAGCACAGTTGTACAGAAGAACATTGTTTGCTGCCATCGGATGCAGCGAACTCTGGTGTAAAAGAAAGGCATTTATTCAGATGGACATGCATTTCTGTATATTTACTTTTTAATTTAATTTTTTTTTTTTTCATTTTTTGGTCTTGCAAATGATCTGCCAAAACATATTTGCCTAAATGAATTTGAATTGTTTACCTAAACAAAAAAGATATTATGTAATGATGGAGATCCATTAATCATTTTATTTCGGAATTTTGATGAATTTTGCACAATATTCAAAAGAAATAAAAGGAAAAAAATAATTACTGTGAGGGACAAAAAGAGGAAAGAACTGTAAACTAACTGTACATTTTCATTCGATTACTGAAAAAAAAAATCATCTCACTACTGGAAGCCATTTTGTTTTAAACAGCAGCAGAAAAGTGAAGTTTTTCATTGCTTGTTTGCTGCCAGCAGTTGATTGGTTAGCCGGTACAGAGAGTATCAGTAATGCTAGATGGTGATTTTTGGTTTCGATATTGCTTGCGACTTTCTACTTTGTAATTTCTAATTTTTTAAACCTTTTCCATCGTTATTTGTATTCAATTTCTCTTAACATTTGTTTTGAGAGATTTGAATATTTTATTATGGATAGGAATGTTTTGTCATTAATAAAAATCGCTATTATTCAAATACAGGCTCTCACCATTCTAACCAATTGCAAATTAAAAAGACAATATGCAGTATTTCACTACAATTAGAATTACAAAGAATTTTACTCCAAGAAATCCTATTAAAAGAATATTATTTAATAGGATTTCTTGGAATAAATTACTTACAAATTTTATGCAAGATGCCTTTACAAAGATTTTTTTTTTCTTTTATTTCTTTTGAATGATGGGCAAAATTCATCAAAATTTCGAAATAATATGATTAATGGATCTTGATCATTATATAATTTTTTTGTTTAGGCAAACAATTCAACTTCAATTAGGCAAATATGTTTGACAGATCCAGATCAAAAAATGAAAAAAAAAAAGATTAATTAAAAAATAAATACACACAGAAATGCCATCTTAATAAATGCCTTTCTTTCACACCAGAGTTCGCTGCATCTGATGGTAGAAAAAAAACTGTATTTCCTGCTTGAATGATGCTTCGTGATCTTGAAAACGTGGACTGTCATTCAAAAATAGCTGATAATAGCTGATTACAAAGGATATCGTAGTGATATGCTTATGTTAAACTTTTAAAAGTCAAAATTTCGTGAACTCCAATGTTAAGGTAAACAATAAAAATAACAAAAACAACAACAATTTTTAGTCACATAAATCTTGTTGTCATTAGGAATGTATAACTTTACTAGCTCTCAAACCTATCCATTCATATTTAACATTCTACAACAAGAACAACCAAAATCGATTATCTATACTTACAGAAATGAAGGAGTATTCAGATAAGAAGGTCCACCAAAATCCAATGGATATTTAAATTTGAAGAAGAAATATAGGTGTCCAATCAATATTCCAACCAGTTCAATCAAAAAGCTAAATGAATAAATAAACACAAATTAAACAAAGGCATTTTAAGAACATTTAAGCTACATTACATATGTAACTAAAATTAAGTTTTATATTATTAAAGGCAGACATAGTTTTAATGTTTAAGCACTTGAAAGTTTCTCTTAACATTAAATTATAAATTATTATTATTTTTTTTGTGGAAAGTAAAAAAAAGTAAGATTTTTATGTTATTCCATTCTTGAAAATTCTATAGGGAGTTTGTCAAAAATCCATTAAATTTTAATAATGATCTTATGGGTCTTAGACAAGGACCTTCCATAAAATTTAGTAGAAAACTCAAAAGGTAGGAACATTTTCAAAGATGGTAACATTGCATTTAAACTGGTTAAAAAAAAATCACATTCACACACAAGTAACTCTTCAAATTACTACTAAATTTTGCAAATAATGATAAATTCTATTTACGCTAAGAGTGAAATAAGAGTCCCATTAACCTCGTAGATGCCAGAATGCAGTTGAGACATGTTGTTTAACAGTGTGTGAACTGCAAGCATTTGTTGTCATTTGTTGCTGGTACCAGTGAACAATCAATGATAGTCTTCAATAATTTATAATACATTTCTCTTTGCAATTATAGTATTTTGCAAAAAAAAAAAAAAAAAAAAAAAAAAAAAAGAATTTGCCATATATGGCCATTATGTAGCGATCGAGTTTGTCTGGAACAAACGTCACCAGTCATGACGTCATCAACTTGAACTCCGAGCAGTCAGTCCAAGATGGTGTAGTTTTGTGATTGCATAAAGAGTGACCAAGAAAGGACAAACTTTGCATAGCCAAGCAAGGGGAATAGTGTGGAATGTTTTTAATTATCTCAAGACCCAGGGAGAAGCTACAAGTGTTTGTGATTTACTTCACTGCATCGGCCACAAACGTCTAAATTTACACAGTGAGAAGACTAATCAACGGAAGCAAAACATCTTCGAAACGAATTCTACACGTGAAGAAAATTATTAAAATAATAATAACAATAATTTAAAAATGTATTCTTATTGTAGAAAATGCAAAAACTAGAATATTTTCATAATGTTTAAAAGATTTAGTAACGAATTTCAGCAGTAGATGGCGCTGTAACGTCCTGGAAACATCAATCCATAAGGAAATTACATCATAAACACCTTTTCTTTCATGAACTCAACTGTAGTTATCATACATGTCAACTACATCTATATATAAAGCACCTATTCCAGGTGCTTGATATATTTCAAAAAAATTTTTTGTCTACTGCATATAATCTTTAGTAGATATAAACATCACTGAATATATCAAGCACAAGAATTTTTTAATTTAAGAAAATCAAATATTTTCAAATTTATCATGAACTTTTCTTTCGATACAAATCATTTCATCTTCATGTAAAAGAAATATTATTTCTTTTACCCTAAATCAAAAATGTATTTATTTTATTAATCATTTTAAGTTTTATTAATAAATTAAATAAATGAATTCAGTACCTTCCAGTTATCACAAAGTTGAAAATCAAAACAATCCAAGGAAGATACATTGCCTAAAAATCAAGAAAATACATGAATTAAAATTTAAAGCAATATTAATTAATATTAAAAGATGGTTTATTAACTGTTATAAATACAAAAAAATAGATATTTTGATTAGCATTCTTATTACAGAAACTCTGTAATAATCTGAACAATCATATTTCCTTTCTTTGAATACCAATTTTTATTTTTTACCAACTTTTACAACTTGTCTTTCCGGACATTGCAAAAGAAACAAAGATTCTCCATATCTGTAATTATAGTAAAATCTATTGCTAAATTATTCCTGTATTGAGACTTACTGGACGATGAAAAGACAGAAAAAAAATATATCCTGTTGCTGAAGTATTTTAAATATGGAAGCATTTAACTTTAAAAATAAATTTCTGTACCATTTTCAAAGATTGTGTTTGCACGTTTTTCTTGAGAAAGAGTTATTCAAAATTCAACTGCAGATTTGATTTTGATAACCACTGATGTTTTAGGGTAAGGTTATAGAAATATTTGCAGTGTTTTAAAAATTTTAAAAATTACTGTACATACACTGAATCAAATTTCTGACTACAAGATCTGTGAAGGATCAATTTTTTTTGGTTCTTTTTTAAATACAATGGAGTTCTATTTAAAGGTTATAATATTGAATACTTTGGATGTGTTGTGTGTATAGCACAGGTGTTATGCCACGAAACCGACAAACTTCGCCAGCGTTTTCAGATGACTATTCTAAGTAAATAAATTAATTTACACCATGGATCGTTCTGAGATGTGGATTGAAATGCCACTTCAACGTAGTTATTGCGCGAACATGTATAATATCTAGTTTGACCCAATGCAAGCTCCATCATTGCTTTGTTTCTGTTATTATTGACAGGTGTGTATTAGTCGCTGTAATGAGATATTTTCCAATCAATGGAGAGAAAACGGGGTGGATCAATAGTATAGACTCCTCCATCACTCAGCCTATCATTCTTATTTCTGTCTGTGGGGTTGTATGAAATCCAGAGTATACATGAATGGCAAGCCAGAAACACAGGAGCAGTTATTGCAGACAATAACTGATGCTTCCGTTAGCATCCGCCATTACATTGCTGATATTCCTTGGATGCAATCAATGGAAGCAGACGTTAACAGCATGTTTACAGCTCCGTGGTAGACAATTTGAACAATACCTGTGAATTTCAATATAACTGCATTTCAGATCAATAAATGGTAAACAGATAGCTTTCGAATTCTGTGGCTGTGTAAAACAAAACGTCTGTATCTCAGGAATGGAATCGACCCATGTTGTATATTACATTTTTGGTTAAGAATAATCACCTGAACAAGCTGGCAATTTGTAGGTTTTGTGATAGAAAAACCAATGTATATGTGTATTTGTCATTTTTAAAAATTTAGGTATTACTTGAATTCAGTACAACTTAAATGCCTATATGTGGTACTTTTTTTTTAATATCAGCAATATCAGAAGAAATGGCTAAGCAACCTAGACTTTTGTTTAGTGTCTTAAGTGTGCAAACATTTTTTTTTTTTTTTTTTTTTTTAGTAGCAAGGAACTTCAATGAGGCTGAATTCAATGAGTTAATCTCTCTCATTGGGATTTCTCATTTTGTATAAACTTACAGACATAAGATATTAAATTACACAAACTTATTCCAAAGGCCTCTCAATGAATCCACAGTTGCCCAGGACCTTGCAGAACTTAAAACTGCCTCCAGCAGATATTAAACTAACAAGAGTATTTATTCAATATTTATAATAATATAAAGTGCTTATGTATTTGCACTCTAAAATTATTGCGAATGGTTCCAATACTTTTTACATAGCAATTCTCTTGAAACTTTTGCATTATCATAAAAACATAGAATTTAACATTATTAAGTCAACCGAAATATTTAAGGGCTGCTAAAGTCTCACAAAAATTCAATGCATTTTTTTTTCATATTAACCAGCCACTTTCAGTTCACAGGGTGACCATCCTTAACAGTTTGAAGGAACTTTCCAATTACAATAATGTTACATTTTCTTATAATTATTAATTTCTCAACTAACAATGGCTTTTTAAATTTGATATTAAATGTTTAAAATTACTTACTCTAAACTGGGTTCCAAACCAAAATGACACCACCATATTTTTATTCAACTGGCACCAAACATACAGAACCGACAGAACCATAGGATCCATCAACAACTAAAAAAAAAAATGAACATAATGCATTTATTCAAAAAGAATATAACTGTAATTTCAGAACTTAAAAAAAAAACCAAAATCATGCTAAATTAGAAAAAAAAACTCTCTTTTTTTTACACTATATTTTATTATACTTACATATAAATCTGCTATCAGTCCGATAATCTGCCTCACAATTAAGAAAAATATTATGTAAAATTACAAATATCTTGCATAACATCCTTTTAAAAGGAGTGGAAATATTGGAAAAAATCATGAAACAACCGACATGGAATGTCCTTAAGTTTCTTTCAAGTTTTTTAACAGAATTTTTTTTTCTTTTCTTTTTGAATTCTTTTAACCAAACTTCATTAGTGTACTAGCCAAGTCATCTGGTAAGCAATGACTGCACTGGAGTCGAGTTTCTTTCAAATTTCAAATGTAAAAATGCAAAATGAAAGAGCAATAATTGCATTTGAAGAACGAATAAACACAATAAAAGAAATCATTAATTGTTCTTTAGGTTAAAGAGACAGAAAGAATGCTAATAAATACGATTTAATATAATAGCTGAAAAAGAACTTTGTAAAATTTGTGCAGATAAATCCAATTTTTATTCTTAAAAATAAAAAAAAAATAAGGTTTTAATTACGGGGAGAAAAGGAGGTTTCTAAGTTAGAGCTTGAAGATTATTAAATCTAGTTGTGTTTTCCATCTCTCTCTATTTCTAAGACGTCACTTCAGCCTTATTTTAAATTTGATTCTTGGCCTTCAGATATATTACTAAAGCAACATATTTTAAGTTTGTTTGTTTTTTAATAAATATGCAAAATTCAAAAAAAGAAGTGTTAATGAATTAGGATTGAAATCAAGTATAAAATAACAATTTATTTTATAGTCTACAAAAGGTTAGGAAGATTGGGCTTTGACAACTGAAACATACCTGAAAAATGACATTGGCTGAATTAAGTTTGGCAAAATTATCATTAATTGACCAAAGAATATCCAATAATGCAAAAGATTTATAAAAAAAGTACCCAAAATAAATACATATTAATAAATTACTTTATTTTTTAATTTATTCATTAATATAAAAAAACACAACATATACACTGACTGCTCAATTGAAAGTGGACACCTGTCGTACTGGAACAACCCATGCAAATTCGGGCAATAATTTGAATATATTCATTATAAAACAACACCATCATGTTTAGTTGGAGTCATTTGATGTCTAACCACGTGCTGAAGTAAAATGCCACCATCAAAGTAGCTGAGTGATTTTCAACGTGGAGTAGTCGTAGGCTGCCACATTAGTGGCCAGAGTGTGCAAGCCATAGGAGCGACAAGTGAACCTGCCAAAGTCGACCATGGGTGCTATTATCACGAAGTGGAAACACAACGTCAAGGAGGTGGCCGAGTCCGCATGCTGAACAATAGAGACCAGAGGGCCCTGAAGCGGTTGATACGGCAGAACAGGGCTATTCCAGCGGAACAATGGCAGCAGGACTTCCAGCAGGCAACGTGAACAACTGTCAGTATCATGACGATTCGTCAGGAGCTCCATGCCTTAGGGTACACCGGTCGGGCTGCTGCCCACAAGCCTAACATTACCCCTGTAAATGCCCAGCATTCTGTGGCCTGGTGCGAAGAGCGACGGTCTTGGTCGATGGACCGTTGGAAGAGCATTATGTGGAGCAACAAAGATCGGATGGGCTACCTGGGTGTGGCATTTGTCAGGGGAGCGGCTGCTACCTGAGTGTGTCATCCCAACAGTGAAGTTTGGCAGTGGTGGTGTGATGGTGTGGTTGTGTTTCTCCTAGTTTGGACATGGTCCATTGGTTGTGATCAAGGGGAGCATGGCATCCACACAGTATCTGGACGTTCTAGACAATTCCATGCTTCCTATGTTGTGGTCGCAGTACGGTGAAGGGCCTTTTGGCACAATGCTTCAAGCCATAAGGCCCATGTTGTCAGGGCCTGGTTTCCGGAGAATAATGTTCAGGAACTTCAGTGGCCCGCCCGTAGTCCAGACCTCAACCCTACTGAACATCTGTGGGATGAATTGGAGCGTCGGATTTATGAGCGTCCGATGAGACCGCAAACATGCATCCAACTTGTGCAGGCTTTGAAGGAGGAGTGGGCAAAAATACAGCTTGCTTGCTATCAGAAACTGGTGGAGAGCACGCCACGGCGTGTGGATGCTGTGCTTAGGGCAAAAGGCCACAGTACGCGCTATTACACGCTGTAAATAAAGCGTCTGTTCCTTACCACAGATGTCCACTTTCAATTGAGCAGAGGCTGTATATACAAATGAAATATATATATATATAAAATATATATATATATATAAATAACTATAAAAAATAAAAGTTTATTAAAAAAAAATGTCAAAACAGATAATGAGCCTTTTTCTCCGTTTCTCTTCAGGCCAAAATTTGAAGAATGTGTGACTACAGCAGTTGCTTCTTTTTTTGTTTAACATATTAAATAGCATGTAATAAAGTCATAATTGTTAGTCAACAAGACTTTTCATGTGTATATGCATATTTATCTATTTGGATAAATAGATAAATATAATGGTAATCAAAAATATACTTTCATTACCAACATTAAAAAAAAAAAAAGTAATATCAAATTGCGTTTCATAATAGGATCTTAACTGTACTTCAAATTTTATTCTTCTTATCCTAATGAATATTAAAAAAGTGAAAAGTAAAAATCTGCAAGTTTGTTTGGCGTTCAATCACACCTCAATGAATCTGAATGAAATTTTGCATTCAGGTAGTCTATGAACCGGAGTAGAATAAATGCTACTTTTCATCCCGGTCGATCAAGTAGTTCCCGTGGGATACGATTCTGTGTCTAAAAGCAGATCTGAATGACACGCTTCCCAAAACTGTCGATAGATGTCCCTGATTGAGAATGAGTGCTTTGAAGGAGATTGTTTGCTTGTGAATTCTAAATAGCTTAAAAGGTGTAGTTTGCTTACGAGTTCTGAAGTATAGAATAACTTCAACTGAAATACCCCAGGGAAATCACAAATCTAAATGTAAATAAATCACAGGGATAGACATTAAAATTTGCTGGAATCCACATAGCCACACCATGCTTCTCTCACGAGCAACTGTTTGTTACATGCGTTTCAAGTGCACAAAATCTTTATGTCCTTGCTCCAGATGGAAAATCACACAACATTGTGTATAGAAGTGTTCTACAATAAATAAAATTTGTTTGGTTTCCTTAAATTACGGTGTTCCTATTTCTATGCGGGCAAAGTGTTTGTTACTATTCTACTCCTCAACGGAGATACGGTTCTGAATGAAATTTTGTAGATAGGAGGTATAGACCCCGGACAATACATAGGCTAACTACTATCCCGAAATTCCAACCACTTCCTTAGGGAAGAAAAAACTTATTTATGCGGACGAAGTCGAGGGCAAAAGCTAGTTATTTTAAAAGGTTTACTCTCTAACTTAAGGAAATTTTATTTTTTTACAGAGAGCTTAATTTTTTTAATTTTTTTTTTATTTAACTGACAACTATTAAAGGATACAACACAGCATAGCCATAAAAATAACAGCATGGCAAAATAATCAGCTGGTCTTCCATCAAAAGATCCTAGAAAGAAAAACAAGATAAACACTTCATTTATTTATATCACTCAGTTTGCATTAACATACAACATATATAATATCTGTTGAATTCAAGCTATCTTACTGTCACTACTAATGCTGATTTTACACAAGACTGTCATGAATTCTACACATTATAATTATAATAATATTCAGTTTCCACTGCATTTCCTTTAGAATCAGTAATGAAGCTGACAACAGATGGTTGCATTAACTGAATGCAAGCTATTGAGTTTACAGTTCATGGATGAATATAATTTAGTATTCATGAATTGTATGGTCACCAGATGAATTGTATTTAATCCAGGAAATACGAAAAGAATGGTTATTACTTTCGCAACGAGTTTTTTAGCAGATGATTAACAGGTCTATTCAATTTAAATAATTTACAATTAGTAACTGTTCTAAAAAATTTGTCCAAATTCATTTGTAGTGAATATTTCATTGATTATTTCATTTTAAACTAATTTAAATGCATGATGACCCAATGACTTATTTCATTTTCATATGTTTATTAACCTCGAGGCTACGTCATTTGTTCTTAATAAACCTTGATAGTTGTCTATACATTCAGAGTTCAACAAGTACTTTCCTGTTGCAGATGAGCCCCGAGATGGGATACAAGAGGTCCAATAATCTGACAAGATAAAATGTGGACGTCATCCATGGATTATTTAATACATTACAATAATCAATCAAAGTATTTACCATCTGTTTGAATAAGACATAATCACATAATCTGTTGCTATGGTTAAATGTTCAGATATTTGTACTTTGCAATTAAAATAAAATAATTGCAAATAATGATAACCAAATTGATTTTTTTGAAGCCGAGTCAGGAAGATTTTGATGCTTATAGAAATAGTTCAAAGACATTTCAGATTGTTTAATCATTCTTATCAATTTGTTTATAAAAAAGAAAAAGGAATTTTATAACTTAGCAATGCTTTCCAGGAAGAGCAAAAACAAATCTTATCATATCTAATAATAGGAATCTGAAATCATCAATTAACCTTCATAATTGATATTCTTTGTCAAAATTGCACTTTTCTTTCAGGAATCCATGCCTATTCCTGTAGAAAAGTGGTCAATTCCATCCCAGAGATTCCAATCTGCAGTTTTTTCTTCTCGCCAAGAAATCAGGTCAACTGATTGCTTCAATTTATTCACGTTATGGTTGAAGACAACAATTCATGACTTCTATTTCAAGATTAGTTTGATGGATTTCTTCATTAAATATCTCATACTGTTGAGTATTTTCAGGTGTTTTATAAGGACACAATAAACACAACATCCTACCATGTTCTTTCTCCGTTAATGTAATCATTAAACAAGCAACAAAACATTACAGATCCTTTTGGTCTCGGAATTATTAAGAGGAATCTGAAGCCAATAAAGTTTGTTACAGATTATACAGACATTTTTGTTTGTTAGCTATAGAAGTTTTTGCCGTAGTTTAATTCACCATATCTGCTGGCATATAAGGCACACCGGTTTTCAGGGGCAATTTTTTGGGAAAAAAAAATTATACATTTTGTATAGGCTATTATATAGGCACCCATTTTTTGAAACAAATTCTAGGAAAATAAAAAAGTGTAACTTATACTTAGGCAAATACAATATTTAATTTCACTGAACTTCTAAAAAAAATCAAAATTGTTTGTTTTTTACTTCCTTTTTTTTTATTAAAAAAGATTAAGGCCAACAAACTAATTAAAAGATTATATTAACACATTTAAAAGAATAAAATTACGT
>JAFIDM010000003.1:43874171-43885562 GCA_023159025.1 Thereuonema tuberculata
TGAAGGGAAAAGGAGAGGTTCTTGTAAAAGCAGCAGTTTAGAATTGCTACATTAAATCAGTTTGTATTCAAACAATTGAATCAGCATTAGGAAGCGTAAATATGGTATCTGGACTCCATCTTCTGCAAATATCTACTTTGTCTCATCTTGGGAAAATCTACTTATTAACTGGAGTAAACCAGTTGCTTGAATGGTGCTTTTTTGCACAGACTGCTTATTTCAGCAGCAAAGAGGGACAAATATTCTGCCTTTTTAATCGTCTGAGAGTCTTCAGTAAAAGTGCAATATGACTTTGTTGATCTGACATACAGAAGATGACAATACAAGAATGAAACTGAAAATCAGAACCTGGAACTCAAAATGAGATGCCACTGAGTGTCTCAACAGCAGCAAGACTACTAAATACAGCGAGATGACCTCTTACTACATGGGATTACTGTTAAAGAACTCTTGAGTAAAAGTTCCAATTTGAGTGGTGCATGTATTCAAGCAGAATAATATTTAGAAAAGTTAATGGCTATTTAAAAGATTTATTTTCAGAAACAGATAATGAAAATTCTAATAGAATGTGGATCAAATGGATTGTAGAATGTCATGGCCTTGTTACTAGGTTTAGACTGAGATAGTCTTAAAGTCTGTCTTCTATGCCTTGTTCAGGAATTATTAGCAATGAATAAATATTTGCTTTCTTGAAATAACTTGAAAGACATCCTTTTATTATCTTTCATTTGCCCCTTGTTCATCAAGGTTTATTGGGAATAATGTTTTTGCCAATTGAACTTCTACATGGAATCAACTGTTTGGATGTCGGAGACTCCTCAATCCTTTTTAGTCTTCTGATCAAGATCAGAAGACTTATAATCCCACTTTGTCTGTTCTGTGGACAAGTATCATTAAATTATCATTAATCACAACAATTGCGTCTTTTGCATTTGCAACAATCACATTTATAGTGATTGTTGTAGAGCTGCATTATAAATTTGATTGTCAAAAGGCGCAGTTGTTGTTTTTATTGGAAATAGACACAAGGAAATTAAAGCAATATCAATTATCAGAAGACGTTGCGAAGCATTGTGATTGGTTTACTAATCGCTTTCCCTATCTTGTTTGATCCTTTTTTCATTTGATCCGAGCGCAACACAGCTCAAACCTCAATTGTCATTATTGTTTATGTGTGACATGTTGTTTTCAAATAACGAATGTTGTTGTTTTACACTTCCAACAATTACTATTATGATAATATTTTACTTATTTAATCGCCCGAAACACCCGTGCAGGGTTTGGACGCTCTCCTACCAGAGGAGTTATAGGCTAAATACCTCAAGGGGGCGCTAACCCCAGGGGAAGAAACGAACAACACAGAAGAAAGGAAAGTGAAACACCCATGCCACTGCCGGGATTCGAACCCAGGTACTGGCGCATTGGACGCCACGGCTGGCCGCCTCCGAGACCGCACGACCACACCAGCACGGCCTATTATGATAAATCTTTGGATGATTGCTGAGTCTCATTACAAGAATAGTGACTTTATTTTATTGTTGTTGAATTCACCTGCTATTTTGTGAAGTCTGTCATCCCTATTGCCTGTTTCATCCATTGCTGTTTCAATGACTGCTTCTATACAATCCTTCCATTCGATCTCTATCCCTACTATCATCATTTTACTTAAATAACAAAAGATATACAGTAAAACTTGCTTAAGACGCTCCCACTTGAGATGCTTTCCCGCTTAAGACACTGCTGTCTGTCGGTCCCTGGACATTTAACTCGCTTAAGATGCTCCCGCTTAAGACGCTCTTTCGAGTTGGTCCCTTGAAGAGCGTCTTAAGCGAGTTTTACTGTATTTGTATGAAATATCCTTTCTATGAAATTAAGTTTAATTATAAAATATACCTTTATTATTATTTAAAATATATATATTTTTTTAATATTTTTTTTTTTCAGGTCACGGTCCTTTTTCTCACTTGTGGGAAAAGTTTATGAATGCTGCTAAGCCAGACAAAGGATGGAAAGTAAGAGAACTGAACATTAAAAATCATATTAACAAATTTGCTAACAAAATCAGTATATTATAGTAGATTATAGAAATATTTTAAAATTCACAATAACTGTTGACATTTAATGATTATTTTTTTAATTGTCATCTTATTGGAAATATTAATAGATGTGATTAATAGTCAAAACCATTTACTTCATGCAAGTTTTAGGATATTTGCTACAGAAAAAGATAGACCATATCATATGCATGTTATAGATTATATAATATATAAAAAAAGGTAAATATTATCTTTGATGAGTTATTATAAGGTCTGAATTTATAACATAAGATACAAATAAGAACTATTAATAGCAAAGTTTTCCATAGAGGTTATGTCATTGTGTAACTAAGTCTGTCAGAAAAAAAAATAAAAACTCAATACTCCTAAAGAATTTAAATATTAAAATAAAGAGATATTATACAATATGAAACTGAACAAGTAGCTGAATTTAGCCTTCTTTTAATATTTTTTTTTCAATTAAACAAATGTAAACAGAAGTTTACAGTGATCTCCAGTATTAGATGGATTATGTGTAAGATTTGTTTGAACTTCTGTACAGATATGTGTTTAAAATTTATTTATAAAACTTTTTCTAGGTGAAGAATTTTGAAAATCACACTTTAATTTATTTAGACTAATATTTCTCAAAGGTTTTGAAATAATATATCAAAATAATCAATACTGATTTAATATGTATAATTATACTGAAAGCAAATTTAAATAATTTCATTTGGTATTTCTTTTTTATTACAGCATGAATTAGCATCTGTTCAGATATTTGAACACATTTGGCAGAACATTTCAGAAGAAGTTAAAATAGATCTTAAATTAGGAAAGGATGATTTGATATTTATTAAGGAATTGATTTATGGGCCGAGTAAAGTTAAATCAAAAGAGGTAGAAGAATTTATAGATTACTTTTCCTTATTTTAAAGAAAAACTGTTATTAACAAAAAAAATAAGAACTTTTTTTTTAGCCACACTAAAAGTTACTCAAAAAAAAAATTCTTTGAGGCTGGTGGAGGCCAGCACATGAATTTCCTTTATTTTATTTGGTGGAGGCCAGCACATGAATTTCCTTTATTTTATTTTTAAAGTTTATTTCTTGTTTTTAGTTTATATTTGTGGAGATACCATATTTGTTCTTATTGATATTCTTTTTGTTTTAGTGTTTTTAATCTTGTGAAAGCAAAAAAATCTTAAACCTTATTTCTGAGTTCCTTAATTTTGAAGTTTAAGTGAGGTTAAGTTAAGTAAGGTTCTTTGTTGTTTTGTCATCCTATTCTAATGAGATTCTATCTCTATAGTGTAATCGAAAATATCAAATAACCATTAAATTTATCTTTCACTATTAGATATATAAGATGATGAAATAAAAACACTTTTTATACAGGGTGGGCAAAATAAAAGAGGCCCCGGAAAAAAAAAAGGACAGAGTCCACTATCGCAAGGCAAATTGGGTTGGTTGAACCTATTCTTCTCACAAGGGAGACAGCGTCGGTCGGATCCAACAGAAAAAGATAGGGGGGAAATTGGACAGTTCCACAGGTAACAATGTATCAATTATTGACAATAGGACTGACCCTTGTGAATGAACTGCCTTGTTAATGAACAGAAAATGCTGGAAACCATAATTGCGATGCACCAATCGGTTGTTGAGGCAGTGCAATCAACTGGCCATCTCGATCGCCCGATCTCTCTCCTTGTGATTTTTACCTGTGGGGCAAATTGAAGGGTCAGGTGTACTCCAATAATCCTCACACACTGGAAGCGCTACAGCAGAACATTGAAAATGCTATTACTGCCATCACTCAGGCAGAGCTGCTAAGCGTGTCTCACAGTTTGATAAATCGAGCACAGCGCTGCATTGACGTCAACGGTGGCCATTTTCAACATCTTCTGTGATGTGAATGTGACAGCAACCGATTGGTGCATCACAATTATGGTTTCCAGCATTTTCTGTTCATTAACAAGGCAGTTCATTAACAAGGGTCAGTCCTATTGTCAATAATTGATACATTGTTACCTGTAGAACTGTCCAATTTTCCCCCTATCTTTTTCTGTTGGATCCGACCGACTCTGTCTCCCTTGTGAGAAGAATAGGTTCAACCAACCCAATCTCCCTTGCGATAGTGGACTCTGTCCTTTTTTTTTTCCGAGGCCTCTTTTATTTTGCCCACCCTGTACATTGTTCCATAATGTGTGTTTTGATCATTTCTGTTAATTTCTCTTTATTTCATTACTTTTTTAAAAAAGTAAATTAATTTGAGATAAAACTAAGAAATTTAGAAAATTGGATACTAAATAGTTACGACAGTTTAGGTATTTTCTCCAACATGAATAATAAAAATCTAAGAAATTTTATTTATTATTATTATTATTATTATTTAAGTAAAAAAATTATTGAGAAACCACACACAAATTTTTAAAAAAAAATATATAAACCAATTAAAACACCTATGGAGCCTTTCAAGTTCCTCTGTGGAACCCCTCTTCAATGCCTCGTGTGTTGAAGAGGAGCTCCACAGAGGAACTTGAGGCTCCATAAGAATTTTATTATTTTTTAAATAAAAAAAAAAAAAAAAATCGTGCTGTTTCTCATTAATTTTTTACTTAAGTTATATTTGCACTACATGGTAGTCTCCCGCACGTGGTGATAGAGAAAGTGGCACTCCATTCTGTAGTATGACTACCACAATGCTAGGGCAACCACCATTCAGCCCATACAGTCGGAAGTGCTTCGTCTGTGTCTGAGCAGGCAACCACCAAGACTGGGAAACCATGCCAGCGCATCTGATAGTCATTGTAGATGAACCAGGATCTTATGCACGACTTCTACACCATTACAGTCAGGAACTCATCTCACAGGATATACTCAGCTACTACACCACGCATTCACCACATGTTATCCATCGTTAGGGCTTAGCGAACAGCGGGTAGCAGATCAGCAAAGTTCCATAGTAGTAAACAATCTTATTCCCCGTGTGCATTCTTGAACAAATTAGGGAAGAAATCGCTGAATCCAATCACAGATCATCACATCCTACCCCACTAGAAGACTATCTCTACAGCAAACACAGAAACAATCTCTACCCCTCAGTACACATGCCCCAACAATACAATTAATGACATATTACAAGCAGCACATGATCATTTCTGCACTGCACTAGCACAATACACAGGCACAAACTCCACACTCACGCCGCCACTCCCCAAAGTACACACATCAAAACAACTCTCCACAGCCATACACGATCTTAACACACACACTATCCCACAACACCTTGACAATATCCAATCATAGCAGACATACACACAACACTACTGTGCAGCATAGGGAACCATCCGGGCACTTGGAATCAAACAACACCCATATATAGTCAATCCATTTGAGGAAGGCAGTCCCCTCAGGCGTTGGGACTGAGAACTTGAAAAAATAGGGTGAAAGGGTATCAGGGTATTGTTACGGAATTAAAAAAAGGCCTTATGTGATCCTTTTTTTAGTATTTTGAGAATTCAGCTCTTCGGAAATATAGTTATTTAAAGTCGATAATAACGAGGTCAAGCTCTGCCAACACTGTTGTAATCTTTCCTCCCTACCCCCACTTACCTTACACCCTTTCTCTCCTATTTTTTCAAGTTCTCAGTCACAACGCCTGAGGGGACTGCCTTCCTCAAATGGATTGACTATACCTACCACTGCACGGCCACAAGAATACATCCTCCCTTGGATACACCGCCTTGAGTGCCGCATCAGCTACTTTACAGGAGACATAGCTAGGCTCACACAATCTTGTGCAGGAAACAAAACAAAGAAACTTATATCCCAGGTTAGAAAGATATTCAAGCACATACACACTGGACCTTAACACTCAAACCATCATATGCAGGTTCAGGAACATCTCGACACACTAAAACTGAATGCACTTGCAAAAAGATTACAGATATACAAACAGTGCACTCTGCGCAAACTACAGAACAACACTTTCTAATACAATGAAAAAAAATTCTACAGAGCCCTTACATCTCCCTCTACTACACCCAATACAAACATTCCCACCAACGAGGCATTACATGAATACTGGTTGTCTCTGTGATCCAACCACATCTCCCACAATGACAAAGCACCATGAATCACAGAGGAACAACAACTCACTGAACACTTACCCTACATGTCCTTCCATGAGATTACTCTCGCAGACATACAGATAGCACTAAAACATGCACACAACTGGAAGGCTTCTGATGCAGACGGTGTCCAGAACTTCTGGATCAAGAGATTCACATTCCTGCTCTTACACTCACTGACAGAATCCTAAACGCAGAACATATGCCATTATTATTATTATTATTAGTTAAGCTAATAACTAAAGATGACACAAGTACTTTAAAAACTTTATTATAAGCAGAAAAAAAAAATACAGATAGATGATGATGGACATAATATTGTTTTGTTTTAAATTGTTATTGCAAAATTGTTTTGTAAAACTGAACATTAATAAGGATCTTTTATTTATCATAGTGCAGACATCTTTTTTCATGGCCTTTAGCTGATCTTTGCCTTCTCTTTAAACATTAAAACTAGTCCCTTATACTTACATAAATTGTTATTTATAAGCAGCAGACAATACGATCCTTTATAAACAAATTCTTCATAAATAAAGTAATATTATAAAATTCTTTAATCCTTTAATTCCACAAAACTTCTTTACTCACACAATATTTCGAAGGCCTAACTGCCTTCTTTTTCAAGCTTTACATCTTAAATGGGAAAAGAAAGCTATCACCTCTTCTTCCCAAACTAAAAATAAAATAAATTATATTCAAGAAATTTGGAATACTAAACATAACAAATAAATGTGAAATGCTCTGTGATGTGCGAAGCATTATTACAATAATGTCCAAATTGCTGACTAAAATTTAAATTTTCTTTTCCCATTTAAGATGTAAAGCTTGAAAGAGAAGGCCAGTTAGGTCTTTGAAATATTGTATGAGTAAAGAAGTTTTGTGGAATTTAAGGATTAAAGAATTTTATAATACGATCTTTTTTTTTCCAGAGCTTTTAAAGAGATAACGTCTCAGTTTGAGCTTATGCGATCTGTCACAATGCAAATCTGATAGATATACTAAAATTTTATTGACTTTTTTTTCTTTTAGTGGATATACCAAGGAAGATCAAAAGATAAAAGCTTCTTATATGAAGTAAGATTCTTAATTTTTTCATTTTATTTTTGATGATAAGTCATTGAGTAAAAGTTAATTTCAGAATCCATCTTTCACTATTCTTCACTTTTGCCTTGATTTCCTTATTATAAAGCTAAATCTTATAAAGGATTTCTTCTTCTTCTTCTTATTTTTATTATTATTAACTTTTATGCAGATTGTAGCCAACAGATGTAATGGTATTGATGTAGACAAATGGGATTATTTTTTGCGAGACTGTCATTACTTGGGCTTTGAAGATACTTTTGATTACCAGAGAATTTTAAAATCAGCTCGTGTGATTAAAGATGAAAATACTGGATTAAGGCATATCTGCTTCCGAGATAAGGTACAAAATTCATACTAATTTTTATCGTAAAAACATTAAAAATTCTTATCTTTTGATTTTTAAAATGTTTTTGAAAGATGAACATATGCTTATACATAATATTTATTATTACAGATTATAATCACTGGAATAGTGTATAATAAAGTTAGAAATACACTAACATTCATTTTGGGTTGTTACTTCTCTATTAATAAGGACCTTTAGAACTATCTATAATATGGACTTAAAAGTTATCTATAAAAAAAAAATCAATTCTATCTTGTTATTGTTATAACAAAGTCAATGTTATAGTTATAACGAAGTCAATAAATGAATGTTATTAATATTTTGAGTTTTTAGACTTTCATTGCGGACAATTTTTTATTTGTAAATAGTAACAAAGAGTTGTGCTGAGAATTAAGTGAAAGCAACTACTATATTTAAATAAACTTTAATGAGTTAAATACTTATAAGATTTTTTATTTATGGTTCTTTTTTATTCTTAATTTATATATTGTTGTTTTTTTAATATGAAGGGTCATTATTTTGTTGATTTGTGTTTTCTTTATATGTTTCTTGGGATCACTTGACTATCAGATACTGGGCGAATCCAGCTGATGAAGGGTAGGAACCCTAAAACAGCTGTTCTCAATTCCCAGTATCGAAAAATCTAAAAACAGATCAGCGATTCCTTACTCATGTGCGAGTAAACTTTTTATTATTGTTCTTTTTTTTCTTTCTTCAATTTCACAATTGTTAGGACAATTGAATCGGGATAGAGTTTTTGTCAGTAAGTACGAAATAAGTGGCAACCATGAGCGCCAATAGGATTTTCCATGTGATTTGCTCCATAGAATATCATTACAGTATTAATAACAAAAATATGCTTTTTTTTTTTTTTTTAAGGAGGCTTTCAATTTATATCAAATGTTCCATACAAGGTGGGTTCTACATCGCAGAGCTTATCAACACCGAGTTGTGAGGATTATTGATAAAATGTAAGAATTAAAAGTTTTAATTTAAAAAGTTATCAGTAGATGAGTTTGAATGAAATAAATATTTATTTTTCTCTTTTTGTGATATATAAGCTTTTAAAATAAATAATAATATATAGGCTTTCTAATAACTTTTTTTTTTAAGTACCATTTTTATATTTGCAACTGCAAATATGCATAAATGATATTGAATATTAAAAAAAAATATAATTCGTTTGTCAATAAAATACAAATTTATTGAATCTATTTGTATACAAGAGTCGACACAATAATATGAACACCATATGAAAATGGGCCATAATTCATTTGCTCAGCAGAGCCACGCCATCTAGAATAGATGTCTGCCACCGAGTGGCTGTTAAGGCAGAGGTATCAGTTGATCAGCAGCAGTGGTACAGGCTGCATGTGACAATTGTGCCAGCAGTGAAGCACCGTTATGTCTGACCTCTCAGATTTCGAAAGAGGCATGATCATTGAAGCTCACCTCGCTGGAGCTTCAGTGACGAAAACAGCCAACCTTGTGGGTGTTGCAAGAAGCACTGTGTCAACTATTATGACAGCCTATACAAAACATGGTAAGACATCATCTGCAAACAGAACAGTGGGCAAAAATCAAAGCTTACTGACAGGGACAGAGGGATGTTGAAGTGGATAGTGTCCCAGATAACATCGAAATGAACACTCATCTCCAGGACTCCATATCAACCAAAGCTATCCAGTGGAAACTGTATGCTGCAAACATTCATGGCAGAGCGGCTACTCTAAAACCATTGGTGATACCATGAAATGTGTTGAAGCGACGGCAATGGTGCCACGAGCACAGACACTGGACACAACAGCACTGGGGTCATGTCATTTGGTCTGACTAATCTGTATTTACATTATTTCAGACCACTGGGCATGTTTATATATGGAAAATGCCTGCAGAAGCCTTTCATGTTGACTGCATGATGTTTGACTAGGTTTTCCCCTCCCTGCACACTTTCTGAACTAGAAACCGCTTTGCACAAGAAATGGCTGCGTATTCACTTGAACATTATGTATGACTTGTATTTGTCCATCCTATGTCGGATACAAGTTGTAATTCAGGCAAAGGTAGGACAACACCCTACTAATAAAGATTTTGTGTGGTTTCACAGGTGTTCATATTATTTTGTCCATCCCCTGTAAATACTGGATTGCCTATATACAGGTTGTTCATAATTAAAGTTCACATTTTGAAAAACCATAACTGGGAAACTAATCAGCAGAACATTTTCATATTTGATTTGAGGATACCTGCAACAATGAAATTTTGTTTGGCGCAAAAATAAATGTAAATTCCGAAAGCATCTGCTAGTGCAATGCACGGCACTGGAAGATCATAGTGGATAGATATGGACATGTTTGATATGGTATCTTTGTTATCGTTAACATGCTGAAAGCACATAATCACTGTTTAACCACAATGTAGAGTGCCACTGGAAATGTTGTAGAAATGGCATGTAATGCTGGTCTTGAGGGCTAGTGAGTTTGGCTATGTGTGCACAATAGACAAGGTCTTCGAGATGGCTCCACAGCTAAAAGTCACAGGCATTGAAATTTCTCAAGCTTGTTGGCCATGCTGCACAAAAATGGCAGATGATGATTCTGTCTTACATAAAATAAGTCTGAAGCAACTGCTTGCCAGGGGTGGCTGTGTGTGGTGCGACACATCCTGCATGAAAACTATTGAATCCAGACACTGATGCTGTTGAAGTGATGGAATCATCTGGTTGGCTAAAAGAGATGCATATCACTGGCCATTAAGAATACAGGTAACGAGACCTACAGGATGGAGCTCTTTGAAAAAGAAAGGTTGATTATGAAAGCTGCTATAAAACCACACCCTTTGGGGAATGAAGCAGAATCTATCACATGACTTGTGGGTTTTGCAGTTGCCAAGCTTCTGCAGTTGTACGTATTCACAAATTTGAATATGCTTCATCAGTCCACAAAATATTTCTGGCCAGTCGTTGTCCAGTTCAGTCCAACAAGAAATTACAGGACAAATCTTTCACATGCACCTCAGTTAGGATGAAGCACTTGCTGAACATTGGAAATCTTGTAAGGGTACCAATCCAGAATCTGTCCTTCAACTTTGTCAACTGTGCTTACAGGTTTGTCTGACGATCTGCAACACTCCATGTGCTGCTTCTTCTCATGAAGTTTGCCATCCTTTCTTCCTGCAATGCTATGGCTCTTTTTCTACTATCTGCTGTGCAATGAGCTTCTGTCCTCTGCCAGGCTTGATCTTTAAGGAATCTGTCTCTTCGAATTTCTGGATCATTTTCATTATATCATTTGCAATCATAGGAACCCTTTAATATCCTAAACTTTCGCAATGCCGTTATGGTACAGCTGTTATTTTGATAAAACAGCTTCTCGAGAATGATTCTTTGATAACAGTGATACTATGCAATGAAGTGACATTCCTCAGCTACTTGCTTAGCAGCTTCTTTTGAATCACATGTCATTGCAGGTATTAGTCATTTGGATTACCACTATGGTATTGCAGCGCTATGTATCTTTCTAGTGGTTACTTCCAGAACTGAAATTTATTTTTTCACCAAACAAAATTCTATCTTGCAGACATTCTCATATCAATTATGAAGTCGTTCCACTGAATATTTCCTCAGTTACAGGCTTTCGAAATGTGAACTTTAATTATGAACATCTTTTACATATATATACAGGGTGAATCTAAAACAAGGAGACAAACTGCAGGGGTGGGTTCCCCATACCAAATGAAGTGAAAAAGGTCAGATAAACATACGACTGGAAGTGAATGGTTGTTGAGTTATTCCAA
>JAFIDM010000003.1:43885662-43897690 GCA_023159025.1 Thereuonema tuberculata
GGTGAAAGGGATGTAAGAAAATTGATATAACTGAATTTACTAAACTGATAAAAACATGCTGGTAGAATGAAAACATACTAAAATCTAATATCATTTGACCATTTCTCCTGACTTGAGTTTTTTTTTTTGTTTTTTTTTTTTAGATTTACCAAAAGAATCGAATCAAGACAACTCAACATCTGATGTTTCTTTAAATAACAATGACGACAAATTTATTAGTTCCTCTACAGGTAACAAATGTTATTTAAGTCTAAGACCACTGCTAGGGTTTAACAACGATAGGATTATTTTTTTTTTTTTATCAGGCAAATTCAACAGTGAGTAGCGATACATCAAATACATTTTTAAGATGATATAATACAAAGAAAGTATACAGTATATCAATAACAATGGGCTATAGAAAAATTAAAAGGATCTATAATTAATGAAATAAGTAAACAAATATAGAAGTAAACAATTCCTATAAGTAAATGATTCCAGTTCAGAAACACTGAATTCATTAGTTTTCCTGCCAATTTTTCACAGCTGTAATATTGTGTCCCAATGGACCACTTGAGGATAGGCGGGGCTTCGTAGTTCCAAAATATCCCACCACGCTACTGCTTCGCATGTGGGATAAACAAAGCCATGTGCTTCATTTTAACCCTAATAGATATGGAGGCTGAACTAAAAGATTTGATTTGGATGCAACGATTGTAAGCCTTCCAAAATCTTCAGATTGGATATAGAGTTGATTATCGCCTATTGAAGAAGGCGACAGCAATATATTTTCAAAGAAGGATATAATTTAATGGATCACTTGAGGATAGGCGGAGCTTCGTAGTTATAAAATATCCCACCACGCTACTGCTTCGCATGTGGGATAAACAAAGCCTCGTGCTTTGTTTTAACTGGTTTAGATATAGAAGAAATATTATATTAAAGATGGATATTCCAAGCGTTTTTACAGAATTATTACAGTACTGGATCTGCACAATATTGAACCATCGTCATGAAATACCAAATATCGACGATTTTTCAAGTAATTCAAGCAAAGTTATATGTTTGTTTTTCCCATTAGCTCTCGCCGCATGTGGGATACACGTCATACGTGACGTCGATAGGGGCGTAAACCTCAAGTGGTCCATTGTTTAATAATAAATACTACATAAATTTGACCAATTGAAATTAAGCTAAGATTTTTTTTAGGCCAAATCTTGAAAAATAAATTTTGCACAAAATTCAATAACGCTCCTAGAATTATCCCAAAACTTTCTTTGTGATCAAAACTTTTAGCTAATACAGTATAACCTCATTATAACGGATATCGCTTATAACGGACAGTTTTTGAAAAAAAATATAATAATAATAAAGGATGCATATGTTTATCTGACGAGTTTTACATTTCCAAGCAAGCGATTAAACATCGATCATTTAATGAAAAAAAATTTTTAACGTGCCCGATGATTCAAAGAATTGAGTAAGCAAACGAAGGCACAACGCTACAAGGAAGGATTCGCAACTTTGTAGCGTTGTTCCTTCGTTTGCTTTCTCAATTCTATCGATCATTTCATTTCGTTATTGTCTGAAATTCCACAAATTGCCGCACACACTCATTAGTTTTTATTGAGTAACCTTTGAGTCATGTCGTTATGTACTTTTTATAGCTAACTATTGTCCTTTCATTGATGTACACCCTGATGCATTACACCGATATAGAATTATTTGTTAATTAACTTTCATTAAAACGGACAACCTTCAGCCCCAATTAGTCCGTTATAATGAGGTTCTACTGTACGTCTCTTTGCCGTGCTTTTCTACAAAAATCATTGAGAACAATTAGTTTTCAAGGATTTTAATCATCGACGAAGATATCGAAAACCTAGAGGTAGGAAACATGTGAGAGAAATATGTGTAAAACCCCTCGATTTCTACCGGCATCTGAATCAAAATCTTCTAGCCCGTAGAAAAGCGGCTTAATTAAGCTCCAGAATGTGTGGAGGTTGTTGGAGATGGGAGGGAATCATATAAAAACAGAATCACGACACTGTCCAACAACAATTACTAAATTACAAAGAAAATTGAAAAATAACTTCAAGAATTCCATAAAACACCATCAATTCCATCAATTTTTTTATTTCTTTTTTTATTAATAAATAAATAAAATAAATAAATAAATAAATAAAATAAATAAATAAATAAATAAAAAAGCTTCTAATAAAAAAGTTAAAAATCTCAACATTAAATTATTTGCTTTTATGGCAGTAAAAGTACTGTAAAATTTTATTTAGTTAACAAGATACTATAGAAACAATAAATTATGTTAAGAATTTAAAATACTATTTAAATAATTTATATTTTACAATAAAAATTTGCAAATTTTCAAACATGCAAATCAATTTCTCCATCTTCAAATATCTCCAAAGGTTATATATATTTTGAAATAGAAGTAATTAAAAGTTTTAATATGAATGTATTATTCTCTTCTTTTTCTCCTTTATTTTCTAGATAGTTCCTGTTCCTATTATGATGATACAACTCTTTTGGAAGAGGCTGATTCTTTACTCAAATGGCTTCTCGACGCAGAACAAAAGCAATGATTCCATTAATGTTTTAATTCCTAGAAATTGTAACTTAATTCTATCATGTAAATGCTCAAAATATTGAATATATATATAGGTTATTAAAAAGCTCTGGCTATTCTTATTTTCTGAAACCTCTGAAAAATATAATTTTTTTTTCATTAATATACAGCTATTATAAAAACGTTATTCTGTCTGTCATTCTGTCATAGGACTTTAAGTTTTTCCAATTTTGTGACCAATTTGGTCATGCAAATAGATAAAATGCAGATCTTTTTAAGACAAACAAAATGCTATAAAAATCTTTCGAAAAAATTTTTTGGTTTCCAAGATGTCGCCTTTTAAAGGGTCAAATTTTGACTTTTTCTCAATTTAAACGAAAAGTATAAAAGTTGGAAGAGAACATTGCATTGAGAAAATGTTGGTATTTGAAAGTTCTATCGAACGATATATCAGTCATTCCCCATCGTTTCTGCGTTTGCAAGATACATGCAGAAATGTGTGTGGCGCAACTCCAGGTGTGTGGCGCCAACCCGCAATACACCTGAGTTATGCGAAGAAGGCCACAACGGGCTGGAAAGTCATATATTCTCAATGTATCAATATTAATTTGCTAAATAAATTAAGTTTTTTTTTTTTTTAATGCTATGTGTGCAAGTCCTTACATAAACATTCATAAGATGTGGGAACAAAATTATCAATTTCAAAAATTTTCTTCAAAACGGAATTGGTTAATCTCATCCGTTGTCTGTATAAATTATCAGAATATGAAATTCTTATATATTATACATATATATAGGAGACTAAGGTACTGTTCCTGTCACTAGGCGGGGACCATTTTCAAGACTAAGAAAAGGTGAAGACCAAACTAATCGTGCTCATAATTTGATTAGACCATAAAGAAGCATAGGTACCAAATTTTAAAAAAATCAGTGCAGCTGTTTTAGTGAGAGATTTCGGGATTCAGTTTAGAAGGATGGGAGCAACCCAAATGGATCTACGTTTTAAATCGAACCACAAATAAGCTACGTACCAAACTTTATGGAAATCCGTCAAGCCGTTTTAGCGTCATGCACATACAAACAGAAAATAAATAAGAAAAAAAGTGGCATGCTCATCAACAAAGTAATAACGAATTTATAAGAAATTTTGAAAAGTTTACGAAATGTACAATTAACAATTTCCACAATGTAAAGACTACAGTAGAACCTCGTTTCTCTAGACTAAATGGGTCCGGAAATCATCCGGATTATCCGGAAACTATGGGAAAAATGCCAATAACACAGTTACCTTTTATTTTTACAGCAACAAATTTTGAATCACTTTAAAATCACAACACGTTATTAATAAACTAATACAAAACAAGTTGTCATACAAACTTTAGTACAAAATACTGTACTAAATTGATTGCAGTATCTGTGTAATATGTAATATTTACCCTTATATTACAGTTTTGAAGATAAAGTAATCTATTTTGAATGATTTATACTGGATAATGAACCATTTATTTTTATTTTTTCATTGAATAACATTACACAAATACATATTTTATTTTTATTTTTTTTTAGAATTTGATCCGGATTAACCGGAAATCCGGACTTACGAGGGGCGAAGAAACGAGGTTGAACTGTATCTTAATGTTGTCAATAAAGTCAATCTTTTCATTTGAGAGCATAGTAACTTAAATAAGTAAGAGTACATGTAGAAATAAGAATTATTATACTTCAGGCCTTAAGTTCATATTGAGATATTTTGGTATAGATTTCTGAAATTGTAAACTTCAATATTGCTTAACATTGCAGTTGTAAATATCCATTTTTTTTCTCATGTTTCCATCTATTATTGTGTGTTCCCTTTCTGAAGGACTTGGGCAGAAAAAGTTTTAGGGAAAATTCACTACAAGTTGAAGACATGTAGGGATTGAAATTTAAGTCAGAAATTATTATTTAGGAAAACGTAATCCAATACGAAGCTGAAAACTAAGTATATAAAATTAAAACTTACTTAAATTGAATCTTTTGAATTTCGACTAGTACTAAATCACTCTTCTTAAGTGTAATATAATTGTTTGCCTAATAGATTTTTCTGTCTGGTAGAATGGGCTGTGCCAATTTTTAGTAGGGATCAAGAATTATAGTACCACAGCCTTCATAGGAAAAAAATTATAGCATAAATTAATAGTAAACCTTTATCGTATCGAAATTTGGAATAAATCTAGTGGTACAATCCTTTTTTCCAGTTCAATGTTGAAATATTATGCTTTCTTAAATACGGTAACTTCCTAAATATTTATTTGCGAATATATCGTCTTTGTGCTTCAATAACTTAAAATATTTAGAGGCTCTCCTGCCCCCACCTCCAATTTTTCTTCCTCTTTCCTTCAATTTCATCCAATAAAAAGAAAATATCAATTACATATTCAATCTTAATTCATAAAATGATAATATTAAAATTATTTACATTATTATTTACATAATATTATTTATATATAATATTATTTATTACCTGTAGAATTTCAATACGTATTTAAGAAATAATGATTTAAAAAGAATGAAAAAAATAACTTTTAATTAATTGGTATATTATCTTTGCACCATTTCTCAAACCGTTTCTCCAGGTGTTTTACTCTGCCTTTATTATCTGAGGAAGTTATGCCATAGAGGGTTTCTTCTTGAAAACAAGATGGCAGCATTTTGGAAAGCAAATCTTCTCTGGTTTTGCAGATCTTGTTAACATTTCTCTTTTCGTAGAATTTCACTTCTTTCATGGGATCGGAATCTGCTTGACCGTAATCAATTCTCAGTATCTAAAAAGAAGATATTACAAATATTAAAATGTGAAGCAATTGTTTTCAATTACACTGAAAGATTGCTGAAAACCTAAATATATATTTAATATTTTTGTGTTTAAATGCTTGAAAACTAACTCTTCTGATCTCTTTAGAAATTGATATCTTTCTTAAAATAATGATTGCGTAACTATTTACAAAAGTACTATAATTAATAATCGTTCTTAACTTTTTGATATAACGATATTGAAATTATATAAATTGATCAAAAACTCTTATATTGATTTAAAATAGCAAAAAAAAAAAAAAAAAGTGCATGTTACACCATTATAACACTATAGCAAAAGCGTCTAAATTGGAGACAAGCAGATTCTGTGGTTAGCTACAACAGATGAACAGTGTCTGGAAGCAAATTAAAAATTTTTTTATTGTAATTTTTACTCGTCTTTTCTGAAGGAAGGGAAAAAAATGAAAGAAGCAACAAAAAGAGAAAGACCCCAAAGTAAGAAAGCAATAACTATGACTTATCCCATCACTCAGTCTTTAAAATACTTTCTAATATATATTTTCGAATACTTACACCAATGTGAAGGTCATCTTGTGCTTCAGAAATTTCTTTAGCTACTTCCTTCAAGTTCATCTGAAAATTAATAGAAAACTTGAATTTTCCCAAAATATTCAAAATTAAATAAAAAGGAAAAAAAAAAGATTCTTCAAAAATATTTGTCGTCTTTTCATCCTCATGATTTGATTTTCATTAAATTTATCCCGTGCTTTCAGTAATTTTGTTACCCCCTCAAGAATTAACTGAAATGTAATTATAGTTAACTCATTATTTTTATTAAAACTTTTGCCACTGTCTGACATCATTTCTTTAATAACCTAAAATGAATTTACTTAAAAAATATTACCAATTGTTGCAGCAAAAAAAAAAAATCTATTTTTGTTAATAAATCATTGAATAATAAATGAAGAAATGTTAATAAATGAGGTCATTATTTAAAACCTAATCAATGAAAACTTAAAAGCAATTGGCAACAATGAAAAACAATGTAGCGAAAAGGCAATATAATTAATTAGGCAATACTAAATGGCGCACGATAAAAACTAAGCAATTAATCAGTTAGGAGACACGAACTTGTTAACTAAATTAGCTTCTTACTTTGGAAATGTTGTTTTTTTTAGGCAACGGTTGAGATCCTACAAGTTTATACAAGTTTCTTTCTTCGATTCTTTCAATTATCTTCCTTGCTTTCGTCAGTCTCTTTTTCTGATCTTCTGATAGGTGATTGTTTTCCATGAAGGCTGGTTCACTTTCCAGACGAATGCGATGGACAATAGAATCATCGAGTTTTGAGAAGGCTTCCATATCGAAACCACATTCGGACAGAGATAACAAGGCTCTAAGAAAAAGAAAAAAATAAAGATTAAACAATAGAAGTAGCAAGATTTTGAGTATAATAAAACATATTATTAATCGATTGCTTAAGAAAATTATTAAGTACCATGTTTTCAATTTTCAGTTTTCAAAAAAAAAAATGAAATATAGTTTGATGATTTATCAGAAGACAGTATAACCGTCTTCTACTGAATGTTCAAGTTGGCATCTGTGAATGAGATGCGTTCCAAACAAAGGGCAGTTATTGAATTTCTTTTGGCGGAACAGGAGACCGTGACAAATATTCACAAGCGCTTACAGAATGTCTACAGAGACCAGGCAGTTGATAAAAGCACTGTGAGTCGTTGGGCGAATCGTCTGCCGTCGTCGGAAGAAGGAAAAGGGAAGCGTCTGATATCCTGCGCTCTGACCGGCCGCACAGCAGAGACTCCTGTAATGTTGCAAAGTGCAATGATCAACTCAGAACCCTACGTGAAGACTTAAGAAACTGAGGAAACGATTCCAGCGTGTTCGTGGCCACAAAGACATGAACGAACTTCTCCTGCTCCACGACCACGCCAAACCACACTCAAGTCTGAGTACCCGCGAGGAGATCACAAAACTTCACAGGTCTGTTCTCCCTCATCCACCCTATAGACCTAATCTCGCACCTTCGGATATCTACCTATTCGGGCCTCTAAAGGATGCAATCCGCGGGAAGCGATATCGCAACGATCAGGAAGTTCTTGACGCAGTATGAGGTTGGCTGAGCAGGGCCGGCTTTAGGGGGTGGCGAACGGGGCGGTCGCCCCAGGCCACGCGCCTGGTTAGAAAAAAGAGGATAAAATGGGATTATTGTGGGTTTTTTTTTTTTTTTTGGTTGTTAAAATAGGATTGTCAAGGGCCCCGCAAAATTCATCTTGCCCGAGGCCCCGCACCCTCCTAGCGCCGGCCCTGGACTGAGACACAGACCAGTAGAGTGATGTCGTCAAAGCATACAAGCTCTCACATCTCGGTGGCGTAAGGCCATAGACTTGAATCAAGATTGTGTTGAAAAATAGTTTTTTGTAGCTAAAGAACAAGGTGATGTATTTAAAACTGTAATAAAACAAATCTACTTTTAGAAAAAAAAATGTGTTGCATTACTTATTGAACGACCCTAGTAATAATAATAATAAGTATTTCACGATATTGCAAGATTGTTTTTGATTCCCAGTGTCGCTAGGGTCAAACTGGATCAACCAATAGTCCAACCAAAAAGAATAAAAAAAACGAAAATGTATCAATTTACTCAAATTGAGCAACGACTGCAAATTTAATAGCAAGTGCATATACTGAAGACATCGCTTTTATTAATGTCTTTCAAAGAAGAAATGATTGTAATCAATTATTTAAAAAATTTCTTTCTGCAGGTTTCAGAAAACAAAGGCAAAAGAACTAAAAAATCAGGAACATTACACAAATAAGAGGAAAAAACCAACTTTTTCTTCTTATGAACGAACATAAATTTGAATAAACAAACAAACAATTGAACGTGAACAATCGAAAAATGCTAACTTTAAAAGTGTTACACAATAATAACAGCCAATCATTATTAATAAACAATGATAACCACTACATGGACAAACATCGTTTAAAATAATGAAAAACCAAAAAGCAAAAGATAAATTGAAGATCAACAATTATTCAGTGTCATTATTTTTAACGATGTTTGTCCATATAATGGTTGTATATTATTTATTTTTTTGATTTAGCTTTTGCTTTTGTTTGATATTCCGATTTGGAATTTCTTTTTCTAAGTTTATTTCCTTTTTGCCTGCTGAACGTAGGAAAGGGTTTTAGTTGGCACCCCAATTAATGTCTTGCCTTTCTTGCTTTTGAGAGGTCACTGGCAGATGTGACGGTGACCCTCACTTGGATCTGACCTCTCTGGTTCTTTTATCGGGGAAGGCGGGGTTGGGCTGAAGAGTCCGATGAAGGACGAAACGGCCGTTCCCAACTTCTTCCCTATAATCGAACAAGATAGGCAATTTCAATTTATTCAGGTGCTGCCTTTGATGTCTCGCTTTTTAAGCATTTTTCACAGCACGTAAAATGATTTGATTGTATGTTATTATTGTGAAACATTTTTAAAGTTAGCATTTTTCGATTGTTCACGTTCATGATTGTTTATTCAAATTTATGTTCGTTCATAAGAAGAAAAAGTTGTTTTTTTCCCTCTTATTTATGTAATGTTCCGGATGAAAGTTTTTGGTGAAAAAACTTAAATAATAAAGTTATTAGAAGATGATGTGGGTGTTTGTGTTTTTCGTGTATTGATAAAAAGGCAAAAGAAGTTACAGCATTTAATTGCTTAGTAAGTAAGTTGTAAAATGAATAAATCAAATGCTTATTCATGAATGAATGCCTTTCATGAGGCAAATGTTTGAATTGCTCCGAATAAGGATGCAATGGATCAAAGGGTGAAGCAATGCAGTGTAAGACTGCTGCATTATTCGCCGACATCTTTTATGGACAATGTTGTCTATGGAAGCCTCATCCCGGTACAGTAAGGATGAGGATGAATGAATGAGTGAATATCAGAGTACAATGAGAAATTATATTACTTTCATACATCGGAATCGCAGTGGTACCTCAAATGATAAAATAAACAATGAAAAACTCACCAATGAACCATTGGTGAGAAAATTCATGTGCCAGCTTTACGCAGGCCCCAATGAATTTTTTTAATGCAATAAAATTCAAACTGCGCATTTGAATTAATAATAATAACAATGGATGAGACCAAATTATTTACAAATGACATCCTGGAACAGCTGTTTCACGCTCGTTGACGATCATCAGCCAGGAGAAGTCACTGTAAACAACAAGGTCTCGCAACTGAGGCTTGGAAGCGCAGTGGTGCCTCAAATGATAAAATAAACAATGAAAAACTCCTTGTTGTTTGCAGTGACTTCTCCTGGCTGATGATCGCCAACGAGCGTGAAACAGCTGTTCCAGGATGTCACTTGTAAATAATTTGGTCTCATCCATTGTTATATTACTTTCAATTTGAATATTACCACTAACATACCATTACATTTTTGTTGTTATTCTTGTTAGTTAGTTCCAAAGAAACAATATGCAGATCTTTAAAGATCGCAAGTGCAGATCTTTATTTAAAAATTAAAAATTATTATTCTTATTATTATTAGACAAATGATAGCTAATGAAGCCTGGAAAATTTGAGAAAAATATTGGAATGTAACTAACAGCTTAAACTTTGATTGTAATTATGAGATATGTTAAGAAATTATAAAAATCTCATTCTTAATTAGAAGATCGATACGAAAAACAGAAACAAACAAAACAAAAAAAGAAAAACTAATGATCTGTATTTAGTTACAGTTACGTAAAATAATTAATAACAATTGATTTTGTAAGGCTTAATCTGTCATCTGTAATCTTAGTTTATAATCAGTAATCTACGCTATATCATTTTCCTAATGCATCTATTCCAATATTTTTTCTATTATTATTTTTATTAAATTCATTTACCCATTTTTCTTCGGTATTTTAAGGATATCATCCACAAGAAGAAAAGCATCCAAAAGCCTAAAAATTAAAGGCATTAGTAAAAATTGCAAAATGTAGAATATATTCAATATATATTGGTTTTTATTTATTTGAAGTAATTAAAGAAAAAGATTTGTTTTATGATAAAATCGCGAGATCTCATCAAGATACCCACAACAATGATTTATTTAAAGAGTCCTCATGATTAAATAAACGGAATTAAATAAAGCTTCTATTCGAAAGCAAGATAATTGTCAAGGATTTTAAAATGGGTCCTTAAGTCAAAATTAGTGGCTTATAATTTATTATAAAACAAGAAAAGCTTAACGGAAATGCAAAAGAATTAGTCTATTTAATAAATTCTTTATTTTTTCTTCAAGTTCTCTGCGACAAAGAAAATCAAATATATAAACTCATTAAACTTTTGTACATTTATTATAAACTAAGGACGATTCATTTTTCTTTACATGAAATATATAAATAGAGTAAATTGCATTTCTACATTTATTTTCCTTGTTAATACGCAGAAAAAAATACCTCTTTTCACTTCACCTGTTATGATGTTCTTGTCCTTTATTCATGTTCTGATTTCATCTTCTTTGATTTAATTTCAGCCTCACAGCGGATGGAATTTCCTTGAATTTATATTTTAGTTACTATTTTTTCTTCTTCTTTGCATTATATATTTCTCATTGGTTTTTAAATGATTGTTTAATGAAAACATTCTGTTTTGAAAATGGTTCACTGCAGTTCCATAAAAGCAGAGTCATGTCGCCCTGACCGGTTTTTTATTCTAGTACTGTTAACCATTGTGGTAAAAGCTACAGGAAAATCTCCATTGAATGTTACAATTGTCAGCAAGAATCGAAAGTCCGGCTGATTTAATTCAAATACTGCAGAGAATTCATTTCAACTGTTTTGTCGTAATCTGCCATATAGATGGTAGCCTCCCAATTTTAGTACGAAAGCCATTAACTGGCATGACTTTTATCTTTTCACCTATGTTCTCGTCTCCTCATATCTTCCCGATATCCAGTATCATTTAATAGGATATCGTGCCTACATTACAAGTCTTTGTAATAGGTCTTACTTGGCCTACATAGTAATAGGTATCTCATGATCCTTTGTATCAATCAAGATAAGCTTCAACTATAAGCCAAAGACATATGTTCTCAGATCTTTACATTCTGATCGTGATCTATTGACAGCTATTGGCATATATGTTGAAGGATTTCGACTCCCCGCTCTACCTCTACTGCAAAAGATTTCGATTATTGCTTTTTCTCCATTTTCTTCCAGTTTAAACTGTTTGTTGTACTGTTTGAGTTTCTCAGCCCTTCAGTTCGACTGACAGTTTCAATTTTCAATAAAAATATTGATTTTTCGATATTCTTCATTTTTCTATCTTTTTCTATACAGACACAATCCGATATTAAAGACATATTAAGTTGCAAACCGTTGTCTTAAGCGAAATGGTCGGATTGCAAAGCATTGTCTGTTTTTTTCTCATTTATCGCTACATAAAGAGAGTACTGACCATAGTTTAACTGAGCGCCGAAACTGTAATGAGCATCTGAGCGCCGAAACAGTAATGTCATGTGGCAAGTGTATCGGCTAACCAAATGTCCCAAAATATCATAGGAGAGAAAGATCGAAAAACGATTTTGGCAAAATAGGATATTCTAATATTCAAACATAATATGCAATTAATTACTAATAATGATATAAGACACATCCTCTTCCTAT
>JAFIDM010000003.1:43902014-43914169 GCA_023159025.1 Thereuonema tuberculata
TTATTATTCAGATGATGCAATAACCAATCACTCATTCCCAGCCGCTTGAGAGCCATTGTTTCTATTAGAAAATAAATTGTAAGAATTTGTTTTAAATTAAAAAAAAAATAAAATAAATAAATCGTTGAAATTTTATTTAACCACAGCAAAGTCTTTTTTGCTGTAGATAAAATAACAATAATTATGCCAAAAAACCAACTTCCGAAATTCAAACTGGAATACATGTTAAAGGTCTTATCAAACAGTCAGTCCATAATATAATCCTAAGTATACGATAACTCAAGAAATAACACTAATGCATTTCAAGTTCTATTAGACTTAATAAGATTTCATTTACATGCATTTAATGTAAGGGTTATCTCAACCATTACAAAGAAATTAATTCAAATAAATAAATAACGTTTCGAATATTTGAAATTGTATATTTTGAAATAGAACTATACTGCTTAGATCTGATTACATTATATAATTTAGAACTTTTTAACTAATAACTAATGTAATTTTATAATCCCTTTAAGATAACTCAAACATCAGTGCAACAAAACCTACGAATTATTTAATTGTACTATTTGGGCTTCATAATTTTTTTTATTATTTTTTTAAGGTCAATTTAAATGCTACATTAATTTATGAAGCCAGGTTTTACATATAGTGTTTTTTTAGGCTACTCATTTAAGAGATTAAACTAAAAAAAAAAAATACGGTATTCTAAAAACACTATATATAAAGCCTGGCTTCATAAATCCAAGAAGTACTTATGTCATTTGACACGGGTTGTTTATACATTTTATGAAAGAAAGTGAGTGAAAATATTAAAAAAAAAAAAGAAAAGAATTTTTTCTATAGGAATCTTATAGTGATTCTTATAATCGCTGTATGTCTCTGTCACGTGACTATTCATTTTTTCTAAAATATACCCAAAAAGAAACCATATTGAAAGTCAAATTTCTGAGTCCTTTGAACATCAATTCCTACCTTTCTAAGAGATTGAAAAGATAAAAGATGATGAATTGACGATCAACAATTGTAGTGGGATGAGGTTTTAAAATGCATTTGATGTTCCTTAACGAACATTGTCTCGAATCCGTTTAATCCGAATAACCTTTGCTCAACGTAATCGCAAAATCGTGTTTTACTAACAAAGGTTTTCGATCACAACTTCTATAATTGTAATCTTAAGCCTTGTTCTAATTCTTACTTAAAAACAGATGAATGGTGAAAAGAGTATTTACCTGACATTGCATAGACATGGTAAGCGGCAAGAGGAGAAAGTTTGTAATAATAATAAGACAGATGAAAACATATGAACTTACGTAAAATTGCAAAATTATGTACAACTGTTAAGCTATATTACAAGAGCACAAGCAAGTATGACCAATACAAACAAGCGTTAATGGTTTGGGAGTTTTTAAATTTACTAAAATATGGAAGTAGTATGAGATGAAATACTTTAAATGATGCAGAGCTGATGGCTTTTATTATTGTTGTTTACTTATTATCGTGTTTATTTGTATACAGAATAGATACCATAATGCAACTTTCAGGTTTGGACTAAACTTTGTAATGGTTTTTGTCTACATGTGAGTGAACCTCGAGTTAGATCAAAAATTTTTTTAGAGAGTTCCAGATCAAAATAATTCGACAATTACATAACCTAAGAAGCTCAAATTTTAAAGTTAATATAGATTCCATTTTGACTTAGATACAAGTAAGGAACTACGGGCAGAGAAATCTAAATACACTACCATTAGATCTGAGTAATCACGATAACTCAAAAAATATTACAGTATAAATGCTAACATTTTAATCATACTCCTCAACTTGAACTATCTTATGAGTTTATATAGAAATTGGTCCATAGGATGCCCAAACACTACGGAACAGTTCGTAAATAGAAGGTAAAGGAGACCAAAAACAGGTGTAAGTGACCCAAAGATTCTCAGCGTTTCAAGACCAATTGAGTCGAGTTATCAGTTTGACGCTCGCCCACGTTTAACTCGTAGGAAGATATCCGATGTGACAAGGTTGGATCCATCTTAGAAATAGGGAAAAATGGAACTCGAATCTGCTCTTCCGGGCCAGTCAATTGCTTATTACTTTACCTACAGGGCCTTCACTAAATAAACATTACAATTATATAGAAAACCGAAAGTTGATTTTTAACATTAGACTATCACTTAGATCTTACCAACGGGTTTTCGAAAGTTGTAACCATCGCTATGGCTTTGCTCTTTCATTTCAAATCTAAAACTTAGGAGAATTTTTAGGAAAACAGAAAATAAATAAATACAGACAGTCTTCCACTTACGTAATCCTCGACCTACGGAGTTGCTTAGAAAGTATGAGGAAATTAAAAAAAAAAAAAAGTGTTTTTATGTTTGTGCACTTTATTCATAACAATGGCTGGCATGCATCTGACGAGTCAAGACGAGTCATTTCGTAACATAATGCTTATTCTTTTTACTACAACTATTTTTATTGTTACATCTTTGTAACACTATGTAGGATATGCTCCGATTTACGTATGTTTTATGGTTTCACCTCCATAAGTCAGGGAACCTCTGTGAATACGCTTCAAAGTAGGCCTACTTAATATCTATGATTATGTAAAATAGAATACGAAACACATAAAATTACAGAATATTTACAATAAAATGTCTAAAACGTAAAATTATTAATTTTACTTTCTTAAAAAAAATAATACTTACCTAACAGCCCATGGTATCTTACTTATGATGATGATTAAAAATTTCATTTAAAAATTAATAGAACGAAAGTAATTGCATTTTGCTATATCTAAAGTATTTACATGTGGAACCTTTAGAAAAGATAGTCGATATCTTACAGTCAGCTTTAGTCCTGCTCCTTTTACCTTTTTCGGGTGCCCTAATTTAGGAGGGAAAAACTATTGTATTCTGAGCCTTTTCTCCGGGTGAGGTGCTTTTCCCTAGACAGTACTTCTAGATGCAATGAGTGAGAAGAAGAATTCGATAGAAGATGCTTTTCTCGGTTTAAGCCATCGGAAAAGTTTTTGGAGTCTTAGTGTGAGTTTGGAGGTTGGTCATCGATGACAACAGAGTAATTCCCTAAGCCTATCTGTACTTCTGATATTGATTGAAGTCTAATATTTAATTCATTCAAAATTTTCACTAATTAATAATATTACCATAAAATTTCCTTTTCTTAATAATGAAAACTGAAAACTTAGCTTATAAGCAAACTTCTTATAAGCTAAGTTATTAGACTTCGTTGGGTTATTACTTAGCTAGGAATGATTTAACATGTCCGAAAAATGGCCGATTTATCCGTATTATTTTAATAATAGCAGCAAAGCCTGTCGGCTGACAGACATAAAAAAAAATCTTGAAAAATCATTTTATTATCTACTATCAAATATAAAGTAAATGCAATCTAAATACTGTGCTAACTTGTGAACGAAGCTTCTACGGCAAAAATGGTTTTGAGTTTTGAAATCAGCGTAAACAACTGAGTAAGTATGCCAAATTTCATTAAAATGGATGCAGTGGTAACAAAATTATTTGGTTTTGAACGTATGTTTTGTTAGAATTTTAGTGGTCGAGGTCAGTTCCCAAGAATACATTTTCATGGAAACAACATGGAATGACACAATGAACTAATATTTTCATCCAATTTGAGTACTTTTGATTCAATGGTACCATTGAGAAATGTTGGATCTATCTTAATAGCTTAATTATATCGAGTTAAAGACAGATAGACGAACTTAGACAATTTATATGTATATATATATATTTATTTCGATTGTTGATTTGATTTGAAAAAAACTTTTTTTTTTAATGTTTATCAGACCTATTTAGGTGTACTTCTTACCTGTACACCTGTAATATAGGTTCTGAGAGTTTAATCTAAAGGATCATTTTCCACCTTTAGAAAACGAAATACCAACGATACCAACCAACCATACCAATACCAACCATACCTAAGGTTAATTTATCTGGAGAATAATTATTATTTTTGACTCATAACGCCGAAAGCCATTTAAAACTCACCTTTGTATAATTTAAATACTGCGCTAACTTGTGAACGAAGCTTCTACGGCAAAAATGGTTTTGAGTTTCAAAATCAGCGTAAACAACTGAGTAAGTATGCCAAATTTCATTAAAATCGGGTGCAGTGGTAACAAAATTATTTGGTTTTGAACGTACGTTTTGTTAGAATTTCAGGTAAAATTTCATGGAATGACAAAATGAACTAATATTTTATCCAATTTGAGTACCCTTGATTCAATGGTACCATTGAGAACAATGGATCTATCTTAATAGCTTAATTATATCAAGTTACAGACAGACGGACAGACAGACAGACAGACACAGACAGACAGACGAACTTGGCCAATTAAAAAAGTTGATTCTAACCTATGATTTAGTATTTATTTATTTATTTTTTTAGCGAAATCAACATTTTTTTTAAAACAAACAAACAAACAAACAAACAAACAGACAAGCAAACTTATACGAGTTAAGTGGTAGCTGGAGTGATACAGAAAGTTTTTGACTGATGCCAGCTACCAGATAACTCTGAGTTAGCAGTCAACGTGTCTCTTGTTTAACTCTTGGGCCAGCGAAGAAGTCAGGTTATCGCAGACATGACTGTTTTTAGAGGTAAAAAAAAAAAAGTCGAGCATGTGAGGACATACATTCATCTCTGATGTTAATTAAAAATAACTCCCAGTGATTTCATTATTAGATAAAGTATTTTCGCTTTCGCAAATGTTTTCCATTAGTTCTTAGTTTCTAATTTGGCGCCAGCAACTTGTTGTCATGACAATTACAAATTCAACAATGAAAATAAATGATAAAATTTTAAATTTTAGGAACAATTTTTTTAAATCTGTTAAAAAAAAATAAATATAGTTTTAAGCAAACGATGATGCAGTGAATTACATTGCAATTACCAACTTCGGGAGTTCAAAGGAAATTTGTAAAAATTTCCCTTATAAAGTAAGATTCATATTTTATCAAGAATCGAGTAACAAATAAAAAATATCGTATGTATTTAAAAAATAACAAAAAAAAAATATTACCATAAGCCAGGACGTTTCCATCTGCGGAAAACTGCAAGATCATCATCAACTGAAAAACTGTCAAAGATAGCAAAGAAAGGCTTATAAAGGAAACAATATTAATAGAAGGAGGCATAATTGATATATTTATGCATAAGAATTTGCCAAATGATAAGAAATAGGAAGAGGATTGGTTCTACAGCAGACAACAAACACACATGTAAGACAGCGCCCTCTAATAGTAAACAATAAAACTAAACAAAGGCAAAATAAACCTACTGATGCCGCCTCCTTCCTCTAACATATGTTTCCTTTATAATCCTTTCCTTGCTGTCTTTGCTCTCTTTGTTGGGCAGTTTTTCAGCTAATGATGATCTTGCAGTTTTAGGCAGATCGAAACGTCCTGTCTTATAATAATTTTTTGTTATTATTTTTTTTAAATGTTTATGATAATTTTATTCGATTTTTCTTTGATAATTCGTCATTCCACGCATTAAAGTTGAAATTATAATAATATTTTAAACTCGGCATATTTACGTCGATCAAAGATTTTAGGAAAATACTATTTTTATTTTTTTTTTGGTTTATTCTTTGGACCTCAAAGGTTGACTTTCACGCAGATACGGCACTTAGGATTTTATTTTGAATATTTTATTTCACTTTCCATGCTCTCTTCGAATGTTGATTTTCGGCAAACATAGAAGCAAAAAAGAAAATCGTTTGGGATCTCGAAGTTTCTTGGACACGGTCAGGCGATTAAATAAATTATGTAAGAGCTTCTAAAAATCACTTGAATTCCCATCGGACCAAAGTATTGAACGGAGGGAGACCTCTCGTGCCAAAAATAACCAACCAATAAAGAGAAGTGTGGACGAATTGGAAAACCTTAACACCGGAAAATCGACTCCGAAGACAAATCGAAAAGGGCGGTGTGTTGGTAATGCTAAAAAAATTGCTTTAAACAAAATAAAAGCCAAAGTTTTTTTTTATTATTTCCATTTAATAAATAAAACTATGATTTTTTTTTAAGGAATTTGATATAATTTTTTTTTCGTAGTTTTTTTTTTTTTTTTTTTAGAAAGTTTTTGTTACTTTTCTAATGGACATTATATTCGTTAATTTTATCCTGATTTTATAATAAACCGAACAGTGTTTTTGATGCTTCAGAATGGAGTGTTTGCAGATGGTGGGCGATTTATCTTATAAAAAGCTTTCATTCTCAATTACAGTAAGTGCATGATTAAGATTTCTCGAAGTAAAAAGGGTGAATTGCTTTCTTTCATGTACAGGGTGTCCCAGGAGGAAAGGTCAATATTTTGGGAGGTGATAGTATCGGTTATTTTAAGCAAAAAATGCCATAGGAACAAGTACGAAACCGAATGGTTTCCAAGATAGAACTATTTAAATGTACCGTTTCAAAATGAATAATAAAGAGATACTACGTACTGTTTCGAATATTTACTTGTCAAGTTACACGTTTGTTACAGTTTATATTAAAAGTTTCAAAATTTCCACCACCAACATCATGCATTTCTAAACTCTTGTGAGAACATGATGTGTTGCTTGTCTGAGTTCATCGTGACGTTCCTTTATGAGCGCAGAAGCAACAATTAAGCGTGCGAGCAATTCGTCTCGTGTATTCACTCTACGTCTGTACACTTCACTCTTCATTCAACTCCATAAACAGAAATCCAAGGATCTTAGCGCCGTAGGTGGAAGAGAAAGAAAAGAACGGCCAAAAAATACAGTGACAATTACTTGTCAAATTTCAATTATCTCTGAAACTATTCGGAATAGGACATTTGTTCGTATGAAATTTTTTGCTTAAATAATCGATACTATCACCTCCCAAAATATTGACCTTTCCTTCTTGGACAGCCTATATATTTAACTTGACCCATATAACCGAAGTAAATAATAATAATAATGCAATTAGGGAACAAATCCGTGGGTTTAGAGTATCTTCAATGTTTCATTAATATTGCATTTTTTTATGTTAAAAAGAAAGTCACCTTTTCAAATCTGGTGGTTTTTTTTTTTTTTTTTTTTTTTGAGTATTTTCTTTAGTTTGAAACGACATTCTCAAAATCGTCGGAATATGGAACTTCCAAAACTAAAATAAGCAACAATAAATAATACACAATAAAAAAATAAATTAAGAAATTCATGTACAGTGGTGCCTCGCATAACGAACGCCTCGCACAGCGAACGCTGCACACAACGAACTTCCTTTTCGTTCATTTCACGATTCATACAACGAACTTCGCTTCACACAACGAACAATGCTTCACACAACGAAGTCGCCCACTTCACACGATCACTGCCGATTTATTGCATCCTTCCGCGCAGGCAGTCGTTAGTCACTGAGCAGTACGCTTAACTTACGCACGTGTCGCAGCAATCGTTCATCATTACAACGAAGTCGCCCGATCTTCTACGATCACTGCCGATTAATTGCATCCTCCCGCGCAGGCAGTCGTTAGACTCGTTAGTCACTGCGTAGTACGCTTAACTTACGCACGTGTCGCAGCAATCGTTCTTCATTACGAATTAAATCGCACACGTATCACGGCAGTCGTCCTTTTAAGATAAACTCAACATTTATTTTATATGATGGGTTCTAAAAAAAGCAGGAAGGTGATTTCTCTTGAAATGAAACAGGAAATAATTAGAAGGAGTGAATGTGGGGTAAAACAGTGTGACCTCGTCAAAGAGTTTGGCTTCAACAAGACCACCATTTTCACCATTTTGACAAACAAGGATGCAATAAAATCAGCCAAAGTAGCCAAAGGAGTATCAAAACTATTTAATGAAAAACATAGATCTTCAATCCACGAGGAAATGGAGAGGCTATTAGCGATTTGGATTAAGGACAGGCAGGTGAAAGGTGACGTAACAACCCAAGATATTATCTGTCACAAGGCCAAGATGATTTATGAAGATCTAAAGAAAAACATCCCTGGAAGTAGCAGCAATCAAGATAATAAAGAAGATTTCAAAGCCAGCAGGGGGTGGTTTTTTAGATTTAAGAAAAGGTATGGAATCCACAGCGTTAATATGCATGGTGAGGCTGGCAGTGCGGATAAAAAAGAAGCAGAAAAGTTCTCTATTTATTTTCAAAAATTTATTATGGATGAAGGATACTGCCCACAACAAGTGTTCAATGCCGATGAAACGGGTCTTTTCTGGAAAAGAATGCCGAGCAGAACCTTCATTACAAAAGAAGAGAAGAAATTGCCAGGACACAAAGCCATGAAGGACAGACTTACCCTTATGATTTCGTCTAATGCCAGCGGAGACCTCAAGATCAAACCTCTATTGGTTTATCACTCTGAAAATCCAAGAATTTTTAAGAAAAATAACGTTGATAAGTCCAAATTGCCCGTCCATTGGAAGTCCAATCAAAAAGCCTGGGTGACCCAAGTTATCTTCAACGAATGGATTCTGGAAACCTTTGCTCCTGCCGTGAAGAAATTCTTGTTGGAAAAAGAACTGCCGCTCAAAGCCCTTCTGATACTTGACAATGCCCCTTCTCACCCAAAAGACCTAGAAGAAATATTGCAGGAAAATTATCCTTTTATCAAGGTGCAGTATTTGCCACCAAACACCACATCCATTCTCCAGCCAATGGATCAGCAAGTTATTGCGAACTTTAAAAAACTCTACACTAGAGCCCTCTTTAATAAGGTGTTTGAAGAATGCGAGTTTGGTGGAGACAATATGACTATCCGAATGTTTTGGAAGGAGAAATTTGATATCCTTTTGGCAATACGACTTATACAGAAGGCCTGGGAAGAAGTGTCACAAAGGACCCTCATTTCTGCTTGGAAGATGCTTGTGCCTTCGTGGATTCAGGAAGAAGCAGTAGTTGATGACACAGAAGTGGTGGATGACATCATCACAGTGGCCCAAAGGTTGGAATTAGAGGTAGAGGAAGAGGATGTAGAGGAGCTTATTGAGGAACACAAAGAAGAGCTGACAACTGAAGAGCTCCAAACACTTCTGGCCCAACAACAGGACAATGCTCAAAGGGAAGCGTCATCTGATAACGAGGAGCAACAATCAAACAATCAACCAATTCCAACTGCTGACATCAAGAACATCCTGGTCAAATGGAAAGCAGTTCAGGAGTTTACCAATGCCCACTATCCGGATTCCGCTGAAGCAAACAGGATCAACGACCTGTACTCCGATACTCTTGTCCGTTATTTCCGGCAGATGTTGAAGAAAAGAGAGAAACAAACGACTTTGGACAGGTTTTTCACTGCACCATCGGCCAAAAAGCGGAAAATGGATGAAGATGTGCAAGATTCGATTATTTCTTAAAATTAAAAAATGTGTGTTTTTTTCATTATGTTTTTAGATGTATCTAAATAAAAATAATAACAAAAAATTTATCTTTTTTTTATGTCATCTTACCATATTTTATGCTACAGAACGAATTATTTTTTTTAACATGTATTGTTATGGGAAAACGCGTTTCACATAACGAACTTTTCGCATAACGAACTTGCTCCTGGAACGAATTAAGTTCGTTGTGTGAGGCACCACTGTACTGGCTTTCGCCGGCATCAAGCGCATTTTCTGAGCTCAGAAAAACCGCCAAAAATGTACATAAATTAGAATGAGTGAGACAAAGTGTTTAAGTGACATCCTAGAACAGCTGTTTCACACTCTTTGGCGATCATTAGCTAGGAATGCAGTTTTGCAGGTTCCATATTCATTCCGACAATTGTTCCTATTGATCTTTGTAATGAAACCTCGTTAGTTATTGGTGACTATTCCTAGGTGAAGAGCATGAAACAGCTATTTTAGGATGTCACTTAGTAAACCCTTAATATCACCTACTATTCTTTCTGGATATTCTCAAAATTTGTTTTACTATTTTTCATATTTTAAATGATCATGCTCTATTTTAATAATAATCATATATTTCTTTATATTACATTAGTTCCAAAGTTACTTAAACACGGATTAAATAACCATTACAAAATTTGGTAAAAGATTTGACTAAAAAAAATATAAGAATAAATTTAAATTAAGTTTAATGAAAAATCGAAAAGAATATTCTGATTTTTATCAATATTTTTTTAAAATTAATATCTGTAAAAGTTACCTGATTTTTTAAGAAAATAAACAAAATTTTCTAAGAAAATTTACGACTCAGTTTTAACGTATTTATTGTATTTTCGACTCAATTGTAATGAGACGGAAATAAATAAAAATGGAAAAAATTGTTCTACAAAAAACTCAAAAATAAATTAAGCTTAAAAATTCAAAAACGAAATCTACCACATTGACTAAATAGAGCAAATGCATTAATACTAGTTAGAAACAAAAAAATAATCTTAATTTAACGTAAGCTTTACTGTCCGTCTCCGTACAAAAATTTTGAAAAATTAAATTTTGATGAATAATATGATTTAAGTATCTTAGACATATAATAATATACAGAAAACTGTATAGTGTATAAAAATAAATAGGTATATTTATAAAGAAAAACAGTTTCAATGATTTGTTATCGGACATTAGCTTTTAACATTCCTGGTAATAATTTTGTTTGTTTGTTGGTTGTATTGAAATATTCATGAATGTAAATTGCACTAATGGAAATTTAAATGTGAATTATTAATATTTTATAAGGTTTCATTTGAATATTTACTAAAAATTTCAGATTACAGCGTAAATGTGATTATTGCATTTTGGATGTACCTTATTTTTATTATTATTTTATTTATTTATTCTATGATTACGGGAGATTAGTGTCTTTATTTATTGCTGAAGTGGCTCATTTCATTCCTTATTAAGAGATAAAGTGATAATATTTCTCTTTTATGAAATAAATATTATTAATTAAAAGAGTGTATTATTCACAATACAAATTTTATATTATAGACGTATTTAGTTAAAGGACCCTATTTTGCAGGGGTATTGGCCTCTTCGAGGACATTGGAGGCTTAGGCCCTAACATTTCCGCGACCATCCGGATGAAGTTAGGGTCGGATGATCCCTCGCCATTAACCCGCCTTTTAATCCCTCAGAAGAAAAAAAAAAAACCCCGATCCCCATTCTATAGAGCGCTGAGTGAACCCTAGGACTCGTCTGGAGGAGAAACAAAGGAAAATATCCCCTACTTTCTCCGGGAGTTGAACGAGTATGCTCTAGTCCGCAGCCTAGCGCCTACATCACTAAATGCCTACAGCATTTAAACTTACAAAAAATATAATAATGTAATTCTATACATATATATAAAGGTCAATGTTTGTTTGTAAGTTCTCTATACAATTTTCCACCCTTGGACGGATCTAAACCAAATTTGGCATAAATGCTCTCTACTATCCTGCGGAAAATATAGACTTCCTTGCAAGCTGGACACACTACCCTCTCCCCTGATTTCATCCCCTTCACACATTAAAATAATAATAACTGCTAAACCGCTTTAGTTGGAAACACGAAATTTCACATGAGTGTCGTTTGTCGAAATCGAAAAGATGCTACTTGATCGAATTTTCGATTTCGAGCTCTAAAAGAGATGTAAATGCAGGGAGGTGAGGCGTTGGCCAAACTTTGTTGAAGGATACTTTTACAGAGTTCTGCGGTCTGCAAAATAAGAATATAACATTAATTTGTAACGATCACGTGATTTTTACCAACTGGGGAAGGTTTGAAATGATAGGGGTGTGGAGAAGGACAGAAAGGGGTGGGAAGTCTTATATTCTCTGATCTCATATCTAGGGATCTCGACTTACTAAATACGAGTATAACATATCCACTGAAGAAGCCTCGTCGTACTGAGATTAAAGTTGTGTACTTTTAATGTTTGTTTTATATTTATGCTTGTGTGCAGGCTGTAATCTTCTCTCAAGTATAACATTAGTTTGTAGCTATCACGTGACAATTTTTTACAACTGGGAAAGTTTCGAAGTGATCTCACAATTTCAATTTCTTTCTCATCCACATCTGTTTTCTGTAACCCGTACAAAGAACGGCATTTCAGCTAATAGTATAATATAAATTATGCATTTGTAATAGTTTGAACAGTTTGGCATACTTTATTTAATGCAGGAAAATAGAATGCTGCGTATACTATTGTCGTCGTTAGCACAACACATAA
>JAFIDM010000003.1:43918033-43928033 GCA_023159025.1 Thereuonema tuberculata
GTTTCTGAACCCATGTTCCTTATCAAAAACTGGTCCACTTTTACACCCTAGTACTCCCTTGAAGTTTGTTGCATGTGTTCATTGTGACCCTGACAAGCTTCGAAAACATCCATTTCATGAGTTCACAATTTTTTGGAGAGAGGAACACATAAACACTATCTTCACTTTGGAATGCAGGCAGAAAAAAAAATAATAAAGAATTCCTTAATATTAAATTATTTTATTTAAAATTGTATATTTTTAAGTAGTAAAATAGGCCTATTATTTTCTTGATCTGACCTTTGATTTTTTTTTCCCCCTGATAATCATATCTTTTGACTTTGATTATCAGTTTAGCTCATCATTCTTATACATTTACATCTTGTTATCTTTATTCAGATGACAAAAATTGATTGATGAAAAGGCGATGCTGATTGGTCGTTATATAATGTCGACTTCAGATTGATCTGGTGCATTGATAAGCAACCGATCGTAAATTGATATCCATCAGTTAAAGCAGCATTTATTCTCACGGCAAGGAAATGGCAGAAACCTGTAAATTTCATATCAAAATTTTGTACAAAATTTTACAGTATTTATTATCCTCGATTTCTAAAATATGTAATTTCTGAGCTAGGTTTGGGTTGTTTATAAAATAAGACATTTCAAAGCTTGACGTCCCTCATTTCCTATTTATCTGTCCCGAAATGGGATGTCGCCGTTTTTTATCGAAAAATTTTCTCTTGATACCATTTCTGACACAGATAATGATTGTTTAATACGAGAAGTTTATTTTTAGCCAACTTTGCCATGTATAGTTAATCTTACATAAAATCAGTTTGTTTCCTTGTTTTGTGTCTTTCCAAAAACTTCTGAACTAGTGAATGAGATTCTCGACTAAGGGGACTAAAATTGAGGTCGGACGCTTTTAGGAGATATCTTTGAACTCGAAATTTTGTGCAACCATGGAATTCGTCTGAGTTGTTTAAAAGCCTTCAGAATCTCTCCCGTCACCTCCTTTCGATATTTTAAATGAGTTAAAGAAGTCTTTGCTTTTGTGGGAAAGACTTCTTTATCCCTGTGGAGCCTATGAAGCTCTTTGGCGATCGTCAGCCAGGAGTAGTCATCAGTAAACAGAGACGAATAGGAACAATCGTAGGCATCTCCAAAGAGCGTGAAACAGCTATTCTAGGATGTCACTTAGCAAACACTTGGTTTTTCCATATTAAAATAGTCTAAAAAATAGGGTAAATCTGGCTGAAAAGTCCTAATAAGAACGAAACGGCTGTCCCAGATTATTGTCGATGAGGGATCAGTGCACGAAAGCATACTTCTGTGCTTTATTTTTTTATTTTTTTATTTCACTTTTTGTTTTAAAAATATCTTTAATGTGTGTGAAAATTGGGATCACGACATCAAATAAGATCAGATATTAAGTATATTCAAGTAAAATTATTTTGTATACTAAACTACGTTTTAGTAGGCTGAATGGTTATCATTCTAAGAGACGTTAGGCATTCAGTTGCTCAAAATGTTCAGTTGGTTAAATTGTTTTTGTTTTTTTTTTTAAATTTAAAATTTAATGCAATTCTGACATAGTTGAATGGTCAAGGTCAGTCGCGCTATTGATAGGCCGATATGCTTGAATTCCCTGAGTTGAATTGAAGCTTGCCTTTTCTCTTCTGTGATCGGATGTAACGTATTCCGCTTCGTATGGTTTATCGTAGGAATGATTTTAGTAGTGAAAATAGTCTATAATAATCACCTTATGGGACACTGGCAAAATCAAGTGTGGTTTTATTTAATGTCATATACTAAAATAAAAATTTTTTCTTCTAGTTACTTAACATTATCATCATATCAATATTAATGTTTTTAGATTGAGATACATAAAGAACTATAATGATCATTTAAACAAGATACAGGGTAGTCTTCGACTTACGAACATTCGCACTTACGACCAAAATTTTCAAACTATCAAAAAAAATCGAACATTTTCAAAAACATTTTGAATATTTCCAATATTTTTCGAATATTTTTTGTTTAAAGAAGCTTGACGTACCTAAATCATGTATAAACTATGTATAAATTTATTTTAGATCTCGTACATAATATTTATTGTACCTAATTATTCAAAAGAAATTTTACTTATTTCATTTCGTGGGTAAAGTGAATCTTTTTTTTTTTTGCTCGTTTTCGACTTACGTCCAAGATATCAGAACGGAACCCGTTCGTAAGTCTGGGACTATCTGTATACAAAAGAACCAGCTACAATATCTTCCTTCATCTTTCTGGGCTTCTCCCTTACGTTACTTAGAAGGAACGTTTTTGCAAACTCTTCTACTGTATTTATGGTAAAACAAAGAATTCCATAAAACAAAGAATAACGTAAAACAGGATTTTCACTATTTCGAACAAAATTAGTATGATTTCTAAAACAGACAAATCTGATTCATTGTTCTTCATCCAGTTTCTATATTAAATTCTAATGTAATATCACGTGTTTCTAATATGATATCACGTGTTACCATCGATCGTCAGATAAGTAAAACCGTCGAAGGTCACCTCTGGGTCAGTTTCACCTCCGAGAACTGAGAACCACAAGTTCCTAATTACGGTCGTCTCAATGGACGAACTGCGTTTCGAAACTGATTTTCATTTGGTTGTTATTCCAATTATTCGTGTGTTTAAACAACAGAGGTTTGAACGTCTGCGATTTGATCTCGGTCTCCGTTGACTGGAAATTAGAATATGTATTTGGAATCCAATTTTAATATTTTTGCGTTTTAAATCTTTCTGTTTCGATCGGGAAAAAAATTGGAAATTTAAATGACTGAATCATGTTAAATGTGCTTTAAAAAACAGATTAGCCAGAGTCAGGTTGAAAATCCCCTCCTTTTTTTTTCCCGTTGAAGTATTGAATATAAAATCAGACACTTAAAAGAATTGAACTTATTTTCCTTATTCACCTACTTAAGATTTTTGCTTGTATTTTTAATATTTTTAACAAAATTATCATCATTTGCTGTTAACATACAAATGGATACTGACAAGGAAATGGATTCTGACAAGAAGCTTAAAAAGACCTCTTGATTAGATCTGGAGCAGATAATGGAATACAGAAGCAAAGGTCATCACAGAAATTACATATTAAGAGTCCAATCTGCAATTTTGGAAGGAGATAAGGATTCGACATTAACTTGTGGTTTAACGTGTGTAGATGTGCGTTAGATGAAGTACACTCATTAACAAAAAAAAACGACGCACCTAGAAGGAGTTGTCCGATGGAGACAAAAATTGATGGAGAGGAAGATTATGTACAGAATAGAAAATGATTAAACTTTCAGACAAATTGAATGATTTATTTCAGAGTTACAGAGTTACAAAGTAACGAGCTCAATAAGGTGTTGACTCACCTGTACCCTGAATGCAAGCTGCCACACGACGTGGCATAGAGTGATAAGGCTCCCTGATGGTCTCCTGCGGTATTTCTTGCCAAATTTGCTCCAATTGTCGGGCTAGGTCATCCACATTCCCTGGTGGATGCAGTCGCCTTCCCATCATATCCCAGACATGCTCGATTGGAGAGAGATCTGGGGATCTGGCTGGCAAAGGAAGTGTTTCACAAGCTGCAAAACAGGTCATAGCAACACGTGCCGTAGGTGGTCTGCCATTATCTTGCTGAAAAATAAGGCCAGGGTACTGCAAAAGGAAGGGTAGCAAAACAGGGCTCAGAATGTCGTCGACATACCGCTGTGCTGTAAGTGTGCAGCTAATGACAACCAAAGGGGTCCAGCTATCAAGGAAAATGGCATCCCAAACCATAACTCCTGGTTGAGGGCCTGTGTGGCGTCCAATAGTGAAAGCAGGATCGGCAGGCTGCCCTGGGCTTCTCCAGACATGTCTACGACGATCGTCAGGACACAGCTGGAAGTGGGATTCGTCGCTAAACACTGTACGTCCCCAGTCAGCATCATTCCAACCGGATCGAGCGAAGCACCACTGTAATTTGGCCCGGTGTGTAGACATGAGTGACAGGTGGCGTAGCGGTCGGTACGAGCGTAGATATCGCTCTCTCAGTTATCTGTGACTGGTCATGGTGGACACTCGTGTGCGGGTCGCACGTCTGATGGTTGATAACGATGATTCAGGCGCTGTGACAGATGATCTGACAATCACTCTATCCTCCCGCTCTGCTGTGGCCCTAGGTCGACCGCTACCTTCATGACCCTAAAATCTGCCATTGTCCACTCATTCCTGCCAGCATCTTCTAATCACTTCGACCCATATGACGAGCGATTCTCCGATTTGCCCAACCTGCCTCTTTCAATCCAATGATACGACCTCTTTCAAACTCTTGACAGTTGTACGTAATGAGCTCGAATCCTGCGGCGAGGCATTTTTTCAGTCGTTGAAAGGTATCCAAACTCGCAATGCAACAGAAATTTTGACCATCAGATTGAGAATCGCTTCTTATATACACCTGCTGAATGCGCAGTTCTGATGCGCTGTAGCTTTCGCTATTCATTCATTGGACACCAAAGTTTAATCATTTGCATGGGCGGTCCCAATGTCTTTGCATATTAAATTTCATTACAATCGGACAACTCCTTCTAGGTCCGTCGTTTTTTTTTGATAATGAGTATACATAAGAACATTTGATGAACATATGGGGAGCTGAAACTAGTCATGTCTTTTTTAAATATCCTTTACTTTTTAACATGTAAGTTAAAGTTTTAGCTAAGCGTGTTTCTTTGATTTTTCACTTAACTTCCTACTGTTTTGGTCATGACTATTTCTTCTGATTGCGTGTAGATCCTGAAGGGATCTCTTCTTGTCTCTGATACTTTTTGTTTCACTGAAGCTAACAAGCTTTTCTTTAATAGCCCAATCTGTAGCTTTCTTTAGAAAATCACAATGCTATCAGTTATTTATTTAATAAATAAATAATAATAATAAAAAAAACACAAGGTCGTAAAATTTTATCTCGCCGCGCCTTATTGAATTTCTAGAAAATAAATAGGAAAAGAAGGTTCTAATCAAAAGAGAAATAATCTCAAATCCCCGCAATTTTGCAAGCCAAATTTCAACACTTCAATTCAAAAATTACAATGGAAGAATATTAATTTGCATCTGTAAATACAGACAGTGATCTGAAAAACAATCTTAGTTAGCTTGACAATCTAGGAGAACCATTATCAATTCATGTAAAATAATGCTGTAGGAGAGGAAATGGAAGTGTTATTTTATGTAGTTCTTAAGCTACGAGGTTCACATTGATCAAAAAATGAATTGAAATCAGTTTTTAGAATCTTGATTTCGTCGTGTTGGTTTCAACAGCAATTTGCGACGGTGTGGGTTTTTTTTTTCCCTTGATTTTTCTTTCTTTTTTTTGTTTTTTGTTTTGTTTCTACTCTAAAAGGTTAAAAAAAAATCATTAAGGTCCTACATTTGTAATCCTAAATTTACCATCAAACTTTAAGGCATTAAGTAGATTGAACTGTTTTTTTATGCTCTTTTTATTTATTTATTTTTCTTAATGTGCACAGAAAATTCATTTGATGCTGGCAGATGGCAGCATATTAATTTCTTCATTTTTTGTTATTGTGTATTTATTGTGTTTTTTTCTTTTAGGTTTTGGAGATTCCATATTCATTCCTAAGATTATCCCTTTGATCTTTGTAGTGAGACCTCGTTGTTAGCGATTACTCCCAGCTGATGATCTCCAAAAAAGCGAAACGGCTGTTCTGGACTTCCACTTAATAAACACTTAGTCTCAATCATTGTTGTTTTAATGTTTAGTTTAGTTTAGTTTAGCCAACGCCCATCCTTGGCTGTTCAACCATTTGATGTCTTGCCGCCCAGTAGAGAAGTGCCCGTCCTTCAAGGATATCTTCTGGTGCATCAACCATCAATTCAATGCAACTGAGAAGATGATCGGCATTGCCCTCTCCCTGCATGCAAAGCGATTTCGATTTTATATAGGTGACTCTGAAGATAATCGTGGCCAGTGACCATTCTGAAAGTGGCCACTGCGACGTCTCGAGGAAGGTTGTTGGGGATGGATTTTGAAATGGCAAACGTTTCCCATCATTTACCAGCAGATGGGCTGCTGTTTTAATACTGTGTCCACGCCCTTATAATAATCAATTTTACATTGGTGTTGTTTGCTCTCAGCAACTAAGTCGTGAATTTTCAGCTTTCTAGATTATTTAGTGTTTGAATTAAGGACAAACTTGCTTATTTCGATTTAATTTTGATTGTAAAAATTTAATCTTAAATTCTACTTTTTTTCATAATAAGTGATTTTTTTCAAGCATTAGATTAAAACATCATCATCTAAAGCCTGTTACAGTAATTGTATTTCTTGCGAAAACAAAACCGAATGTTAACAATTCGTTTACTGTCTACTATCCATTCCAAAATGGCCTCCTATTGCCCGAGTTGTTTTCTCTCTGTTCTTTTTATTTCAAGTCAACAATAAAAGTCCTTTTGAGTTGATTGTCGACAATTCTCCTGCGGTCCACCTCTTCCTAAATTGAAGTTGTTTCATCTTGTTTCTCGAAGATCTTGTGCAAAGGGAACGAAAACAGCTGGGGTTTCATTCAATTCTATCTACTTCTTTTTTATTTGCACAAGTTTGTTTTGTAAACTTAATTTCGTTACAATGTTATTGAGTGAATATGAGCTGAAACGAGGAATCAAATGGATTTCCAATTTTTTTGATTTCGTAATGAGCTTTACCGTAAAAAAAAATCGAAAAATAAATTAAATCTAACAATTGTTTTCAAGACAAAGTCCATTTTTATTCTTTTAATTTTAATTTAATTTTTTTTTAATATATATATGTTATAGAATATCAATTAATATCGATCTAATCCTAGTTACTTATACCAAGAAAGACTGTCTCCCCCCAAAAAAAAGTCAAATTATAATTAGATATTAAAAAATGATTTTTTTTGTTTTGTTCCCAAGGATTAAAAAAAAAAAGAAGTACATTATACCTGGATAGGAACAAGTAGAAGGTGAATTTATGGACAATGTAATTAACCGTTTATGTGCGGTATACGGATATATCCGCTGGTTACACGCTGAGTGTAGTTAAAAAAAATGCGCTGTTAAAGGATTAAGTTAATAAGCAGACCCCCGGATTTTTAGATCCTAAAAATCTTAAATTTGCAGATATTTAGAAATTTGATTAATTTCCGAAAAAAAATTCCCAAGTACGACTAAAAAGTTAAAAAATGAATAAATAAATAAAAAATCTGCATCCTTCCAATCATTTCAAATTGTTATTCTATAGGGGAGAAGGTGGTATTATGAAACAGGGTTGTAATATGAAACAGCAATGTTTGTGGCAAGTAGCTGCTGCTATCATCCGGAAACCGCTCTAATTTCTACCGCTGGTTTTCCTTTTAGCACCTAGAGGTAGCTAACTTCAGTATCTCGTTGTGTATGGTTATGAGAAGAAGTAGTGTGTTTTTGTAAGCCTGAAAGTTTTTACAGGATAAGATTCAACAAAATTTCTGGTACTATTATTAATACGAATGAGGTTTTGTTTATATTGTATATCATTATTAATTAACTGAACTACAAAATGGTGTATTCAGTACTTAAGAATTAATATTTTATTATTGAGAATGGATCAGGCAATTTGCAAATGGCGACTGGTGGTAGTATGAAACAAGGTGTTCCATAATCAAACCACACGATGCCAAATTAGGACCTGAAAAGAAGGGACTAAGGCAGAAATGGCGTCAAGATATGATAAATGCAAGAAAACATCAAATCAGCAGATTTTTGCTCATGAAAGACTTACAATTTTTAATTGAGCGTTTTCTGTCAATTATAAAGTATTAAGCATTAATTTTTACTTTTTCTCTGTAGTTTCTATATTTTCTATTGATGTGAAGTAAAATAATGCATGAAAGTATTAACAATAAATTATTTTTTTACTATAATAGCAATAATAAAGAAGTATTGTTTCATTTTAACATCTGTTTCATATTACAACCCCTGTTCAACAATTCATTTTTTTGTAGAATGTCCTAAATAATTGTACCTATTCAAGAGTTTTAAATATTTATTTAAAAATGAGTGATATTTATCTCACATGATATTTATACTAATGCTGACGATTTTAATATATTAGAGCTACTTGAAATTCAAAATTTTGTCAAAAATAAAAAAGTGGTCCATATTACCACCACCTCCCCTAATATTGCACGCAAAAAAACCAGCGTGTAATGTTATTGTGCCTTATGATGTCTGCAATTGCAACGGAACTAGTAGCATTCTATGTAATTTTAGTTTTAAACTGTAACTTTTCTTTAACTTGTATGTAATATTTTATTGACTTTAATTTTAATGAACACATGTTAAAATGAAAAAAAAAATCTCTTTTGAAACAAAAAAATAGAAAGAAAGAAAGAAAATAAAGAAAAGAAATCGACTGGCTCATACATCCAATCTTCAGTAAACAAAACCAACTTATATCATTCTGGTCGCGGTGCTCGGCTTCCCTGCCATCTACACTCACCACACATAACATAACATACTTTATTCTGAAAGCGTATATTTCTCTAATTATTTATACCGGTAGCCTCGCCTTTACTGCTTGAAAGCACCTGATATTATATTTTTATCGCACATCCTTCAACCATCCAACCAAAAAAAAAATCACAACAAACAAATTAAGGTAGAACAGCAAAACAGAATTTCTTTGAACCATCAGATGAGAAATTAATCGATATGAATTGTATCCGTAATTACGGCGAAAGTTTGTCTAAAAATTTCAAAAAAGGCAAAATGCAGAATAACAATAATGTGATGTTTATCATAATAACTGGAAACGTATTTACATCAATTTAAAGTAGAAATAATAATAAAAAAAAAAATCAGAAAAAAAGGAAATCCTCATGAATTAGATAATTAGCAATTACGATAAGGTTGCTGATTACAATTTCCTAATCTTAAAACTTATTATTTTTTTTTTTCCTTGGTAATTTTGCCTTTTGGCCTCGACAAGGGACGAGAGCTGTGAGCTTTTTAACAGAAAGAATTGTTGCCCAGAGTACTCCCTAGGAAGCAGTTCACATTGTATCCACAGAACAGAAGAAAGTTACATCCGTGCTGGCTCCGGGATTCGAACCCAGGTTTAGACGTATCAGGCAGGCCGACGCCTTGACCCCAAGACTGTGCCTGAACTGTTACTAGTTACTGCTTGATTAAAATCTTAAATATCTTTAATTAATACAATATATTTAAATACCAGTCACTAATCCAAAAATTTCCCAAAACCATATACTTGGTTTTTTTATTAAAAACTTGCGTATTTCTACGAAATGTCATCCATCCAGGGATTATCGGACATTACAATTTTTTTTTAAATAAGAATATTAAAAAAATAGACAAAAATAAAGAATTTAAGGATTTTTTTACGTTAATTGTAATTACTGTAATTAAATACTCGATCATTTTGAAAAATATCCATTTTTGTGTTCGAATTTAGAAAAGAAATGCGCTTTCATTTTGGCTCCCTTTGAACTTATAATTTAATTATTTAATTTGCAGAAGAAATTAAAACAAATATTAGCAAAAAGAAGCCGACAGTTGTTTAATTGTCTTTGAAACTCGTTCATTAGGATAATTGTCTACTTTTAAAGTTAGACTGATTAAAAAATGTTTTTAATTATTAAAACTCAAAATAACTTTAATATTTTAGCTTTTTTTTAAAAACCGGTTTTAGTGATAAAAAAAAAAAACTATTTTCGTTTTTTTTCCTCGTGCTGGTTTGTTTTGTTTTCAATAATGCTAAAATTAATATAATAATGCTAAATTTGTATACAATGAATTAGACAATATGTAAATATTTTGTTTTGAACACGTGCGGATATGGATTTAAATATGTGTGTGCATGTTTAGAACTGTGCAATATTTAGCCTCAATGTTAGGGATATGAGAACTAAAAAGTAAACAGAAATAAAAATAATTATCTTAAACTTCTTATTTAAGAGCTTAA